>JAVRXN010000003.1:27161477-27493977 GCA_033556935.1 Timema podura | reverse complement strand
CTTGTGTGGAAGGAAAGTATAAAACAAGAAGTAAAACCACCTTCAGCAGACCCGACTGGGATTTGAACTCCAATCTCCCCATCTTTGGCAGGCTAGCTTAATACAAGAGAATGATGCTTTAAACCATTCGGCCATTGAAGTGGGTGAGAGACTTTGGTCTCTATTTGTTGAGTATGGTATGAGCTACTTGGAGTTAGTTATAAGTGTAGTTCTAGCCTCTAATAATCACAGCTGTTTTAAGAACCTATTATAAATTAATGAAATTAAAGAATAGCAAAGAAGATTTCAATAATTTTTTAAAAAAACTTTATACACTAGCCTTGAAAGAAAAGTATGTACATCTCATATATGTAACAATTTTCTTCTTCTTATTATTATCATCACCGTGTCTTACTACCGTTCGGGTTGTACACACTTACACTAATGTGTAATAGTAGGTGATTGTGAGATGAGATGGAGGACCTACAGTTTAACGTGGGATCCGAACCGGTGGAGGCTGGCATTCCACACATTCACAAGTTGTGATTAATACAGTTTTGTCAGAGGTGAAGGAAGGGTTAATAGTTTTATTAAGTAATTATATCTTTTTCATGTACTTTACACAAAAATGATTGCCAATGAATTATTAATTATGTTCCTGCATAATTAGCACTTTTATATGTGATTAAAGTATATTTTAAAATCACATTATATTTTAAAAAGTAGATCTTGAGAATGTAGAACATAGACAGTGAACAGTGAACAGTGACATGGAAAACCTGGAAAACAGGGAAAAGTCAGATAATTTCATCAAATTTCTGGAATTTTCACATATTCACTATAATAAAATACCCAACTTTAATCTACAATGGTCAAAATAAAATCTTTCTTCCAGTTAATACTCACTAATCTTTTTTATCACAAGTGTCCCAGTAGATCATACTAATATTAACTCTCAAAAGTCATGTGAATTTGTGTCATATTTTCACCCCTCTACCACTCTGAATGAATGTTGATGAAGTTTATTAAAATTCACCATGTTCCTCTTCCCCTAGCCTAAATATAATATTTTAAGTTTCTTGTAACTAGTGTTATAACTAAAATATACAACTCATAGAGGAACTGCAGATCTTAATCAAGATCATGGTGCAAGCTTCTTCCCTTGCAAAGTTTTTTACAGTTTTTTTTTCACCTTGTTTCTCTGAGCAGGACACAAACACTGGGTGCTGTGCATTGCATGGTCTCCAGATGGTAAGCGACTGGCATCAGGTTGTAAGAATGGCCGTGTCCTCATTTGGGACCCCAACACAGGTCAGCAAGTCGGACGTGAACTGATGGGACATAAGCAGTGGATTACAGCACTCAGCTGGGAGCCTTACCACAGGTATGTTTGGCTTTTATTCACACAATCAAACACATGTGTTTAAAATTCATCCTGATGCTGTTATTTTAGGTTGAATCGTAGCTAATTCAGAAAGCAAGCTGAAATAACACTAGTCTTGATAGTAGAATGGTACCAAGTCCATCTCTAACTATCGAAATGTGAATTACATGGAATAAGCAGAAAAATGAAATCACTTGCATATTTTTAAGTGTACAACGTACTTAGTATATATTTGTAAATTATATAAAATACAAACATAATTTCATAAATATTAACAAATGTAAATATTATTAGAATTTAAAAAACTATCAAATGTTAATTTTTTTGCTTGCTGTCATTGATTTGCTTCGTAACCACACATTGTTCATCTTATGCAAAAGGACCCTACCTCGAAATATACAGAACATTGATGTATCAAAACTTTACTACACATATTTGAAAAGAGTTTCGGAATGGTGAACAGGGATTCAAATTCCAGATAAAGATACAGTATTCATATTCCAATCTTGGCATATTTTTCATACATAATATCATTTGATGGCTTACTAATTTATACAAGAAATTACACTTTTAATATAACAAACATTTCAAAGATACAATTATTTATATTACATATCCTGATGTTTAAAATTATTTTACAAGATTTCACTACATATCGATATATTTTCTGATACCTATTCTTGTTCTCTCTTCACAGTAATCCCGAGTGCCGGAAACTGGCCAGTGCCTCCAAAGACGGTGATGTGAAGATCTGGGATGTGGTTCTTGGGCAGGCTTCCATCACTTTGGCAGGTCACACCAAAAGCGTTACTTCCGTCAAGTGGGGTGGTACTGGACTCATCTACACAGGCTCACAGGACCGAACTATTAAAGTCTGGAGGGCTGCAGACGTAAGTGTTTACTTCTTAGTTTAGCATTTTTATCAAATATTTAGATGCAGATTGATTTTCTACCCATTTATCTCGTCAGCCTCAAAACCAAAATCTCACAAATCATAAATGTAATAATTATTTTCTATTTATTGGTTTTATTCAGAAGATGATTGACAGAAACATTTATTCTAGAATAATCTATTATTAAATGAAATTGTTTTTCATTTTTCACAGAGTTTCAAACACATACTAATAAAAAAAATATTAGAAATGTCAAATCGACAAAAAAGATAAAATATAATGATTAATTATCAATTTTATATAGATTTCTGAATAATTTAATCATTCGTCTGCCAGATTAATGAAATTATTTATCACATTCAAATTTTTTGGTTATTTTTAAGTACAAGGGACGGTATAAAAGTAATGCCTCTTAATTATTTACTTTTATGTCTGGTGCTGTAAAAAAGTTGAGCGGTCATTGAGTGGTCACTAAAGATTCTGTTTTCATCATATAAGTGTGATTGGTCTCATGAGTACAGCACATGATCAGTTCAAAATGGCGGATGCTACAGAAACATGTATCAAACAAAGGGCGATGATTGAATTCCTTACTGTGGAGGAAGGGAGACCTTTCAAAATCCAAATGTATCTCGAAAATTGTTTTGGTGACAATACCATTGATGTGAGCACGGCTAAATGTTGGGTCAAACTCTTTAAAGAGTGGGGAAATGGGTATTGTTGACAAGTTCCGAAGTGGCCAGCCAGTGATGGTAGTGACAACAGACAAGACCTGGATCAACTCGCTGAGCAAAGAGCAAAGTTCTCACAACATATGAATTGTTCTATGCAATAGGTATCAGAAAAACAGCTGTGATGACCATCATAAAGGAACCAAGACACCACAAGGTTTTTGCCTGGTTAGTCTCGAAAATGCTGACAGACAACCAAAAAGAAGCACGAAAAAATATCTGTATATAACTTCTCAAGTAAGGGAGAGGCTTCTCTGTCACATATAGTTACAGGTGACAAAACTTGGGTGCACCATTACGACCCTGAAACAAAGATACAGTTGATGAAATGGCACCATCTGAAATCGCTGCGCAGAAAGAAGTTCAAAAGACAGCCTTCACTCAGTAAAGTAATGGCAACAGTGTTTTGGGGCAAAGATGAAGTCTTGCTTATGCACTTCTTGGAGAGAGGCAACTCAATTAACTCTGATCAATACATGCAAATGTTGAGAACATGTATTTGTAGAGTTGGACCTGACAAAAACAAGAAAGAGGTTCTTCTTCTTCTTCATGGCCAGGGGTGGACCAGGACACCGGTAGATATCTTGGTGGGCTGGTTTGATTTGAATTTCCACAAATATTTAAACTAAAATAAATATATTCATTTAATTCTAAATTATTTTTTAGTTAAATTTTAATCAAAAGTTAAAGTGAGTAAGTCCAAGGTGCCAGAATACATCATTTGTGAACATATATATGGTGTCAAATTTAAAAGCATCCTTTTGTTGTTTCTCAGAGTTGCTTATAAACAAACTTAAAATTATATGTTTAATGATCAATAAAAGTAGCGAGTGGAGGATCATGAAAGTCACCAAAGTCACGAAAAAGTTAATAATCGCTAAAAAGGTCACAAAAGTCCCTGAAAATTCACGAATTTTCAATATTTTAGTCAAAAGTCACGAAAATATTGTTGTTTGAATTTCCCGCGCATCGTAACAACGCAAACTCGTCGAATGTCAAGTTACCCACTACCCATGATGCCATGCGCTAACCACCTGATTGTTTTTACCGTGATACCAAATACAAGGTTAACGTTTGCCATCTAGTTAAAGTTTAATGTTGCTTGTGAGTGCATTATACCTATTTATGCATTATATAATGTTCAATCGCTTACCGAAGAAATTTTGTGGTCATAAAAGGTCACCAAAAAGTCACTAATTTTGGTTTGTCCAACTTGGTAGACACCCTGATTTTACAAAATTAAATATATTAATAAAGACACCCAGCTATTGTATAAGTATTTAGAAGCATTTTTGCTCATGTCGGTAGAACGTAGAATCTGACATCTTAGCTCAGTCGGTAGCATGTTTGTCTACTGAGGAAAGAGTCCCGTGTTCGATTCCCAGCATGGTCGAAAATTTATCATTGATGAAATATGGGTTTACCACATTGATAAATTAGCAGCCGAGGACTGGAATGTTGTGCCTGTCCTAGTCTTAGGTTAGATTATAAGACATTTGAAGCTACGACAGGCCTAGCCAGCTGCTAGTGGAAAATGTTTGACTTGAATAAAAAATTGACCCAGACCATAGGCTGGAAACAGTAATGGATGTGAAAAGTAGAAAGTAGACTGATATTTGATAATGTAGCTGAAATACCTCACAATTAAATTAACTAATAATAATCACCTCTTCAGCTTACACTAAAACAAAGCTTCAATTGTAGATATTAATATATGCTAAGGGCCATCATGTTTGTAGTCCTAGGCCTCTTAGAATCTGCCAATCCATCCCTGTTCATGGTAATGCATGACCCCACACAAGACTGGACACAAGGGAGGCAAGTTCAAAATTGGGATGGACTGCTCTTCCTCACCCCTTTTATAGTCAGGATCTGGCACCCTCTGACTATCACCTTTTTTTTGGACTGTTGAAGGATGCACTCCGTGGACACTATTGTTTATGAAGACCTTCAAAGACAAAGAAAGGAGTTTTACAGCACCTGAATACAGCATCCGACTCAGAGGTGGCTGAAGTACATATAAAATGAAGTTTACTTTGTGAGAAAAATAACAACATGATTGATAATGATTGAGGATTCCATGTAAATCCATAGTTCTAGAAATTATTTATTTTGTGAAAAAACATTGGAGGCTTTACTTTCATACTGCCTCTCCTATATTAAATTAACATGAAACAAATTATAGTCCTTATACTCTGGCTCTGTGAGGATAGCTTGAATTTAATCTATCCATACATAGATTATTGAAGTGGTTAAAAGGATCTTTTTTTTAAAATTCTTTTGCAACTTTGCTTTGAGTTGTTTTTCAAAAAAGATCTTGAAGAATTGGAAACCTAAACTGGTGAGTGTATTCAGTAGTCTGGGGCATTAAACTTGCATTGCACTAGGTTGCTGTTGATGAGGAGGTCAGGGTTTGAATCTTTGCTGAGTGTACAGTTGGGTAGTTGTGACATCCTCTGATTTAGTTCACTTCCTCTAAACTACCTTTCCCAGCCATACCTACCTTTAGGTTAAGTCATTAATAAGCTTATGCTGAGTGTAAGTAGCTAATTTTTTTTTATCATAGTACAAGATGTGCCACACGAAAAACCACACCTATGTAAATACTAAAACTAGGCCCTTTTAATTATTTATACATATATTTTCATTGTTGTTGACATTGTGTGATTAATTTTATTGCACCCGCCTTGGTGGCGTAGTTGGCTAACGCGCTAGTCGTGTTGAGCCCGACTGCCGAGGACGGGGAGATCGAGGTTCGAATCTCGGTCGGGTGAACTGGGGGTGGTTTTTCCTAAATGGTTTTCCACTCTCCCTCCACGCAAATGCGGGTTCACTTCCTCTATTCAACCTTCCCAATTCCTAATCCATTAGCGTAATTAGTACTTAAGCGTATAACCCGAACGGGTAGTAAGACGCGGTGCTAAATAATAATAATAATAATAATAATAATTTTATTGTAGGGAGTGTTATGTCGAACATTAGATGGCCATGCTCACTGGGTCAACACCTTGGCTCTCAGCACGGACTATGTTTTGCGCACTGGCCCCTTCAATCCTGTCAAACTCGGTGCCGCACATAAATCTATCGACAGTGAGTATTGGGAAGCTCCTGAATATATTAAATTGGTGAATATTTGGTATACAACATGTTCCTGTTTGTGCTTGTAGGTCTTGTCCATATATCCTTTCAGTGTTTATTAAATTTCCTTTCAAAACAATAAGACTGACTGCATATTAAACGCAGCATGGCACGATGGAAGGGAAATAGGAAAAGTGAAAGAGAAATAGGTCTTGCTGCAATGACTGCATATTGACATCACTCCAGGCATAGCCTTGAAAGAAGGATGGGGGCCAAATTATTTCTCGCGCATTGGATTTGTAGTCCGAATCAGATGACGATTGGTTAAATCTCATGATTGTAATTAGAGGCCAGAAGAAAAGAAAATTTATAGTAAGGAGTAATGTTTTATAGAAAAAGAATAAAGGAAAAATAGCACCAAATGATTATATTAAATTAAACATTGAAAGGAGGATATAAGGGCAAAACCTACACACTTACCAGAAAAATGTAGGCCTCAAAGTTCACAACTAAAACACACAAAAAACACTTAATTGTCAGGGTGTCTACCATCCGGGAAAATCAGGGAAAACGGGAATTAGCCGGGAATTTGAAGTGATCGGGAAAAAACGGGAATAAGCCGGGAATTTGGTAAACTACAATAAAAATCTGGGAAAATGTGGTTTTACTCAAAATATAAAATATAATAATTATTAAAACAGTAAATAGTAATATTATTCTAACAGAATTTTTTTTGTAGCTGTGTAATAAATTTTATAATTCCTAATAAACAATGTTAATACAAATTTAAAAAATATGTTTATTTAAATTTTAAAACTTATAATTATTCATAAAGAAAGATTAATAGAAAAATGAGGGGGGAGGTGGGGGAATTAGAAGGATGTAACATACTTTTTAGTCAGGAATTTTAGGAAATGATCAGGGGAAATCAGGGAAAAAGTCGGGAATTTCATTGGTCAAGTTGAGTAGACACCATGATTGTGTAATATTCGGGGTATACATCATTCCCCTTCTTTTGACAGATGTACCCTGAAAATTACAAAATTATGTGTTTTGTTGTGTTTTAATTGTGCACTTTGAGTCCTACAGTTTACTGGTAAGTATGTAGGCCTCGTCATTCTATCCTCCTTTCAATATTTGATTTAAAGAAAAAGAATAGTAATTGCAAGTTTGTTTCAAGTAATGAACTTTCTAATGATGAATTTCAGAAATATTTTCGTTTAGCTAAAAGTAATTTTAATGAAATTAACAATTTAATTGAACGTGATATCAAAGGAAGTGAATGCACTGCTCCATATCTCATCTTTTAACTTCATTCTCACATAATCTTTGTATGGTATCAAATAGCACTGGGTGTTCTTTTACTACTTCTATTAAACACTAGCTACATGTTTAATTCTTACCACACCAACTCTGCAACTGTCCCTCACACAAAATTGTTGAATCCTCTGTCTGTCTTTTCCTCTTCTGCACCTGTGCTATGTCCCACATATGGTGCCTCATTATCCTCTCCACTGTGCTGTGCTGCCCTGCCCGCTGCGCTGCCTTCAATATGGTCATATTCGCTTATTTTTGCTGGGTTTTTTTCCTTTGCTACTTTATAAGTAATAATTTTTATGATATAGAAAAGTATACACAATTCTTTATTGACGGACGGTTCTTGATGATTAAAAAAATTATATGGATTTAAATTTAGTAAAAATCTCTTTTCCACAGTTATTTTACCTCTTATGCCATATATCTGCTTCTACAGGCCTGATTTTCATCATATTTTTATACATGGTACATAAAGGACCTACCTGTATCACTATTACCCTACATTTTAAATCCGCTAGTTATGGCCTGTATTGTAAGGATGTTATTATATTTGCCCTCTGCCTGTATCGTAATTGCTGGGCAAATATGATACACTGTTTTATTTTTGTTACTATTAAACTGTAGCTTTCAAAATATTTTTTCATACAAATCCTGATCGCTGAGACTAATATGATCACTTCACAATTTTTTTGTTTTTTTATAACTCATTTTAGATATAAGTTTTAACAAAAGTTTCATTTTTGTTTCACAATTGCCCTACTTCACTTATTTTTTATATGGCATTAGGAACTCGAAAGTTTACTGCTGCACAAAAACTAACTGGAAAACAAAATAAGCTTTTGAGAGTTGGCTTTGTAGTCCAATCAAGAACAATAGCTTAGTTCATTAGTAGTGAAAGCGGATTTAAAAAAAATTGTGTCTGTCTAAACAATTTTTACTCCATCACTACTCAGGTAAATGTTCTGACCCTCCTAATTCAAACCATTAAAAAATGTTAATAAGAGGCGGAATACCATAAACCATCTTTCTCTTCCACAGTTTGAGATAGTTGTATATGATTGTGTCCTATTATATAAACATAAAATTATACTTACAGAAGCCACTCTTCAGCAGTTGGCTAAGGAGCGCTACGATGAAGCATGTAAGAAAGGAACCGAACGCCTTGTCTCTGGCTCAGATGACTTTACCATGTTTTTGTGGACGCCAGAAGTCAACAAAAAGCTTATTGGTTAGTTATACATAACATTACATTATCTTAAAATCTAATATAAATCAGTGCAGTTCTAAGATTATTTCAAATATCTTTGTGAACCAAATAGAGTATAACTAAGGGTGTTTAAGAGATGGGATGCACAAATCCTTGAGTCCTGTAGTATTCGAGAGTTTCAAGATGTGTAAAAATCTCAAAAACATATCTCAAATACAATAATTATGAAATCACAGTTTTAATCAATTTGGCAGACCTAAAAGTAATTTTATTGACTATGGTTATTGGGAAAGTCACAAAAAAGAACAAAATTGTATCAATATAAAATTAGTTTAATCAAAAGGGGTCTCTTTGTTTTTTATTACATAACAAATATGACAAACAAAATGGCGTTTGTCATTGGTATCAAGCCTTTAACTATTTTTTTTTCATAATTTAATTTTAAAGATTATCACTATACTAAAATTGTACTTTTTTAAAAATATTCAATGATTCGAGAAATATTCAACCCATCTCTAATGTTGAATTCAATTTCTTATTTATTACTCCTAAGACTATTGAAAGAATGGATAGTAAAGCATAAAATCTAAGGGCCAGATGCACAAACAATAATCAGTGCCTTGATCAGAGATCAGATGTAAGTTGATATTCAATCAGTGTCTCAAACCTAATTTTCAATTGCACTATTAACAATTAGAACATGATTGTCAATAAAATCTTTGGTCAAGTTAACCAACCAATTCTCTCCCGTCAACTGTTTGATTCTTCAATCAGCGTGCTGGTGGGTAACATAACTTCTATTTTAGTAAGTAATATTTATATAGTTACATTAGTTTCCAGCTTGTGACCTGGGTCAGTTTTTTTTTCAACCCATATATTTTCCGCTACTGGCCTGTCATAGCTTCATGCCATATAATCTAACTTAAGACTAGGACAGGCACAACATCCAGTCACCAGCCATTAATTCAGCACTGTGAAAGGCTAAACCCACATTTCACTAATGATCAATTTTTCGGCCATGCTAGGAATTGAACCCGTGACCCTTAGCTCATTAGACAGCCACACTACCTCCTGGGCTAAGATGTTGGATAGCATATATAACTAAATTTAATTTTAGTGTGAATTTGATATATTTTTAATGAATAAGTGAATATTATGAATTATTCGGGTAGAGAAATTTTTAATTTATATAATGAGGTTATAGAAAATGTTCACGTTCCAAGACAACTACGTGAACGATATGAACTTTCCTCAAAACATAATGATACCCTCAATGATCTGGTTTGTTGATATCAAATATATTAATTCAGAAAAAATTGTAGGGTAGGCTTAGTGACAAAACAATTGCATTCATGAAACTATAAAGTTCAAATTGTTTGATACAAAACATAGGTTAGGCTTAGTAACAGTAAAAACAATTAAATTCATGAAACTATAAGTTATTATTAATTCAGAAATATGTTAGGTTAGGCTTAGTGACAATCAAAACAATTAAATTAATGAATCTATTCAGTTTAACTATTTTTGTCAAATAAAATATTACAAAACAAATCACTCTTTTTAATTAATTCTAGCCAGACATTGAACATTATTGAGCCAAATACAGTGATTACAATAGAGGACACTTCTTACATTTACCAGGTTAAAACTGGCGACCTTAGTGGTGTGACTTGAAGAACTGATGATAATTTCAAACTAACATGCATACATATGAATTTTCATCCTCCATATAAATTAGCTAAATCACTAAGATGATCACAAAAATTACATCTTACCATCATTAGACAAGAAATTATATGTTTTAACCCTTTTGCGCTCAGCATATTTTCATGATTCCGGTGTAAAATACTCAGGCCAATTCTTACTTGTGTATTTTTGAATTCCTACCATGAAAAAACTATTCAACATATATACAAGAAAAATTTACACTTATGCTCTAAACATGTAGAATTAGAAAAAAAATAATATCATCTATCATTATACAATAGATGGACTGTAAAATATATTGAAATTTGGAAAATTTAGAAATTTCAATTGAAATTTAAAATTTTGAGGCGAAAAGATCAATCGAATTTTTGCCTTTTTTCTTAATCACTTCTGCTGAAAGAAATTTATATTTCTGTAAAATCTGATATAAGTTTGGTGTCTGTAGTGTTGTTAGTTTCTAAACTACATCAATTTTAGTAAATTGTGTATAGGCCACATACTTTTGGAGTCAGCACCTGTGTTTTGGAAAACACTCTACATGCAATAAATAAATAATAAATAGGCCTGAATAATAAATAACTCAGTCACTTTCATGCTTAAATTCACTATCATCTATAGTAATTATCTAAATAATCTAACCTAGAACTTGGACTTGCCATTGTCTAGTTATAAAAAAAAATTGTACATATAATAATAAATATTATGAAGTAAACCAAGATTCGCTGGGGCTTCGAATTTTTTGAAGCTTTGCACATCCCTTTTTAATATGAATACAGCGCATACTTTACCAGATATGTTGAATATTTAAATTTATATGTGTTATATTATTAATATATCTATATAAGAAAAACCTCCTTTCGCTTTATGAGGTAATTGTATTATATTTGGAAGAAGGTATAGGAAAGGTGGGTAGAACATATAAAAGGGACGAACACAATATGGTGTTTACATTGAAAAGAAGAACACAGTTCACACTTTACATTGCTGCCATTGGACAAAGAGGTAATGGTTGTCTCTTAAAGAAAATCAATCGTCACAGCCCCAGCCCCCGACCTAGGTTTCATTCTATCAGAACTCATCAGGGAGGGGTGGGAAATGGAAATTTGTAAAGAATGATAGGATACATATATATGAACATGGAAAAAAGGTATAACATAAAGGACAGACACAAGAAAAGGACATTGGATGCAAATATATAATATATCTCCATTTTATCCCCTTTTGTGTTTTTTTTTAGGAAGTTTTGTTGCGCTTTTCACACTCCTCCCTTATGAGTTTCGATAAGAAACCTAGGTTGGGGGATTGGGCGGTGACCATCGATTTTCTTTGAGTGGAAGCCATTACCTTTTTGTCCAATGGCAGCAATGTAAAGTGTGAACTGTGTTCCTTTCATTGTAAAAGCCATATTGTGTTTGTCCCTTTTATATGTTTATATCCACCTTTTCTATACCTTCTTCCAAATATAATGTTATTTTATTAACTAAGACTAGCAAACACTTTGATATTAATATGGTTTAAATTAGGAGGGATAGCCAGCACACTTACCTTGGTAATGCTGGAGTAGAAACTGTTTAGATAGTACACTAAAAAACACTAACACATTTTTAAGGACAGGCTTTCACTGTCACTAACAGCTTCATCAGGCCTACTCTCATGACCTGATGAAGCTGTCTGTGACAGTTAAAGCCTGTCCTTAAAAGTGTGTATGTGTTTTTTAGTGTTCTATCTAAACAGTTTCTACTCAGTATCACCAAGTTAAGTGTGCTGGCTATCCCTCCTAATTTAAACCATAATTTAGTCCTAGTGCTCTATTCCAAATAACTTTGATGTTAATAGTACATTTCTTGTCTTTCATATGGTGAATTTCACTATCAATTTATGTCACCAGAAGCACTGTAGTCAACTTGTCACACAGAAGATTCCAAGTGTCTCATATTAGTCTCTTCTGTATTTGTTGTTGCTAACTGAAACTGACCACCTTCCCACTCCTGTTATTTCTAGCAATGTAATATAATGTTAGGTTTGTTTTCACAGCTCGAATGACTGGTCATCAGCAGCTCGTCAATGATGTGAAATTCTCTCCAGATACTCACATCATCGCTTCTGCGTCATTTGACAAGTCAGTCAAATTGTGGGATGGGCTGACTGGCAAGTAAGTATCAGCATTCAACAGTTAAATTGACTTCTAACCAAATTCTCTACACAGTTAGATTTTGATTTTTATAAAAAAAAACTTTGCAAAATTATTCTTTTAAATGGAACAAAGTTTTAAAATTTTAGAGACACTTTTTCTTTCTTTCAACAGCCAAATTAATGTATTTTTTCCTATCCACTTAATAGAAATATCACATTTATTTATGTTCAAAGCAACACAATTTTTGTAGGTGTGTGCAACGCTTTGAAAACTTCAAATTTTCTTCGAATTATATATATATATCAGCGTCAACTTTGATTAAAAAGTAAAATTACACATTCAAAAATGATGATGCTTCAGCAATAAAAATATCTTAAGTTAAAATACACATTTATGTTCAATTTTTGTTATTTTGAGATGTTATGTACACTCCATTTACCTGAAAGATAGTATTCTTACCTAGATGGATTACACTATGATCCTATTTTATATAAGTTACTAGCAGAAGTACCCTGTCAATGCTTTTTTTTTTTGTTTCAAACGGGTAAAAAAAAATTCTTTATAATATTTCTTCTTACCCAGTTTTGAATGAATTTAAAAAGAATCTAGTCAAAAATTTAAAGTTCCAGCTTTGAGGTACACAGGTGCTACTGATTATAAAATTTCAGACTTCTATGTGAGGTAGGTATCGTACAATGCTTATGGCAGACAAACAAAACCTTCATTTTATTAATATAGACCGCGGTGGCAAATTAGATGTGGCATGCATTGGTGTTCCAATAAGAACACAAATGAAGTTGGTACAAATGGCAGTCGTGTGTCGTCCACAGTTTTTACTTAGTTATATTTATTAATATTTTAAATATATTTTCTGGTGCCATAGCTCAGAGCTCCCTACATCACTGTTCAATAAAAACACACATGAAGTTGGAACACGCCGCATCCATGTGTCGTCTGCATGTATTACTTACACTTATCTACTAATATTATATTTTAAATACATCTGTCCAAATCAAAAACTTTCGTGCTAAATTAATAGAGTTATAGTTAACCCTAATTAGTAATAATTTGAACCTAATGTTTCCAGATGTTAATAAAGCGGACATAAAAAAAGAACTTCAACTATTTTGGAGTTACTTCTGGAAATAAATTGTCTATACTATCCTAATTCTGATTTACTGTACACCAATTGTACAGGGTGCATAATATTTTTTTGCTGCTGCAGCACGTACCCAAAAATAAACAACTGAACAGTATGTCACAAACAATTTAGGCTTGTTAAGTATACCGTGAACTTACCATAGTGGAGTAATGTAAGGTAAGCTTGTTACCTTACAGGGTAAACAAAGAATACATCACAGATTAATGTTTACATGTTGAAGAAAACATATATTTCATGTTAACTTTAGCCAAATTTATGAGCTACAGTGAAGGATGTACTGGATCATCACTTGGTCTCACTTTCTAAAATAAGGGTACAATAGATACATTTTTTTAGTAGTTATAATCCTTACATAAAAAAAACTAGCAGTAAAGAACAGGACAAATTGTAAAACATTTCCCTGACCCGAGTTGCAGTTTTTTAAATGACAGTAAATTAACATTGACCAATTTCTTTCTAACAATGGAAATCACCCAAGGGTAGGGGGAAGCTCTTTTTGGACCATGGTGAGGGGGCAAGACGCCCTCGCAGGGTGGCTATTGAGGAGACTCGCGCTCATATCATCATACAGATTGGACATGTATTGAACACTCGCACAATCACTCCAATTCAACTTCCATTAGTTATGTTAATTATTTAAATGATCAGAGCCAAAGTGTGGAATAAATTCATCCTAATTATTAAGTTGTGATCTTTAATTACTGTCATCATCCGTTCAAATTAAATCTAGTATAATCGTTGGTAGGAAATGGGTAACTACCTGGTGCTTAAACAGACTATATTTAAAGTTAGTGCTGAGGTATAAACTGATGTACATTAATCCATGATGATCGGGCCGTATACCAAACCGGTCAGGATTCGAACCAAGACAGATATGTGTTGTTAGAATGTCAAAAATTTAACATAATAATTATAGTACATGTTGTGATAGTAACTTAGCTTAATTTAGCATACTTTGTACCCATTGTCACACATGCAGCAGAAACATGGACATTGAACGTTAGAGAGACTAGGAAAGTGGAGGCCATGGGAATGAAGTCTATGAACAGCATGCTAGCTGTCATTAGGAGAAACAAGATTAGGAACAAAGTTATCTGGGAGAGAGTGGGGACAGGTAATACATGAGTTAGTAGAGGAAACAAGACTGAGATGGTACAGGCATGTAATGAGAATGGAAAAAGAGAGGATGCCAAAGAAAATGTTGGAAATGAAGTATGTAGAAAAAAGACTGCAAAGGAGACCAATAAAGAGATGGGAAGAGCAGATAGTGTGCAAGCTAGAGTAGGAAAAAGGAAGAATAGTTGATGATGATGATGATGATGATAGTAACTTAGCTTAGGACAAAATATGTGAATCATGTTTGCAATATAATATTTTGTAAATTATATTAAACACCTAACGATATACAACCATGCAACTTATGCTTAGTTCCAACATTCAACAAAAAGAAATTCAAACACGTTGAATTGAAAATGTGTATTTTGCACACCCCTAATTTTATTTATCCTTTTTTCGGGCAAACACTGGTACATTTCTTTAAAATCCAGCATCAAATTTCTGTTTCTTTAAATTAATGTATATTGAGGACAAATAGAACAGATGTAACACTAAAATTTACTATCTAAAGATACCCCCACCCTTAGAAAGTGTTTATTTCACTCCCTTGTTATTTATAATTTATAAAATTTGTGGTTTTTGATTAGGTTCATAGCATCTTTGAGAGGTCATGTACAGGCTGTGTATCAAGTGGCATGGTCTGCAGACTCCAGGCTGCTAGTTTCTGGATCTTCAGACTCCACACTCAAAGGTATATACTAGAGTTGGGTCGAACCTGAATCTCCAATTTAACATCTAATCCCAAATTTGAATCTTGGAAAAAATTGTGGACATAAGAGGAAATATAATTATAGTAGAATGATAGAAAATAGAAATAGTAACTAAATGTTAACATTCTTTCTTATAATCTATTCATTAAAACATTGAGGAATGCCAGGCCTCCACCGTGGTTCGGATTCCACGTTAAACTGTAGGTCCTCCATTTCATCTCACAATCACCCTACCATTGCACATTAGCGTAAGTGCGTATAACCCGAACGGGTAGTAAGACGCGGTGCTAATAATAATAATAATAATAATAATAATAATAATAATAATAATAATATAATAATAATAATAATAATAATAATTAAAACATTCATACATTCAGTTAAGTGTTAAATTATTGGTCTGGGACCTGGTTGTTAAGTACATCCTATAATTATAATTGGTTCTGAACCCCCAATAAACAGTATAAGAGCTCTAAAACAAATTTAATTCAAAAAATTGATTTTTTTAAGCATTAGAGTCTCGAATCCTTGAATCTCAAATATCCTTTAGCGTTTGAGGGCCCATCCCTAGTGTATACTTAAGTGTGTGACCTAAAATTGTTTTACTTGTGTGAATGTATTATCTGTATATATTTCCATAATTTTACAAGTCTTGGTTCTGGCCTAATCAAGCTTTTAGTGTCAAATCTAAGGTTTTTGCACTTGACTAAATTTTTTCAGTGTGGAGTACTAAAACTAAGAAGCTAGAAATAGATTTGCCTGGTCATGCTGATGAGGTTTATGCAGTCGACTGGTCCCCAGAGGGTGCCAGGGTGGCCAGTGGGGGAAAGGATAAAGTACTTAGATTGTGAGTACCTAGCATTTAAAATTACGATCAAGTGCTCAGACTTTTTACATAAAATAAAGTAATTGACATATTCATCAGGTAGAGTGTCTCAGTGAAAGTTGGAAGGGAATATGTGTGTTTGTAAAAATAGTGTCTTACTACATTTTTAAAACACATGAACTTGCACTTTCCATTCCCTATCATAACGAAAAGGTCTGTAAATCATTTTATATATTTTAATAAGTGTGACCTCAACAGTATTTTAAATTGATCTTGCTAAAATAAAAAATTAATTATACTTTAACACACATTTACAAAAACTTCAATATTTCGATTCTACATGGTTGCTCAGTCTACTACCTCTTGAGCAAGATGCCATTAAGTATAGAAATATTGAAGTATTTTTAAATGTGTCTTAGTGATTTTACTTTTATTTGTGCTTCATATTCTACCATTCTAACATGTTTTATGGTTATATTATTACAACATGCCTAAGTCACTTTATTTCATACTTAATATACTTGAAATTCCTATGTCTCAGGTGGCAATACTGAGTACTTCTAGTAAAAATCAACATCTACAAATGGAAGCTCAGATTATCTGAAAGAAAATTGGGATATAATAGACTCAAGCTCAAATCTTTCTCCTGGCGACATGAAAAATTTGGATTACATTTGCTCATGTTTACCAGCTCCAATGCATTGTATAACAGCAGTATAAAATGTGTTTTTATCTCTTTTATCTATATAGAATCGAATAAAGTATACTTATCTTTTCCATTTTATAATTTATTTCAAAATTATAATTGTACAGTGTGGAAAGACTGTACTAAATTTACAATAATGTAAAGTAATTGATAGAGAAGAAAGCTAACCGAAAGGGATAGTTAGGTTAGGCCTCGATTTAAAAACACACTTCTCTTTTCATTTCTGTATTTTTCTATCTAGGTCTAACCTATCTTTCAGGTTGGCTTCCTTCACTGTCAATTACTTTACATTACTGTACAGTGTTTATACACTTTACTATCATACATTTCCAAGTCATTAGGCACTAATTCATTTTATTATTTCAAAAGTAAACCCTTATTCCATTCCAGTGGATTCAATGGGAAGGCCTGAACATTTCCAGAAAATTTTAGGTGCAAAAGTTATCATTAGAAAAAAAAACTCAATTTTTTTTGGGGCACATCCTATGCTTTCTTCAAAGTCATTCGAAAATAAAAGAATTTTTGCGCAATTTTAAAAATAATTTCAAATCATTACAGCTCACACATTATCGACAATGGGTCAAAATTGCTATTTTATGCTTTTTACTTATCTGCTAAGGTAAAATAATTAATGTATGGGTCAAAAATTTAGTATAACTAATATCATTATTAGAGTTGGGTAGAATCCACTATTTTACGAATCTGAATCTTGGAAAAAATTATCAACATTAGACGAAGAATAATATAAAATAAAAATAGTACCTGAATTTTAAATTTCTTTCTTATAATTAGGGCTGTCAAATACTCAATACCTCGATACCTTTGATTCTTACTGGTATCGAAAGAATAGAGAATCAATCTTAATATTATGATTCTTGCTATTACGATTCTTACCTCTCAATAAAATGGTAACCAATCAAAACGGGAACATTCAAAATGGGTATTAATTAATTATCTTTCATATTAGTTTAGTTGCTATTTCACTTAAAATGCCGGCAAATTGTAAATATACCGTAAAGACCTGAATATAATATGAACTTAATATTTTGAGGTGTTACATGAAAAATAAATGGTTTCTAATATATTGCTGAATATCACAGAAGTGAACTCACTTTTTGACACCCCCCCTTTTTTTTTGTAAAAGTCAAAGTTGAGTGAGACTGTCAGAATACATGAATCGATTCTAAAAAAAACAATCAATATATAATACATAAATAGACTAGGGATGGTAGTTTTCTGTAATATATTTAACATTATCTAATTAAAATGGCTCCTCTCCTATAATATTAATTGTCACTTTTCAATTTTAAATATTTTATCTAGCCCTTTGAATAAGATAAGTTCAATAAAAATAAGACAAAAATCGACGTTAGTAAAAATAGAGCAAACAAATTTATATTTATTTAATTCAATAGATTATCGATATATCTTTGCCAAAACTTCATCACTAATTTCTGGCGAGCCAAGTCCATAGGATCAGTTATGGCGGATGGACAACTTAATTTGTAATGTGTGACATGTGTTCTTCTTTCCATTATAAAATCTGCAATTTATTAATGGTGGCGAAGCTTCAAAAAGTCGAAGGTCAAATCTCCTTCTGCTTCGACATCTACAATAACCTTCCCATATTAAAAAAATTCGAAGGAAGGATAAAACTTCGATAAATATATCAAACAATTTAATTTTATCTTACTATAAATATTACATTTTTCAATATTTGATAATTTTAAAACCGTTACTAAACAGAATTTTAACAGTGACTAGTAATTTAACTAACACAATGTAAGCATGGATCAAAAACTGGTAAGTAAATGTTATAATTATATTCACTATCGCCAACATAATTTTGTAAAAGATAAAAATCCTATAAAGAGATAACACAATGGTCACCGGTATGAAGCAGAGAAAGCGCTTTATTTGTACTATTATCGCAGCTCGCGTCTAATGTTTGGTCTTTAATATCCTATCTCTTTGGAATTATCTGTAACAAATTTACAGGTGCATTTTGACAGAAATTTTTCATAGCTTCTTCACATTTTCTTTATTATTCAAAATTGCTGATACGGAAAGTAGGAAAAGAAAACGGAATTTAATTTATAATTATTATCAGAGAAATGCAGATAAAAAGACATGCATGTGTAAAGTTTGCAAAATAATGTTATAAACTCCATGTTTAAGTAAAAATTAAAACTTAATTGATAAGTTACTAAGATTATCAGTAATCTTGTGTGCATTAATTATTAATATAGTCCTTAAGTAACAAATAACGAAATTTTTCTGCCACTTGTGATGAATGGAGTGAAGGTGTCACTTGTAGGGCCAGTTAGTGGGCTTGGCAGACTGATGTGCAATAGTACCGCACTCCTAATTTACCCAGTAAGCCTTTTCAGTGTTGCCTAGGTTTTCATCTGACAGTGGAATTGTTTAGGATCCAACCAAACTTTGGGTTGAGTACTAATCACAAAAATAAAAATAGACCTTGCATATTAGAAATTGAGAACTACACTTTAGAATAATAGAAACAATGAAATAATCAAAATATGACCTTTTTTATTAATCCCCCCATTATTTTACCCTTTCTAATAATAATGTTTTAATTCAAAGAAATATAATCTCTCCACTGCCCAGTTAAACATTCTCCATGCAATTTTTAAATTTAAATTTCTTTAAAAAACATAAGATTTAAAAAATTTGATTTAGGTGAAACCCGTTGTCTAGAAAATTGGATAAAAAGTTCCTCTCAATTTCCTGAAATTTTGTTTTAAATTCAGTCTTTTAATAACAAGGTTTTGAAGTAACTTTTTGCATTTTGCATACTTAAATATAAAACCACGTTTTCAATATGACTTTACTAATTTAAATTATTTTTATCAAAAATGTAAGAAAAATCTACTATTCGATTTGTACTATTTGTTATTCGATTCTTTAAATAGTCTTATTCACACATCCCTACAAATTGCCTTTTCTTCCTGTTTGTGTTTTAAGGTTTCCTCTTTTAAGAAGTTTATTGTGCCTTTCACACTCCCTCCTGATGAGTTTTGATAGAATGAAGCCTAAGTCCAGGGGATTGGGCAGTAACGATCTATTTTCTTCAAGAGGCAGCCATTACCTCTTGTCCAATGGCAGCAATGTAAAGTGTGAACTGTTCTTTTTTTTCAATGTAAAAGCCGTATTGGGTTTGTTCCTTTAATATGTTTCAATCCACCTCTCATGTATCTCTTTTCAAATATATTACAATTACCTACGGCTCTGCAAGTATTTGGATTTTGAGCTTCAAGCCTAAACTCGTCCTTTAAGCTCGAGATCGAAAGTTATGTAAGCTCGTCATTTTCGAGCTTTCACTTGATTTACTTAATAATCCATTTTTAAAATGCAATTGTAAGCATAGGATATTTAATTTAGATAATATCGCCATTTTCACTTATAAATCATTCGATCACTTAACAAATTGTTAAAATTAATATCAATTTTATCATAATAGAGCTTTAAAACTACTTTCGACCATTAAATTTATTCAATATTGTCGTCCATTTTAAATTATCCATGATTGAAGTTGTTTACTTGTATTGCCATAACAAAGTAATGAAAATATAAATAGCTAAAATAGATTACTAAATAATTGAATGATTCTTTTTACTATTTTTACCTGGTCCCTAAAATAATAATTCATGTTAGATTAAAAATGTAATATCAAGAATATATTATATTGAAAGTTTTGAAACTTAGGATATTTAAAACTCATATTAATTAATATTTTTAACTAGATAACTACATTAGTTTAGTTATTATTTAGTTATAAAGTTATGTTGGTTAACTTGTCTAAAATCAAGGTTGATCTTATTTATTGCAATACATATTTTACCAAACTTACCACATTTATATTAAAAACATTTACTACTTAATATTGTTTGCTATAAATAAATATGAATATTTAAGACATATTAGTTTTAATATTAAAGAATAGGCATCAACTTTTATAAGCATTAAAAATTGAATTGAAATAAATTTCTCAATAAGAATGTCTAACGAGAGCCTGTACAATGTGGATATGCAACTGTGCATAGAGGAATATAAATGGAACAGAAGACATGATGATGCACAATTACATTAAGGAATAATAAACAAAATATGAAACACTTCAAATTTCTAAATGTTTATGATTGTTATGTTTTCTTATAAGGTAAATTAAGTTACTGAAGAATATTTTGGGGAAATATTAGCATATTGAAACATAAATTTTAATAACATTTTAACAAGACAGTGTAGAAACACACTACAATAATGTAAAATGAAAGTGAAGGAAGCCAACCTGAAAGGATAGTTAGGTGTTTCTACACTCTCTTATACAGTTTCAAGCAATCATGCAATTATTCATTTTATTACTTTTTTATAATTCTTAGTAAAATTTTAATGTCCTTAAAGAAACGAGTGTTGAAACCATTTTAATTATCTTTTCTATTAAGTCATAACATTTTTATTGAGTGGTATTCTTATTTTTAATTGTGTTATTTATATTTATAAAAATTGTGTCATCCATATTTTAAAAACATGTGTTTTAGTATATTTTTTAAATCTCAAATTTAAAGATGTGATATTTACATTTAAAATAACAAATTTATATACTCTTAACATTTGAAAATTATGAATATACTCCAACTCGGTAGCTTTTAGAAATACTCAATTCGAAAGAAAAAATTCAAGCTCACAGACCCCTACAATTACTTCATAAAGCCAAAACAGGATTTCCTTATAGATCTATAATATGATATATTAAGTTATTATAACAACACACAAATCAATTACATCAGGCTTTTACATATAAATCTTAGTTTTTAATCTATATAACAATTCAGAATGGATTTTTATTGGCAAAGCTTCATAATTGTCGAAGCCGAAGTTTTTTTTCGAAGCCAAGTCAAAGCTTCACTTCACACCCTCTTAGGGTTTCCCTTTCACACTGATTAATTGATGGCCTGAGGGGTGACTTGAGTGTTGATATAATCAATCAGTTCAGCATGTTAAATACCTAAAAAAAAAACTAACTTTTTATCACAAAATTATTCCTTTCTAGTCTGCTTCCTGAGGAAGATGCCATGTGGCATTGAAATATTAAAAATGTTTCTTATTATGTATTGATTTAGTTTTTTTTATTTGTGCTTCATTTTCTACAATTCTACCATATTTAGTTAATGTTATAACATGCTCAGTGAACTTTATTTCATACATATTCATTGGTGTTTAATGGTATTAAAAAAAAGTGAAAAGAGAAATCTATATTTATACTAAATATTTACATTTGTATATAAAAATACATAACACACATATACAATGTCATTTATACTTTTCAAACATAACACAAATAATTCGTACTTGTTAAATTATGCACAGTAGGGATTGCTGATACTTCAATCTAGTCATTATTCTGTCAATATTCTTACAGAATAACAATTTGTTTAGAAATCTAGCTGTACCATTAAGAACTGAATAGCTGGTCAATGTTCCTTATTTCTGGTGACAGTCAGGCAAGATGGTGTTTAGTGATCACAATAGAATTTTTTTTACAAGAAACAAGAAGCATGAGTTAAATTTCACACTACGACATCTTTAAAAAGAAAATTTACATCTTTATTATAACTTATTTTACAAGTTTATTACCAGTGTGGCAACATTACTTCAATCACTAGGAACATGGGCAACACCTATACATTATGAGATGTGTTTTTACTAGTTTTTACTTAGCGCATTAGAACTAATATAATTTTTTTTTAAAGATCATTGTGGTTTTTCTGAATGTATTATACATACACCCCATAAAATGAAATTGAATCTTTTCTTGAAATTAATTACTTTTTTTTAATATACAAATAATGGTCACTTATGTTGATTTTAATGAGAATTAATTACATCCAAACCATAAACATTATTAATTAGTAGCAGAAGACATTGCTCTTTTCCTAAAATTGCCAGAAAAAATATTACCAACGGCACTATCATAGCTTTCTTCTTAATATTCCTATAATAAATCAAGTTTCCAGCCTAAAAAAAATTATCTTCACCAAAGACCTTTGGTAAAGAAGAAGTAAAATATGTGATTTAGCTGACTTATGACAGTCATACTGTGACCAAAGTAGCTTGCCAAGGTCAACTATTTACAGCCTCAACCTGCCTGTCAGGGAATCAAACAGCAAGTAGAGATTACAGGGGTGTCAAACTAAAGAACCTCTAAGGTGTGTCAATTTTAGAGAACATTTTTAAGAGGTGTTAAACCTAGAGAACAATTAAGAGTTGTTAAATTAGAGAACCTTTAAGAGGTGTCAAAATAGAGAACATTTAAGAGGTTTCAAAGAAGACATTTAAGATGAATAAAAGTTTTATTAATTTTTTTTTTTGCATTCTTCTAATAGTTAAATATAAAACATCATTTTCCTAGGAAATTAACTAATAAAAATAATTTCCATCAAAAATGTAATACAATTAACTTTTCAATTTCTACTATTCAAAATGTTATTTGCACCCCACTATTTGTATTAAGTTTTTATGATATTATATTATTTTATCATTTATAGCTTTTACAAGTCTTACCATATTAGTTTAAAAATCAATATATATTTTTGATCTAAGACTATTCTAAAGAGTCATTTTTATAATTTCCCATTCTGATATTTTGACTAATTTCCCGTCCCGATATAAAACTGTTATTCCTGTCAACCCCTTAAATATTTGAAATGTAACAATAATTTTTCCGTACATATACTACTTAAGTTTGACTATATAGATTCCCTTCTGCCTGCCATCCCATTTAAACCAAAAAATGCCTTTTATTTAACAAGTTTTAGTACAGGAATCCAACTTTTTATAAAACAAAATCTAATAATTTTATTTACCACACATCATGGTCTATTAATCATCAGTCTAGTTAGACATCAGACATTTAGAGAAAAACTTGCTAATATTATGAGAGAATTTAATTAAGTTTTAATCATGAACTTAGAAGCTTACATTTTTCTGGTATGTGTGTAAGCCTTGCCCTCCTTTCAATGTTTAATTTAATTAATAGTTTTAATCATGAACTTTGAAGCCTACATTTTTCTGGTATGTGTGTAGGCCTTGCCCTCCTTTCAATGTTTAATTTAATTAATAGTTTTAATCATGAACTTTGAAGCCTACATTTTTCTGGTATGTGTGTAGGCCTTGCCCTCCTTTCAATGTTTAATTTAATTAATAGTTTTAATCATGAACTTTGAAGCCTACATTTTTCTGGTATGTGTGTAGGCCTTGCCCTCCTTTCAATGTTTAATTTAATTAATAGTTTTAATTGTGAACTTTGAAGCCTACATTTTTCTGGTATGTGTGTAGGCCTTGCCCTCCTTTCAATGTTTAATTTAATTAATAGTTTTAATTGTGAACTTTGAAGCCTACATTTTTCTGGTATGTGTGTAGGCCTTGCCCTCCTTTCAATGTTTAATTTAATACAGCCATTTGGCCCCTTTTTCCTTTGTTTACATAATAGAAACCACGTTTTAGATTTATTTTTAGCATTTAGATATGGCATGAGATTTATGACAAGACAAGGGAACCAAGTCAACTAACCTTGATGGATACACCGGAATTTCGAAAGACATGTTTTGACGAAATTTTACTTAATACAGTACAAAATAATATATTTTGCAACTGTTATCTGGCAGTACTGCAAGTTTCAGTTAATTTCTAATTGGGTATATCAAACTCAATTCTTTGATATCTCGAAACCATCGATTCTTATGAAATCTAGAATTGATCTTAATATTATGATTCTTGATATTTTTGATTTTTAACTCTCAATGAAAGTGCTAGCAACTAAGAATAACAACAAAATTCAGAATTAGTAGTAATTGATTCATTCATGTTATTTGATATATACCTATATTTGATTCAGTTAATAACCAATGTTTAGTATTTCATTATTTGCAATTTTCACTTAGAAACCCTCCTCGTTGCTAGGTACGGTTTTCTAGTTATTTCCCTTCCTATTCCCCTCACTCTACTCTACAGGCCTGCAGATTTCTCAGAATTTCCTACCCTCATTCCTAAAGCCAACCTTGTTGCACCTGGCATTTGTTACTCAACAAACAGTGTGTGTTGAAAACCAATCTCTATCACAGCTCGGTGAACCTATCTTGCTCTATTTTGTTTGAATATGAACATTTCAAAAACTCTGTGTAGAATGATTAGTGCGTGACTATGTATGTATAATATGTTAATAGTGTTCAATCTATGTTTTTTATATAATATGTACTTATAAAACGCGAGTGTTTAGGGGAGCTCCTCTCGAAAATTAATTATTAAGAAAACCATAGTCAAAGTCATGACCATCGTTCACAGATTCATTGTGTATCTCCAGCCAAAGACATCACTCAAAGGTAGGCTCCACAAAATACATTTTTATATACGATACCAAAGTTTAAATCCCGCCTCTGTTTTAGTGCTAATTTTCATTTTAATTAACAGATCGCTCACACAACCAAATTTTGTGAATTTAAAAGACTTGTGTTTTCGATAATGGTTTATTTATACTTTTTTTTTTAACTATTTATAAATGTTTGACTCAGGCTTTATTTGTAGGTAAAAATACATGCTTACTATTGTAATTCCTAATTTTTTTATGAATTATGTATAATATGCTTTAATACTTTGTAAGATGGATCATTTTCTTTGTTAAAATTAAAAAGATATGGTTTATTTATTACTATTACATTTTTAGTTTTTTTGCTATACTCTGAAGTTGAATGAATATGTTTTTATATGAGGTTGAAATCTTGTAAAAATAATGAAATAGGAAATGTTTAATAATCGAATTTGAGAATTTAAAAATCAAGGTTGAACTTAAGAATTGGGATTGAAAAAAAAATATCATGACATCTCTATTTTAAACCTTTTTCAAATGTATGGCTGCAAAAAAAAATTTTCCGTGTGTTCGTTTGCTTTTTTATGTCTTTCTTGGAACGAAAAAGGAATAATTTTGAAACTTTAATAAATGTGAAAGTGATAGGATGTTTGAAGTGTGAAGAAAAAATAAGTTTATTGTTTCTATCGAGGCCTAACATAAAAGTCAGATTTTCATAAGAAGCCCGTTATTTGAAAAGTGGAAACTCATATTGCCACAATGGTGGGGGAAAAGAAAAATATTATTAATTTATTTAACACAAATCAGGTTTTCTAGAAATAGGTACATAAACTTATGTTTAGATATATTACAAAATTGAATTTCTTTTCACAAATAAAAATGGGCCGAATTAACTTTTTCTTGAATTGGAATATTTATTTTGCCAAAAAAATGTCTAATCTGAACAAAGAGATTAGCTTGAGTTACTGCAACCCCTGGACTGAGCGATTCTATGAGTGTGTTCTACAAGAACAATAATCATGTGATAGAACTCCCAGAGTTCAGTGTGTCCATATTATTTGCTGCTCACTTACAAAACCACTGTCCTCTCATAGCTTGACACTGTTTGCTGGCAAACTGGCGTTGCACAGCCGGTAACATCGCATGTCATTCATCAATCTCAAGATGTTCTGTGTGAATGATGGCAAGTCCTGCAAATATACATATATATAAAGATTTATTCATATTTTATAATTTTAGAATGCTCACAATATTTTCTGGCTATCTTTAAGAAAGTGTTTTTTAAAAAAAATGTTATTTTTGAGCTTAAGCATAAGATGTGAGCTTTTACCATATCTCTCTTGAAGTTCCTCTGCAGTATGGTTCTCTGGTTGTCATCCAAACCACTGGTAGTGCGTAGGAAATGCGGTATAAAGGCATCATGGAATGCTGGGAAGTCCACAGCTGCCATGTTGTAAATGGCTACAGCAATATCGTCTCCCAATAGTGAGTGGGACTTGTTCAGAAGTGTGTGCAGAAGAACCGTCAGAAACTGGGTAACAACTCTTCACGGAAAAGTTTCTGTTATACAAACAAGTTTGACAGGATTTGTATTATTTCTTAATATGTTATGTTCTTCCTGAAGTTATTCAAGATTTTAAAAATATATTATATTTCTCACACTGTACAAGTCTTTACAACATATACATATTCTTAACTATGTTCTATAGCTATTACTGGAAAAATTTTAAAAGAAATTTCAATACAAAGTAGCTTTCTGAACTCCTACTTGAATTAAAATGATGATAAAGAATACTGTTTAACAGCAAAGTTTTTAAAACCTAAGCATCAAATAAAAAAATAAGAGAAAACCATTGAGCCTTGTCACAAATCAAGCTATTTCATCTTCCTTTACTATTGTTATAGTCATCCTAACAAATACTGTCAAATGAAAAAACACAAAAAGTTGACAGTTGAAGACCTTTATATTTAATATAATGGAGTAGAACCTCAGTTAGAGAAACTTATTGGGACTGAAGCTTGATTGGATTAGCATGAGACTAAGGAGACAGTGAGTACATGTTCACACCTATTCTTAAAATTTATATTTATTTAACTGATAACTAGCACATTATGTACTGTAGTTTTACATTTACTGTAAACCTTTTTACTCCATTCACTTTTAGTTAAAGAAAAACACAATGTGTTGATTATAACATAAAATTAGGGGTGGACAGTCTGGCGGGAAAGCCCCTTTCCCGGGCAGGGGTTCGTGTGAGAAATAAAGCCCACTTATTGTTTCAGCAGGTACTACTGGCTCAATCTCTATTGGAGACAGTTATCTTCTTTGTTCTGTAGCAAACTGGGGGGTGAGGTGTGTATTTTACTGCCTGTGGTTAGACAATGTGCTCTGTCTATCAACAGTTATTTGTTAGGCTCAGCAAGAGAGAGAGAGAGCATGAAAGATTTAGAGAAGGACAGAGCTATATTATACTCTACCATCTTTTGGGGCATATAAATAAGGGGGAGGAAGTAGCTTGCCAAGGTCAACTATTTATGAGCATCAGCCTGTCTGTTGTTAGCAACCTAACAAAGAGTAGAAATTATAGGAGTGTTAAACAAAGAACCTTTAAGGGGTGTCAATTATAGAGAACATTAAAGGGACTTTAAACAAAGAGGAGTTTCAAGGGGTTTCATACCAAAATAATATTCAAGGGGTTTAAAATTTTGATAATACTTAAGGGATTTTAAGCCTTAACGCATTTAAGGTGTTTCAAACCTAGATCATCTTTAAGGGGTTTTAGACCTGAAGAATATTTAAAGTGTTTCAAAACTAGATAGCCTTTAAAAGGTGTTAAAATAGAAAACATTTAAGAAGGGTAAATTTTTATTTTATTTTGCACTCTTCCAATAGGTAGTTAAATATAAAACACCATTTTAAAAAGAGATTAACTAATAAATATAAAATGCTATTTGCACACCCCCATTTATATTATGTTTTTATGATATATAATTTGTATTGTATTTAATAATGTCATAGATCTATTTTTAATCTAGAATTAATCTAATGCATTATTTTTATGATTTCCCGTTCCCATTCCGATGTAAAAATGTCATTCCCGTCCATTCCTGCATATAATCATTAAACATGTATTGTTACAGCAGGTACTGCTGACTTATCACCATTAATTTTTTTGTAAACAGCCTTCTTTAATCTGTAGAAGCTGATGGAAAGGGAAGGAAGACAGACAAAATGGTAAACACACTTTTTTTTAAGTTTGGGAGAACATAAAACCTAAACATTCATCATAATCTCAAGATCAAAATTTTTAATGGTCACAATACTTTCTCCTGTGCCCATGTCCTGTGTTCGTCCTTTATGTTAATTGTTCCTTTTACATGTTGAGAAGGACATTTTTGTCGATAGTATTTGAATGTGGAGAGAACGACCGTTGATTGTCTCCTCTTCCTGGGTGAAAGGAGAGGGGTCGACCAGATGATGAACCTGAGTCGGTAGCCTAACCGTCAGGAAGGGGAGGCAAATGTAGCTTCGAATGCCTTCTTCGCAGTTTGAATTTGTAGTTTCCCATTGGTGCAAATTCAAACAAGATGAAGAAGGGTGGGAAGATAATGACCAGTTTTTAGCGGTCCAACCGAGGTTTTAAGTAGGGTGGGACCGAGAAAAACTGGCATTCTCGTGTTAGCACATCTGGGGATATTCGGGCGACCCGAGGGACGACCGGGTGTAATAATTGTAGCGGCCAGAAAGGGAGTTATAAAAAGAATCATAACAATGTTCCTATCTAAGTGTCATATAATTCTCTACCAATTTACTTTATCTCCCTTTTGTGTTCTTTGTTTCCTCTTTTAGGAAGTTGTGTTGTGTGTTTCACACTCCTTGATTAATTCCGATAGAATGAAACCTAGGTCACGGGATTGGGTGATATCGATTGATTTTCTTCATGAGGCATCCATTACCTCTTTGTCTAAAAGTCAAATTGTTGAAAGAGTAAACTTTTTATTGAAACTAATAATGATCCACTATTAAAATATAATAAAATATTTCACCAAAATATTTAAGGTAAACAATGCAGCAATATTTATATTTTATCTGAATTTTGAAAAAATATAATCATCAAATTTTGATTTGAAACATTTTCATTTCAAAGTATTTGATTAAAATATTTTCTTTGTAAACTATTCAGATTTGATACATTTTCATTCCAAAGCATTAATTATAAAATAATCAATTTGGATTTAATTTAAAATTATTGTTCTTGGATTTTAATTGTCTTAATTCTCTGTAAAATGGTTTTTAAAATGTTTGCTATATTTGAAGGACGATGTAATGCTTATAACTAGAGTTAGGTTGAATCCACTATTTTAAAAATCTGAATCTCAAATTTACCTTAAAATCTCGATTCTCGAACACAAATCCGAATCTTGGAAAAAATTATTAATAATAAGCAGGAAGTTTAATATAATAGAATATAAAATACAGATAGTAACTAAATGTTAACATTCTTTCTTATAATCTATTCATTATAACATTCATGTGATCAGTTAAGTGTTAAATTACTGGTATGGGGCCTGGTTGTTAAGTTCATCCTATAATTATAATTGGTTATGAACCACCAAGAAGGAGTATTAGAGCCTTAAAACAAATTTTACTTGATTTTTTTTTTAAATTAAGGATTTGAGTCTTGAATCCTTAAATATCCTTAAGGATTCAGGAGATTTGAGGATTCGAGATTATAACTCTACCTTTTGATACAATTTCCATTTGCCGTTGACCTGCTCAAGACTGCGTAGATTGTGAGCAAACATATTGATGTCTGCCTGCAGTAGTGTCTGTCCATACGCCTGAAGGATCCCAGCTAGGTGCTCACGGTGGTTTACATTGTCAGACACCCCGGCACCTGAGCTCAGTGACTCCAGTACAGACGCTCGATAAAAGTGCTGCCACCTATATAAAAGGATAGTGTGCAGCACTGTAAACAGCGCCATCTTGATGTCTGGAGATGGGCTGTCACACACCTATGACAATATAATTAAATAATAATGCTAATTGCTAAGGGATTTCACTTGCAATATTTTAATACAAAGTTGTATTTGCAAACAACTTATTTGGAATATAGCATTAGGGTAAATCATAGTTTATATCAGGGCTGTCCAACTTGAAGTTAGCTAAGGGCCTCATTTTATATTCCTAGACAGTGTGCAGGCAACACACATGGAAATCAGGCTTATACAGTTTCAACATTTTTTTTTTTAGTTGATCATCTTAAACAGAAAATCTGTTGCTTTTTTACAAAGTAATTTTGTTTGATTTGATATTAATTGCTTTGAATTTTCTAATGTAATCTAATTCATATTTTGTAATTAGTTTGATAATTGATATTACCTAAGACATATATGGATATTTAAGGCCAATGACAAGTATAGAAACATTCAGTTATAAGTAATTTTAATTTCTTCGGTGTACGGTATTTTAAATTTTCAGATAAATTAAACAGGAGAATGTTATATGATAGGCCTATGTACTAATAACTAATATATTACATCAAAAGTACTATAATAATTGATATACAGCACAGTACTTTACATTATTGTACAGTGTTTCTACACTGTCTTACTATACATAAGGTAAAATAAAAAAACCTAGGCCTATTCCAATTATTATGATATGAATATTTTTAATCAAGCATTTTTGTTATGGATTTAAATAAATTCTAAACAGATTATTAAATTGACTAAAAAAAGTTCTTAGATAAAAAATTAATTGCATGAATTTTAATAACTTACACAATAAAACGTCAAGATATTCAAATAAGCTGAATAAATGAAAGTGAGCCACAGTTTAATCCATTTGAATACCAAAAACATTTCTTAGCTGAGCCAGTGCCTCTTGTGATTTAGTTACTAAACCTCTTACAAAAAGAGCCGTTACTATAAAATTAGTTTACCCAGCTGTTACTATCCATGATGCAAAATCAAATGGATGCCATTCCAAATAATAATATTAACCTAGTAGACATTGATGAAGATTTATTTTGATATTTAATATTTAAAAACTATTTTTATCATTATTTTGCGCTAAACATGTTTTCTTGCAATAAATCTATTCAATGATAAATATTACCATCAATTATATGTAGACTACTGTGGTTAAGTTATTAAATGGCACTCAGTTGTGTTGAGTATGTAATTGTAAAATAAAAGTGACTGAAGTTTTGGGTATCCAACTTTTTAATGGAAAACAAGACTAATTTAGCTTTTGATAAATTAAATAATATTCATAAGAACATTTAATACAAATGTGAAGTTGATAAATGGTCCTTTGATTAAAACTTTTTTTATATTAAATTTTTCCTGAAACGTCCAGGAAATAATTTTCCCTGCCAGGAACATCCAATTTCTCAAAGTTCGTGGTTCCCGTCCAGGCCTAGCAAACACACATATTTTAGGACAAACTTTCACTGTCACAGACAGCTTCTTCAGGTCAAGAGTAGACTAATGTTAATGGTTGGTACAGGTCTGTGAGCAAAGCCAATTTTTTCCTGTTCGAAGTGAAAATATTCTCAGAGTCAAATCGAGTTTAGAATTTTTTTTATCATGTCCTACTATCTGTTCAGGTTATATGCATGTATGATAATCACTCTGGAGGGGGGGGGGAGGGGTATGAGGAGGGAAGCATTTTAGAGCTTATCTAGCCACATTTGGGTGAAAGGAGAGTGGGAAACCATTCATGTGAATCAAGCAGATCATGTGGCAATAAACATAATCGACAATTGAACTAAATTAATAGTCAATAATAATACAATATTTTGTCAAAACGGTAGTGAAACTATTTAAAATGTAGAACAGTCATTTAGAAAGAGCAAATAGGTAATTAACTTGCCTGAAAATTATTTTTAAATTAACATACTGTGATATTAATTTATTAAAATCATTGATCACAGCTGAAATATAAGCAAAAGAGGCGAAGTCACAGCATCAACAAACCTGACTGGCCCGTTTAATTACAATTTCCTTTGCACAAGTAAATCATTACATATAAATAATGGAGCTAATCGATATTTTAGCAATAAATTTATAGCGCCCATCTTTATTTAAACCACAGAGATTATTTTTATCAGAAAGTAAGAACCTTAAAGGTTGATAATAATTATTTAATTACTGTATTTAACGTTTTATTTGTTAAGAATATTGTGAATTTTGATTGATAAACATGACTATCAAATGGTAAACAACAGCTTCAAATGATTAAAATTTAACATACATTAACTTTTTTTTAAATCATTTTTGAAGCAAGCTAGTAAATATTTGATTTGACTTTAAGAGTTTTTGAAGTTTTGCACACCTATATTGGTTGAACTACATGGTTGAGCTATGCCAGCTATTCTTTCTAATTCAAATGATCACTAATACTTGTAATATATTTTATTTGTAAGAAAGTACAGGAAAGGTGGATATAAAACATATAAAAGAGGACAAACACAATATGGCTTTTACAATGAAAATAAGCACACAGTTCACACTTTACATTGCTGCCACTGGACAAAGAGATAATGGCTGTCTCTTTGAGAAAATTGATTGTTACTGCCCAATTCCCGACCTAGGTTTCCTCGATGAGATATATTATATATTCATTTCCTGTGTTTATCCTACATGTTATTCATTCATTTTACTTTTTTCTTTTTTTACAACCATTACTGTTTCCAGCCCGTGGCCTGGGTTAGTTTATTATTCAAGCCATATATTTTCCACTACCTGCTGGCTAGTCTTGTTGTAGCTTCTTATGCCTTATAATCTATCTTAAGACGTGGACAAGCACAACATCCAGTCCCTGACCGTCAATTTATCAATGTGATTGAGGTAGGGTGTCGGACCAATCATTTTACTTGTTTCTATCTTTATGTCCTATAGTTCTTTTTTATTTTACTTTTTTCTCTCTTTTGTTTTTATTTTGTTTCCTCTTTTAGAAAGTTGCATTGCCCATTTCACACTCCCTTCTTATGAGTTACGACAGAATGAAACCTAGGTCAGGGAATAGGATAGTAACGATTGATTTTATTAAAAAGGCAGCCATTACCTCTTTGACCAGTGGCAGCAATGTAAAGTGTGAACTGTGTTTATCTTTTCATTTTAAAAGTCATTTTGTTCACCTTTTGTATACCTTCTTCCAAATATAACAATACATTCATACATTCAGTTTAGTGTTAAATTACTGGTCTGGTACCTGGTTAAGTTCATTCTATAATTATAATAGGTTATGAACCACCAATAAGCAGTAATAGAGCTATAAAACAAATTTCACTTGAGATTTCATTTTATTATTAAAGATTTGAGTATTTAATCTAAAATTTTCTTGAATCTCAAATATCTTTTAAGGATTCCAAATTTCAGCTCTTCCAAGCCTTGTAACCACTTCTATCGTGGAGAGGCTAAGTTCCACCTAGATCACTAATGCTGTGTTTAAATCAGAAGATATACGAACCAGAGGGAAAATGTGGTCAAGGCAGAGTTTGATGGTGCTGGAAACAAAACCTTTGAACGCAGCTCCTGGTTCAGCCATGACTAGTTGCAACAGTTGTAAAAACTTGTCGATAACTCTTGTACCTGCACCTCCCTCCTGCCCTAACGAGGCCTGCACCTGCTCTCTGAAGAAAAAAAAAAAAGTGCAATCATTTTAGAAAATAGTTATAAATAAACTTTAATCCAAATTTGAGAGCATCCAACTTGACATTACTATTTTATGTGATCAGTAGAATCAATTAAAAAGACGAGTGTATTTGGAAAACCATACTTTTGATATCTTTGGCTAAAAGATAAAAGAAAATGAGAACAAAACTATATCAAAGATAACGTTAAAAGTGTCTTTTTTTTTTTTTTTTTGTAACACTAATGAGACAAATAGCCGAAGCTGTTATTAATTTTAGAGAGGAATTCACCATCTAGATATCATATTCTGATCTATTTGATGTAATCTTGCAGTGTTCAGAAATAATGAACAAACATAACCTCGTGAACATGTTGAGGAAAGTTTGTACAGTCTGCTCTGTGAAGGGGGCTCCCAGTTGCTGAGTCAGTCCAGAGAACGCTGTCAGGAAAAAGTTGAGAATCGCCTCACACACATCACCACATTGGATGTACTGAGGGAACATTGCGAGTGACTGGTGGACATTACCCTGCAGGAAAATAGAAAGTGGTATTTTCATTCAATATATATATATATATATTTGTTTTACATGTTGCTATTTTTCCTGTACCTACTGTTGTTCCAGTCGTCCACCAATAAAGCAAGGTGGAAACAAATATAGTGGACTGTATATTAAGTGAAGCTTACCTCTTTCAATTCGAGGCTTGCTTACTACGAGGCATACCGTAGGTGATGCCATGTTAGACTGGGAATAAATAAGGAAAATGTGATTACTTTAGCGGCACCACTCTAAACTTGAACTGTTTCTTACTAAAAGAAGGTTATTTTAAGGTGTTTAACACCTAATACACCAAAATTAAACTATTCATTGGATACTTTTAGATGCCCATTTTGGCATAACACACTAAGAGAACTCGACTCTATGACAATTAGTCCACCACTCACTAAAAGACTATAACTTTCCCTTTTTACTCTCTGAACCCTAAAAATGACAGGAAACACCAAAAGAACATATAATAAAAACCAAAATAAATAAAGAACCATTTAAAATGAAAGTAGGCCACACAAATTATTCCACAAAAGTTATTTTCCAATATTATATATAAAGTTTGGAGGATTTAACAATTACTTTCGCGCATAATATTACATCCTCAAAGGTGAAAAGGAGTTTTCCTTTAAAAATAAGTAATAGAGAAGAAGAAAATAGTTTGGTATTTAACCAGATTCGGATCAAATTTCTAGAGTATTTTTCAATATTTTACTAAAGAAAAACAGCTGCATGGTACTTTAATAATCACCAGGGCAGTTCTCTTATTAAGGTATTATTTAATTAAGGATGTCAAAATCAATTCCTTGATTCTTCCTAGTATCGAAAGAGTCGAGAATTAATCCTTATATCGTGATTTATCGTACCTTGATTATTAACACTCAAATCCCAGAAAAAGTTCTGTTATTTAAACTAGATGGCAATATTTAGAATTTAATTTTTTTTGTCCATTATTCTTTATTTTATTTTTTTACTTTATAATCAGCAAATTCTAAAAATGCAGTTATAATCATGCACAGATCAAACATAGCTGGTTTTTAAGTTTTTCTTTTACTGTTTACATTTTTAATGTGAGGTTGAATGCTTGAAAAATGATTAAAATTATAAATGTTGAGGAAACGAGAATATAAAAATCAAGGTAAAAATTTAAGAACCGAAATAGAGTAATTTCTATATTTAATTAGTTTGAATACTTTCAAAATTAATGTGTTTTTACTGGAACAAAGCATACCTGAATAACAGAGTAAAGTAGTTTCCTTGAGGCAGAGCCTTCTTCCTGAGTGATATTAACCAGGTCTCCCAGCAGCCTAAGTGTGTTGGTGATCATAGGGCCAACCTGGGACTCAGGAATTTGAGGAGGGGGATTGGCGCCCAGGCGGCGAAAGTCCGACACGAGGGAGTTCAACAGAGCTGTCAGCAGCTTGTGCCTCTGGTCCCACAACTGGTCTGATACCCCAGGCCACACCAAGAGTAGTGTGTTGCACATCGCCCGCTGGACTAGACGGTATGTCTGCACAAGAGTATTCTAAAAATTAATGTTATATAATTTTGTACACTTTAGAGTTATTGGGAAAACATCTTTTCCAAAATTAATTCCAGAACAAATGCAACCACTATATCCTAGACCAGAGGTTCCCAATTTTTTTTTGCCACGGAACCCTAATTGATCATAATTTTTTGGCGGAACCCCATTTTGATAATAACAAAAGTGAATGTACCTTGTATTGTAGTTTGAATATTTTCATGTTTGACATGAAAAGAAAGAATAATTATAAATAAAAAATAATTAATATAAGTATTATAAAACATTTATCGTACAAAAAAAGTAACTATTTAATGTGAAGAATGAAATTTTTTCACATATTTACTTATAATAGCACTAAAATTAGGCTTAGTGTCTGACAATTGAACGCAAAGATCTGAACTCGGAACCCCTTTGACCCTTCCACGGAACCCCAGGGTTCCGCGGAACACCTTTTGGGAAACGCTGTCCTAGACCATTATTTCTCCACATAATAAACAAGGGCAAATCTAATTTCTTTATTTATTTTTGGTCGTTTGTTCTGCTAAATATTTATAGAACAATAAATCTTATGTGGGTAAGATATGCTCCTCTACTATAAATTTTAATTCTTAATTATTAAAAAAAAAATTGTTTTTTTGAACCTTAAAAAATTATAGAGATATTTTACTGTACAGATATAAATAAAACAATACCAAATGAGGTAAACTTGCTTCATTTTTATTAAGGGTGTCCGGCTAAAATATATTTTTAAAAATCCTTACTTATCCATGTTTTCCAGAGCCAATTTCCAACTTTTCCTGTCACTATAAATATTCAATAGGGCTCTGCTAGTACTCGTATTCCGAGCTTCAAGCTGAACTCGTTGCTTAAACACACTTCTCTATCTTCTTTCTACACTTTTACACTTCCCACTTCTTCAAACTTCCACAGTTGCACATTGTTTTGAATTTTAGGAAATATTTATTTTTCACATTAATGAAAAAGTAATATTCCCGAAAATTCAAACTAATGTGCAACTGTGGAAGTTTGAAGAAGTGGGAAGTGTAAAAGTTTAAGAAGACATGAAGAGAGAAGTGTGTTTGTCCTTATCTAGGCCTAACCTAACTTTCCTTTCAGATTGGCTTCCTTCAATATCACTTACGTTACATCATTGTACAGTGTTTCTACATTGTCTTGCTATATATTTACAAGCCATCATGCAATTACTCATTTTATTAACTTTTTTATAATTGTTAGTGTAATTTTAATGTCCTTTAAGACATGAGTGTAGAAACCATTTTAATTATTTTTTCAATAGGTCCTATATTTCTATTTGAGTGTATTTCTTATTTTTAAATTGTGTTTTACAAGTGTATTTCTTATTTTAAAATTGTGTTTTATAAGTGTATTTCTTATTTTAAAATTGTGTTTTATAAGTGTATTTCTCATTTTTAAATTGTGTTTTATAAGTGTTATTTCTAATTTAAAACTCGATATTTCCATTATTTAAATTTCTTTTTTTTTTTTTCAAAATTATTTACTATTTATAAGAATGAGTGTCATTGATCTTTTAAGAACATGTGTTTTAATATACTTTCCAACATTTTAAAATTATGAGTATACAATACTCGAACTCGGGAGCGTTTAGAAATACTCAATTCGAATGAAAAAACTCAAGCTCGCAGACCCCTAATTATTTAATTACCATATTTAAAGTTTTTATTTGGTTAGAATTGTGACTTTAGTGTGATAGACATAGCTATCGAATGTTAAACAACAGCTTCAAATGATTAAAAATGAAAACACATTTATTAAAAGATTCGAAGCTTTGAGTTTTTGGAAAGCAAGAATTTTTTTGTCGACTTTGAATTTTTCAAAGATTCGCACACCCATAGCAAACATTTTATTTTTATTATTTACAAAATTATTTATTTTGTTGCTCCCTAGGCTTGCTTTATTATCTGAATTCGTAAATATTAATTAAAAACATTCACATTCAAAAGAGAATTGTTCATTCAACTCTTAATTATTTACCTTTCACATTCTTTGATGCAACCAGGACTCTTACCTCCGGCTGTAAATTCTGGAGTGTAGGCACCAGCCGGTACAAGTCTCGAATGATCTCTAGCTCCCAGATTTGAGGCGGCCGCACCATGGCTGTTACTGTGGCCAGAAGGTGGGCAGCTGAGTGGCACAGCTTGGCTGGCTCTCCTGGCGTCGTCAGGAGGGGGACTACCGAACCTAGGAGCCCTGGAATTAAGTTCTGCCTCTCTACAGGAACCATCCAGTGGCACCATGACTTCAGGGCTGCCAACACTTGGGCGTGGCTGCATCAAAGAAAATTATTTATTTTATCATGTATATATTTTCTTCTTAGATTGTCTTTTGGTTTAGTGTGTGTGTGTGTGTGTGTGTGTGTGTGTGTGTGTGTGTGTGTGTATGTATGTGTGTGTGTGTATGTGTGTATGTGTGTGTATATGTGTGTGTGTGCATGTGTGTGTGTGCATGTGTGTGTGTGCATGTGTGTGTGTGCATGTGTGTGTTTTTGAATACTGAGCTGCATTTGTAGGGTACTAAGTCTTTAAAATACTTTTAAGGGTTAATGTGAGGTTAGAAACCATGTAAACATGTAAGTGAATTTCTTTTTTTTATTTTTCTCCCCCACTTCGTCTTACTATCTGATCAGCCTAACCGCATATTTACATTATTAGGAATGAGGTAGGTTGTATTTAGATGAAACATATCCACAATTTCTTGGAGAGAGAGTGGGTGACTAGTCCACTATAAGTAATCTCAACCATCCTTTTATCACCAATAGTTCAGTCTATTGAAATCACAGATAAAGGTATACTGATATTGAAAGACACAAAAGGCAGGGATTTTGCAAGTAAATGGATGGAATTTTAGATGATGCAAATATTTTTGTTTTCATAAGAGAGTTGCACATGTTGAGACGAGTCAAGAAAACAAGTGATTGACAGAACATATGTTCTAAGATTATTAGTAATATGTGGTTATTAAATATTTAAAGCTACATTTAAAAAGAAAATCACATATGTAATTGAATTACTACTTAAAATGTTTATGGATGGGAAGTGTGGATTTGTCAGGAGAAACACAAGAGCAAGGTGAATGCGGTTGGAATGAGATATAAATAATCGTATAGGAATTACGCATATGGTCTGAGTCTGTAATGAATTAAAGCTGAAGGGTGTGGTTTGAAAGGGAATCCAATAGGTTCAATGTAAAAAAGGTGTCTTACGTTGGTTTGGCATATTGAAAGGATGAATGTTATCAAGTGACAAGCAAATATATTATGGTATTTGTGTGTGGATCAAAAGAAAGGGCAGGCCATTTACATGGTTAAATGTTGTAGACAAATCTGTGAAAAAGAGAAGAAATTAAAGTTTTAAAGATAAAAGACATGTTATTAGTATGACTTGGTGTATGGAATTAAAACTAGATCGGGGATTAAGCGGCAATGGTTGATTTTTTTCAAGAGGCAATCATTACCTCTTTGTCCAGTGGCACCAATGTAACGTGTGAACTGTGCTCTCTTTCACTGTAAAACCAATTTGTGTTTGTTCCTTATATATAATAAAAGTTGCTTTATGCCACTATAAGATTTAAGGCTAAGCACAAGATTATACTATATTTCCTCCCCGACCCATTATACTGATAATTGCTGTGAGGCAATGGATTAGTTCGATATTGTTATTTGTAGGACTCAAAGGTAATGATATTGAAATATCGAGTTTGATATTACTAAGTGTTTAATGTTTTGTATGTATTTATATTAGAATTTTTTTCTGAATATGTTAATAAATAGTTAAATACACATATTGAATGGTAAAATGTATTAAATTTTATCCTAGTTTTTTTTTAACGAATATTTTCGACTCGTATTTTTATGTAAATAATAACATTGCTTTCGCTTATAATACATCACTTTTGGAGAAAAAAAAATACAAATATATAATAAAAATAAAAATGTTATGTGTCCTGTAATAGCAGTGTAAAATGAGAACTGTTTCTAGCGTTTCTTGTAAAAAACATAATGCGTTTATTTTCTTTCTTTGTACAGGCTGTGAGAAAATGTTGACACATTTAATAACACTATAATGTTTACTATTTTAACTACAAATTGCCTCAAATTAAACTTATAATTAAAACAAAGATTGACAATTTTCTAAATACCCTTGAATTATCATTCTTTTAAAGCAATGTTCTTTAAATGATCCACCATTTATAAGCAATACCTTGTTGTATGTGCGTCTTGGATACTACATGAATTTGCACAATGCCTCCTGTTTAACTGCTTCAACCTCCACCAAAATTCTTCCTTTAAGTTCCTGAATTGTTTGTGGGTGTGTCGTGTACACATGACTTTTACTATGATCGACAAAAAAAATCAAAGTTGTTAAGTCTGGTGAACATGGTTGCCAGGGAGTGTCCCCAATTTGTGAAACGAGGTGCCGAGAAAACATTTTTCAAAGCACCTCTATTGATGTCAAGGCTGTGTGAGGTATTGCCTCATCTTACTGGAACTTCATGTTGTTAGTATTCATGCCCTTACATTGAGGTTCAGGGGTCAGAAAGATCTAACATCAATGGAGGTGTTTCACAAAATGTTTTCTGAGCCCTTGTTTCCCAATTTGGGGACATTGCATGGCAACCACGTTCACCAGACTAAACAGCTCCAGACTTTTTCTTGTAGGACATGTTAAATTGCCATGTTTATGCAACTCACCCAAAACAATTCAGGAACCGAACTTAAAGAATTATGGGGAAGGTTGAAGCAATTCAACAAGAAACAATGCACAGAGTAATTTCAAGTTTTGAGGAGCACATACAACAATGTATGGCATATAATGGTGGCCATATTAACCCCTTGACTTACCACTTAACCTGGCTATGTTTTACACCAGTATTACCATTTAAATTCAAGTCAAAATACTCCTCCCTCCTTCTATTTAAATTCTTCCTCCCTCCCACTTTACCTCTTTCTCCATCCATTTCCCCTCAATCTACCTCAATTATCACCCCTCTCTCCTAGCATTTCCCTTCTGCCTTTATTTATCTCTCTTTCTATCCTTATCACTTTATTTTACTTATTTCACTCTCCTCCCACTTATATTATTCCCCCATATCCTTAGTTTATGTTTCTCCCCTTCTTCCACACTATGCATGTTCTTATCATAGCAAATTATAACTATTATTGCCAAAGATTACTTTTATGGACTGTATATACTTGGTTCAAGAAAAATCAAATTTATACATGGTATACAATTATTTATAAAGCATAGTGTTGATTTACCCCATAAAGTGTTTTTTTTCCCTCAATATTTTTTCTTTGTATGGAAAGCTTCAAAACATTCTGAGAGATGAAGAGGAACTACACACTTTTTACAATGCCATATCGTTTTCACTCCGCTTTCCACGAGAGGTACACACTTGGCACTGTTTTGGTTGGGTTTTTATTCTTTCCTGTGGCAGGATGTGCTCAGGAAAATGTGCCCAATGATTGACTTGAAGTCTGGCTGGGGAGTTTCCCATTGAAGGACGACCTCGACTTTTGTAGTTAGGCTGTTCTACATTTTCCAAGATTTTCTCTGCAAGGTTTAGTTTGTAATCTGAATATGTCAAACTCTTACAATTATTTATCGTTTTTGTATAAAATGTAAAAGTTTTCTAGTATCTAGTATTTAATCTAGTATCACTAGTATCTACTAAATCATTTTCATTGTCAGAATCAGGTGACCTGGCGGTCTAGGGGTAAAGTGTCAGACTTCCGTGCTGGGGATCTGGGGTTCAATCCTCGGTCCCGGCACAGATTTATCTGATTGCCAAACCCTTCCTTCCCCTCTAACAAGACGTGTATTAATCACAACTTGTGAATGTGAGGAATGTCACGCCTCCACTGTGATTTGGATCCCACGTTAAATTGTAGGTTCTCCATTTCATCTCACAATCACCCTACCATTACACATTAGCGTAAGTGCGTATAACCCGAACGGGTAGTAAGACGCGGTGCTAATAATAATAATTGTCAGAATCACAAAGTATCTGTGTCATTTCTTTGTCAGTTAGCCACTTCATAGCTTGACTCTACTAATAATTGAGTAACACCTCTTTATTTAAAAAAAAACCTAAGTGAAAGTTTTGGTTGAAATATAATGAATAAAATTGCAAGTTCTATTCATACCGATCCTGCCATCTATGGAAGTAGCACCTGCTATTCTGGGCGGGGCGGGGGGAGGGGGGGATTGTGGGTTGATAAAATAATAATAAATAAATCTGTCAAGTTCTATTTATAGCACTCCTGCCGTCAATGGCAGTAACACCCGCAATTCATGAAAGAAATAAGAAACAAAAACTTTAAAAAAAAAACAATAATAAAAGGAATAAAACTGCAAAGTTTTATCAATACAGCTTCTGGGATCCATGAAGTATAAGCAAGAACACAATGTGCGAGGCCTGCTCATCGGGGGTTAAGAATGTTACTTTAAAAAAAATTAATATTTCAAGGGTATGAAGAATATTTTCAGTCTTTTGTTGTTATTTCTTTTGTTGTTATTTCTTTTGTTGTTATTTAAGTTTAATTTGAAGCATTTAGTAGTTAAATTAGTAAAAATATTCTGTTATTACACATATCAACACTTTGGCCCCAACCTATACTTTCTATCAAGTAGGTGTTTTTTAAAGATATTTTGAAAATTCAGTGAGCATAGCTTATAACTTTTTTTTTACTCTAATGTTTGTAGAAGAATGGTGTATACGTACACTTCAACAAAGTCTGTAGTAAGAACAGGTGTAGACACCAAGAGCCGATGTAGTTGTTGCTCAAAGGCAAAGTTGGCGAGGTTCAGCAAGAGTGGTACAATCACATTGCCGTGAGTGAAGTTGTCTGCATAAAAATAAAATAATTGATAGAAAATAACTAAACAATAAACTATACACACAAAATCATTTTAAATTAAATCACCATAGTGACAAAAATGAGACATAAGTTACTGTGCTAATGGAAAAGATGAATGTATACTAGTCAAAACTAATTCAAATTTGAAAATCTTTGGAAATGATTTGTAGATGGTAAGACTGACAAAGCCTTGTGAAGATTCAAAATTAGAGTTGGGTCGAATCCACTATTTTATGAATCAAAATTTCCAATTTATCTCTGAATCTCGAATCCAAATTCTAATCTTGGGATAATTATGAACATAAGAGGAAATATAAATATTGACCTAATAGAAAATACAAAAGTAATAGTAGTTTAATGTTAACATTATTTTTTATAATCCAAAATCCATTCGTTATAACATTCTTACATTCAGTTAAGTGTTAAATTACTGGTTAAGTTCATCCTATAATATGATGGGCTATTAACCACCAACAAGCAGTATTGTAGCTTTAAAACAGACTTCACTTGAAAGGTTGACAAAAAAAATATTCCTTTTTTAAGGATTTGAGTCTCAAATCTGAAATAGAATCCTCGAATCTCAAATATCGCTTAAAGATTCAAGTGCCCATCCCTTCTAAGAATTGCAGTGCCATGGGCAGCTTCATAACTCTTCAACACAATGTGTTGATCAAAATTGTTTGGGTATTTCTAAAAGTTAAAGGTAGGAAAGAAAATAATTGGCCAATTTAAATAAGCTTCCTGCTGTATACTTTTTTAAAGTGGATGGATATTTAATGTGCACTTTCTGAATACACTAGTAATATCAGCACAAGACTTACAAACTAGCCTAATACCAGAATAGACACAACACCTAGCTCCCTTCACCAATGATATTTTTGGCCATTTCTAGAGTCAAAATACAGGCTGAGATAAGGTGTCGGAACGCTGGTTAAAATGTTTTGACTTTTTAAAATTAATGTGAATCAGCTCAGTTATAACGCTGCCGATTAGGGATGGGTCCTCGAATCCCTCAAACCTTTAAGGATATTCAAGATTCGAGAAGATTTCGGATTCACAACTTAAAAAAAAAGAAATTTATTTTATTTTAGAGCTCTAATACTACTTGATGATGGTTTAGACCCAATAATTACAGGAGGAAATCAATAACCAGATCCTGGAACAGTAATTTAACATTAATGTATTAACCTTAGTTGTATTTTCTATTATTCTATTATATTTATGTTTTCTCTGATGTTTCTAATTTTTTTCCAGAATTCCGATTTGAGATTCAGGATTCAAAGGTAAATTGGAGATTTAGATTTGTAAAAGAGTGTATTTGAACCAATTTTAATGCCTATACTTTAATATTTTTCATGTGTTATTCTTCACAAAGGGAAATAGGAGCTCAAAGTCTCACACATGCTAATTTTTTACATTTTTTTTGCAATGTATAGCTTACAGTGTTTGATCTTTTACTTTTATCCAAACAACATATTTCCATCACCCAATTTTGTACCTATCTGGTGCGCAGAAAGTCTGCCCATGATTTGGGTAAGAGAGGACAGGTCCCTCATGTAGCAGTGCATACGGCCAATGTCGTGCTCCGACTTGACCCCCAACTGGCGTGTCTGAGTGTTGGTGTCTGTGCATATCACATGTTGCAAGCCCACGTACACCTTGCATACTTGCTCCCAGTTGCCATACTGTCAATATCAGGAGGAAACACCGGTTTAAAATGGTTTATAGTCTGACATTGTCTAGTATTTTAGTAATATGAGAATTGGACTTTGAAAATCTCAAAACAGGAAATATTATTTCCTGAAAAATGTAGAATAATTTTTAGCACCTATGTTTAGTATTATTTGTAAATAAAGAATTTAAAGTTTCCTAAATATCCAATATATATATTACTAAATAAGGTACATTAATTAATGCTAAATCATAATGTTATGTTCTTGAAAAACGCAACTTTTTTTTTTTATCATAACTTTATAAAAGTTGTGTTTTTCCATAAGAATCAATGATAAATCTATTTGGTTGGGTTCCAAGGTCTCCCAAAATACTTAGAGATTGTGTCATAGCTCAGAAACCATGCAGAGATGAAATTGCAAGAGATATTGTTAAAAAAGTAAACAAGAAACATTTTTGTACACACACCTACACAAAATACTTTAACATGAATATTCATTGAATTTTGACTAAATTTTTACCAATAGTCCAAAAAGTAGTTGTAGGTGGGCCAAAAACTATAGGAATGTCTACACCAGACTGGCTGGATTAAAGAAGTTGTAACATGTTCATTTTCACAGCTAGGTTCTAAATAAATGTCTGCTTTTCTTTGCAATAGAGTTGTAGATAAAATAGATGGACATTTAGATATTATTCCAGACAGACAGCAGTAAAACAAACTAAAAATCTATAAAGACGCATAAAGAAAGGTAAAGACAAGCTATGAATACACCTGAACTCAAAACGGTAATGATGTTTACAACTCCATGCTCAGCAATGATTACAAGGGAGCAGGGATGAACATATGACTTGGCCTATCATTAAATCATGTGGGCCAGAATCAAGAAACAATCAGCCTATTTAAAACATTGTAAACAAATGTTGTGCTGGGCAACATTATAGGAGGAATTACCGGTAATGTATGTAAAAACACTTTTTTTTTTTAGCACCGCGTCTTACTACCCGTTCGGGTTATACACTTAAGTACTAATTACACTAATGGATTAGGAATTAGGAAGGTTGAATTTAGAGGAAGTGAACCCGCATTTGCGTGGAAGGAGAGTGGAAAACCATTTAGGAAAAACCACCCCCAGTTCACCCGACCGAGATTCGAACCTCGATCTCCCCGTCCTTGGCGGTCTGACTCAACACGACTGGCGCGTTAGCCAACTACGCCACCGAGGCGGGTGTAAAAACACTTAAATAGTTGAATACAATAAGTCTATTTGAGCTTGTTTTTACAATTAAATCAAGTAATACTTGGGCAGAATATGTTTATAGGGGCATTTAGTAATTCTTTACAATATTAATACAGCTGAAAGTTACTGTTTTGAAAAAATATATTTAATATTTATTATTGATCAATTTAACTGTAAAGTTGGTTTTAGTTTTACTGCTCTCAAGTCAAGATTAAAAACAACAACACGTATTTCATGTGCTGTTAGGTTCTTGAGCTCAAACTGTCATTTACACAATGGCCTAAGTTTGTTTTAGAAATCCTGTTTATTTGGGGAGGTTGGGGGTTGATGTGGTAAAATTGAAATAGGATTCTGAAACTGTATGTTAAAATTAACTGTGGGGATGTTTGAGAAATTGAAAATTTGGGGTTATAGTAGTTATTCAAACTCAACTCAAAAACTTTTCTAAACCCTAAAACATTTGAAAACTCGATTCTTTTATTTTAATCCCAAAATTTTTTTGTTTAATTAATTTGATTCAATTTTTTGAGTTTATTTTATAGTAAAGTATTTTGATGTTTTGATTACAACTATATTAAACTTAATCAAAAATTCAAATTTGTGTAGTTACAACTATTTTTTCACAAAACAGTATCATTCATAAAAATTTGTGTTTGTGTTTATGGTTTATTCAGAAATCTAGTACATAATTATTAAACTTCAAATATTTGTAGTACAACTATTTCTCTATATTACTTTAACTCATATAAAACTTTCTGTATTAATTAAGGCGATTTAACAATCAAAATTTTATCTCACAATTTTAACAAATGTATAAACTATAAATAGTGATTCAACTATTTCAAATCATTGCAGTTCACGAGTTATAAAGGGTAAAACTTACTATTTTATGCCTTTTACATACCTTTATTATGGTAAAGTTATTAATGTACAAGGGTTAAAATTTAGTATAAATAGACATGTATATGAGGTGTACACAATTATATATAATTATTAATATTAATAATGTTTTGTCACCACCCCCTTCTTGTATCTTAAATGTGTGGGCCTGTTGGTCTGTCAGGTCTTTGGTCGAGGATAAGGGGGGGATGATTATTGAATATAGTGTGAGTTTGTGATTGACGTTAGACTTGGCTTTTAAGAGGTGTATTAATTCTACTATAGCTATTACAAATGTGATGTTAAAAGTGAAGTCTGAATGAAAGAACTTAGAGAATATTAGGAAGCGTGTGACATAACAAGGTGTTATGAGGTTTATCCAATGGCCTGTCTGACTCCTAGGCGGTCCCTGCGCGATTGCCGAGCCTAGTTCCCTAGGCTCAAGCAGCAGCCCCTGAACTGGTAGTGGTGAACCAGCGTCTTAGCCCGGGTGGCCTCGAAACTGGCAGCATGACCCCTAGCCTATGATGTTCTGTAGTCAGCCCAGAGGGGCTCAATACCTCCCATTTTAACCGGGCCTCTGGCCTGGTTTCTGGCTAAGGAATGCTGGCACCACCTTTTGTGTCAGCTCCTCTAGTTTATTTGTTTATCAAATCATCATAACAACCTAACAACGTTAGGTTTTATCATTCATAACTCACAGCTTACAATGTTTACACAAACACGCCTTCCAATTGAGGCCGTGTAGTTACAGTCTCTCTCTCTCTCTCTTTCTCTCTCTCTTTCTCTCTCTCTCTCTCTCTCTCTCTCTCTCTCTCTCTATATATATATATATATATATATATACACTTAGCACCACATCTTACTACTCGTCTGGGTTATGGGTGTATGTATTTATTACTATGATGGTTTTAGGGATGAGACAGGCTATATTTAGAGGAAGTGTACCCACATTTGTGGAGGGAGAGTGGAAAATTATTTTGGGAAACACACCCTTTGTACACTGACAGAAATTTGAACCTTAATCTACCTGTCATGGGCAGTCTAGTCTATTGCAAGAGTAGCTACTTTGACCTTGCGATCCACAGAGCGGGTAATATTTTAAATATGATAAATATTTCTTATAAATGTTTAAAATATAAATATTATTATTAAGATAAATTTTATTAATATTATTATTTCAATGAAATATTTATAGTATAAATATTATTAATATTATAAATATTTAATAGTTTACACCTTGTACGAATGTCTGGTAAAATTAAATTTCAGCCCCATATATTAACTACTTTACCTTAACACTGGTATTCAAACAGCATAAAATAGCAAGTTAGACCCCTTATAATCAGAGAGTTGAACCGGAACCCGAACTAATAAACAAAATTAACATTTATTTTTAAGGAACCAGAATCATAACCGGAACCCTAAACCATTATTCTGAAGAACCAGAATTGGAACCGTTAAATAATTTTAGGTTTATAAAGGTTTTAAAAGGTTCTTAAAGGTTCATAGTTTTACAGGGTTGTATATAATTTTAACTTGTTGCACATTTTTTCTTTTTTTTTTTTCCTTAAGCTTAGTTTAATTTTGAAATGTTGTTTTTCCCCCTTTCTCAGTAAGTTGTGAAAAGGCTTGATATAGTTTAGTTTATTACTTTGTTTGAAACTTCTTTTCTAAGATGATTAGAAAAGAGTTAATGAGCCCTTAGCAATACACACTAATGAGTTTAGATTCCAGAGGAATGTCATGACTGTCACATTGTTCTCTGTTTTCTCATTTTAATGTTTAAGCTAGAGCTTTAAGAAGATGTATTTAGCTTTGATAGAAGGCAGATAGTACCACATTCTTCAGAAGTTGAAATATAGAAATTAAGAAATCACCTCTTTTGGACAAGTAGTCTAAGCCTATTGTACTTAGTACTTCCTGGAAGTGAAAACTGATAATCTGGTGGTTGAACAGCTTATAATAGCAGGAAAAAGGAGATGGAGGGTGGCAAAATGCAAACTTTAAATTCTTTCACTCAAGTTTAAATTAGGAAGTAGCTCAGTGAATGTGAATGTGTTCCTTGTGTACAGTGCGGAGGTGATTATTTTTGTTTGTTAATAAGTGGTTTAAATAATATTATTGATGGGGTTGTTTAAGAAAACTCAGTTCAGAAGTTTTTTTGACTATGAGATTGACGGTGACAGATCAAGATGCGAATTAGAAGAATGCACTATTGTTATTAAGGTACGTTATAATAAATTTTTTTTAATCTAGCAATACTTTTGATCCAGAGTGATATTTCCAAAGTGGTTCTCCGCTCTCCTTCCACGAAAATGCGGATATACTCCCTCTAAATATAAAAGTATAACCTTCCTAACTCACTAAAAAACTATTATCAAAATTAGTACATCGACTTAACCCAAATTGATAGAACCTGTGCTAAAAAAGTTAGAAAAATTAAAGAACCGGAACACTATCAGGAACAGAAAAGAACCATAGCCTTTATTGTGTTCAAACCTGAACCAGAACCGGAGCCTTTAAAATGTTTGTTTAGAGAACAGGAACCCAGAACCAGAACTGATAAAAATTTTGGTTCAACTCCCTGCTTATAACTCGTGAAATGTAATGATTTTAAATAACTGAATCACTATTTATAGCTTATAACTAGAGATATGCAAAAGTTGAGGTTTTTTTTAGGGGAAAAGTGGTTTCTCAAAAAGCTATATTATAAGCTAAAAGCAATGTTATTATTTACATAAATACGAGTCGAATTAGTATTCGTTAAAAAAAAACTAGGCTAAAATTGTATACATTTTCCATTCATATTGTGTATTTAACTATTTATTAACATATTCAGAGAAAAATCGAATATAAATACATACAAAACATTAAACACTTAGTAATATCAAACTCGATATTTAAATATCATTACCTTCAAGTCTTACAAATAGCAATATCGAACTAATCGATTATCAATTTAGGTTTAGACCAAACAATAATAACACCGAAACATGTCGTGATAGAAGACTAAACTACTATCAAATAAGGAGAAGGGAATAAAAATTAAGAAGATATAATCTTGCCAAACATGACGGCCTGTAGCAAGGTTCATATATATTAATGTCCTTGCTTGGACCTAGCGTTAAATCTTTTAAAGGCTCTAAACAAAGAATCAAAATTTAGGTATCGCAATGTGTAAAAGTAGAAATCATGATTTTTAATGCTAACCTCAGATAAAAAAAAAGCTTAAATATCCTGAAAACACTCATTTTTCTTGTGATCCATTTTATACCCATAAAATAAGTAAAAACTGATACTATTTGTACAAACGGCAGCCCTAGTATAGTGCTATCACCAGTGTTAATGCGTTGAAAATTATATTTCATGATATGGTATTTGCCAAATTATAAAGAAATTGTGTTTATTTAGAAAAATGCTTAAATTTGTGTTATTTGTGTGAAAAGAGTAGAATTCATGTAAAAATTGTGAAATATAATCGCACCCTCCCTAATTTAGAGTACATTCACCACCCGAGTTTACTTGGATGACAGCTCAAAAAGTTACTAGAAATAGTCCCTAATGTATCCCTACACTAACAGCTGACATCTGTACCTTTGGATAGCTGTAATGAAAACATATCGTATTAAATAAATGTTATAACTAACCACAGTAATTTAGGCCAATATTATTTATATTTATTTGGGGTCAAGTACAAAGCTTATTTATCATTTTATTCCACTTAAAAAAATTACTATTCACAGCATTTTCACAAAAAGTGTAACGAATATAGCTTCAAAATGGCGACCAACGAATTTAAATCATGTGATGGATCAAGACGCAAACAAGCACTTTACAATGGTGCACCCACGCAGTGGATGAAAATATTTTATTCAGTTAAATATTTTGAAATATAATAAAATAATCATAAGATAATTTATTATATGTTAAAAAATTACAAGTATTTTCTCGTTTCCAAGTATATATGATGCCTGTATTAAAAGGTATTAATGTATGCACTATATTACACATTATAAATAACATTCCAATATGAAAAAAGTTACTTTTAATTATGTTTAAAATATTGTTTTTGATTGGATAAAAAGAAATTATTAAAAGTTATTAAATAGTGTGAGAAAACTTAAGTAAAGACTAGGACATCCAGTCCCCGGCCGTTAATTTATCAATGTTAAAGAGTAAACCCATATTTTTATCAATGATAAATTTTTCAGCCGTGCCGGGAATTGAAGCCAGAACCCTTAACTCAGTAGGCAAACATGCTACTGACTGGGCTAAGGTGTCAGAAAATAAATTAATTGACAAGCTCAAATATAATCGATTTATTTTTTAATTGCTACTTTTGCTATTACAAAAAAAAGCACTCAACATTGATATATTCCAAAATAATTCCTTCCTGCAGAATTAACTTACTGTGAGTATTCTTGTATTTCATCCATTATCATCAGGAACTGTTTCCAGCCTGAGGCCAGGTCAGTTTTGTAAAAGGCCTCCTCCATCTTCCTCTGTACTTCCACCACTCCTCATCGATAGTAATTCACTCAAATACTGAACATATTTATTATTCCTTTCATACAAATATTTGATAGATAATAGAATGAACCTCATCTTAGGACCACTGAATACGAGATTACCTGATACAATGAAGTTCTATGACTAAGGTAAATGTTCAGTCTAGAATGTTAGTATGTAAGCTATATAGATCTTTGCTATTTCTAATAACCCTATAAAGTATGTTTTAATATTAGTTATAGATATATAAGGTGTTTTATATTACAAATATTTTTTATTTAAACCAAAGTGAATAAATACTGGTAACCTTTTATCGCCTATAAGTTCTTAAAATAAAGATTGCAGTCTTGTAAATTCACTGCTGTCCTGTATCTACTATTTAGGTAGACGAGGTAAATGCTGAGTGTACCAGGCTTGATTGGAAGAGGTTCACTCGAGTGTGTTAGGCTTGAATGAGAGAGGTTCATTCGAGTTTAAACCAGGGGATTTTGTATTGATGTGTGTATAAGCCAAGAGTTTTATAACAATCCATATATAGTAAATAAAATATAGATAGATGTTTTATGATACTAAACAGCAAACACTCAACTTACCAGAAGCTCATATGTTGTATCTGGGACAATTGTGATCACTTTATCAATGATGTCAATACAATCACACAAGAAATTTTGCCATTCAGTTTGATTCTGCAAAAGTAAACAAAACAAAATCTGAGGGACCAAACTCTAAAATGTGGTTTGTTATCAAATATCAATTTTAAAATTCAGAGTAGAGGTGTGGGAAGCTTCAAAACCTTCTAATTCACTTCAAATACTAGTCAGCTTCGAAAGAAACTTCGGCTTTAACAAATATGAAGCTTTGAAAACAAAATGCACATTTATGTGCAACATTTTTCACCCTCTGCTAATATGTACACTTTGTTTACCCTGAAAGTAAGCGGTTTAACTTGACAACATTATGGCTCCATCCTATAACAGACTGCTTTGAAACTATAAATGAAGAATACCCCTTAACATGGGACAAAACCTGAATAACTCAATGGCAGAGCATTGGCACACTAAGCCAAGGGTGTTGGGTTCGATTCCAGTGTCCAGGTGTCATATTTCAAAATTTATCAATATCTCAATATCTATCTTATAAGGTTTATCATGATGAAACTACACAAGTTAGATTTGCAACCTTTCAGGGCAAACAAAAGGTACCTACATTACAAATTCATGTTCAGATGGTAAAAATATTAAATAATACTTTAATAACCTGTTGTTGAGAAAATTTGACTATCAACTTTTTAGGCTAAAATATGTTGAGCAGTTTTGCAATAGAATTTGTTTTTTCTGAATATTTTATATATTCAATTCTTCTTCAAATTTAATCAGTAGACTTTGCATATCCCTAATGTAATGCTTGGCTGTAGACACAGAAACTAGTTTAAGGAGGTAAAAAAATCATAGAAGAGCGTTCTATGATCTTCTATGTTCTAGTGTGCAATGATAGGGGTTTTCACTGCAGTGGCAACTAGGGAGACATTCTAGATCCAACAAATACTAGCCTATTTGTTTTATTGACATGTGCTCGTGTTTAAAATAGCACCAATTAAAAGAAAATGTTCTGCAATTATGATATTATTGCTTTTCAATAAATAAATGGTAAAATACACATCAAAACAAGAAAAAAACTATACTTTTTTTTTATTTTAAAACTACACATTCACTTATTTCCTTTTTATATAATACTTTTCTTTAAATGTTTGGATGCAGAATTAGTACAGAAGTGTGAGTAGGCACTTTTCACATCACTTGGAGTTGAGTTCAATTCAAGTTTGAATGAAAACAAGTTGAATTTCTGTAATAGATCCATTTATACATCATAAGTACAAACATATATTTTTAAGATTTTTTTTTTGTGAAAAAAATTATAATCACACAAATTCAAATTTCTAAATACATTTACTATAGTTGTATAATTTTTTTTAACTAGACAAAAGGAAATATTGAGGGACTCTATTTACTATAAAATATCTTAAAATTGAATAAAAATCAAGAAAAAAATTGAAAATACCGAGTACTCAAATTTTCAAGTTTCGTAAAAAATCTTCTGAGTCGAGTTTGAACTTCTAATAAAACTTGACTCAAACTTGAATTTTTTAGTAGTCGCACACTTCTAAGAATTAGTAAATTATTTAAATTCCCTGATTTGTCATATTTTTGATTATATTCCCTGACTTTTATAGGTATTCCTTGCTTGTAGCCACCATGAAAGATAATCCCTCCCTACTCACAACCTGGAATACAACTTCTCGCTCACTCACTCACCGACCATTCTATTATCAAAATAAAACACCCTCACCCCCTCCTTTCTCATAACCTTGATGATGGAAGAAGTAACTATTTACTCACTCACTAGCAGCCATCCCCCACCCCCCTCCTAGAAACAGAAAAAGAACTAGGCTGTGTCTGCCAAGAGCTTTTAACATTGATGAGCCATCAGTACCTGGAATATGGAAAGGAGGGAGAGGCAGGCTTAGCAAGGATTGGCTTTAAGAATCAAAAACCAACATTCTGATAATCAGTTTACCAACTTTGCCATAATTGGTGATCATAGGATTGATAATCCGATCAGCCCAACCCTAATTAATTTATATTTTGTCAACTTGATCCTAGTAAGTTTGGAATATGCCCAAAAGATCAGACAGGCCAGTAGGATATGCTTTAGGTTTTGTCCGAGTGACACTAGAATTCTGAAGAACATGGTCTTATTCATAGGTTGTGCTGTTTTAGCTAGTTTAAAGCCATGGGCCATCAACATTTAGGTCTGTTTTTATTTTTATATATTTAAATTACACTTTCTGAATCGACTAATTATATCAGCACCAGTTTATAAAATAATTTAAATCTAGAACAAACACAACACCCAACCACCAGCCATGCTTTAGTTCGGAGACAGAGCTAAGGTGTCAGACTATGTCTGGTATTCAAATCCTTGAAACACAGGAAATGGATGCAGCCAATGTCAAGTTTATGTGTTTGTCCTTTATGTTAGTCCTTTTACATGTTCCTATCTAAGTGTACTTTAGTTATAATACATCCTTTTTCTCCAGTTTTTTTTTTTTTGTTTCCTATTTTAGGAAGTTGCGTTGTGCATTTGACACTTCTCCTGATGAGTTCCGATAGAATGAAACCTATGTCAGGGGATTAGGTAGTAACGATCGATTTTCTTAGAGGCAGCAATGTAAAGTGTGAACTGTGTTCTTCTTTTGATTGTAAAAGCCATATTTTGTTAAATCCCTTTTATATGTTTCTACCCACATTTCCTGTATCTCCTTCAGAATATAATACAATTACCTCATAGAGCGAAAAGAGTTTTTTTCCATATAGATATATATTACTTATCCTAGGGATTGAAAGGAAATGCTTCTGCATTAACATGGGGAGGTGATGGGAAAACCATCCTCAGTGCAACCGGTTGAGATTTGAACCTTGACCTCCTCATTGATTCAATCTATTGCGAAAATGATGCCTGGGTTTGGGTGATAGATTTAAGGATCACGAACGTGATAATATATCTTGAGTGTACAATTAAATATTCTGATATTAAACTTACATCATCATTGAGAGTATCATCGTCTAGTTCCTCTAGTGGAGCCTGGTTGTCCGGAACTGGCACTTGCCTAGTAATTGCTTCACCAGACTTATCAGAACATCAGAGTACCTAAGAATGATAAAATAACACCTTGGATTGGGTCTAAAAGAGAGCTAATATAGAATGTATAGTATTCATTCTGTGCCTAAAAAATATAATCTTCTATCCCTTTCAAGATGTGGGGTATCACTAAATTTGAGCTGGGTCAATCACAGTGTAGATGATTTGTTGTTGCTGTCAAATATGTAAAAAAATTTTTAAATGTATCATTGTACAGTGTTTCTACACTGTCTTATTATACATTTCCAAGCCATTAGGCACTAATTATTGTTATTAAAAATTTTTTTAATAATATTTCTCTATAGGTAGTCTACTTAGTAAAATAGACTTGGCTTATTAACATTAAAACATTGTAAAGCTTTAGTAAAATCAAAATTTTTCATATATTTGAAATTTAATTTAATTTAAATTTAATCAGAATAAATACAATAAAACTCAAACAGCATTTAGACATTATTTACAAAATAGGGCCATTGAATTTATAAAAATAAAATTACCAGAAAATTTGACAATATGTCTTATAAAGTGGTTAGGGAATTTCGCCTCTTAGCTCCCAACCATTTCTGATATACTATTTATTTATTTTCCAGTGTTTATTTTGTTAATTTATTCTTAAGACACCTAAATTCATTAGTTGTAAATGGCATGCAAGATGAATAAATTCTAATAAAAAGGCATTTGGATAAGTTTATACTTCATTTTTATCAATCTTAACCCTCTCCCCGCAAGTTTATAAGTGTTGAATATTTTCTTTTTGTATGTTTATAAGATATCCTAATCTAAATTGTACTTTTGTTTAACAAGCTTGGCCTATTATGTTCCTAGCTTTAAACGTGTTTCCAATTATTATCTATTATAGGCCTTACACTATTCTATACATAAAAGTACCTTCCTTTGTTTCAATTATACAAAAGTATGGGGTACTAGTCTAATATTAAGTAGCCTAAATTATAATCAAAGATGTAAGTAACATCTATACTAAATTTCAATCCATTAACTTTATTTACAGGCTATTAACTTTCCAAATATACCGTATTTCTTCGACTGTAAGACGCACCTTAATTTTTCAGTGCCACAAACAGAAAAAAAGAAAAAAAAAGCAATTGTATATCTAATAAATATTTTTATCACAGAATTCAATCTACTAACAACAAGCAGTCCCTTATTTATCAGTAGGTGGTTTCACTTCCTTCTTAATCAATATCAGAGTCTGATTCTTCTGAGTCGCCGATATCTGCACCTGAATCAATATCAGAGTCTACTTCATCTTCAGAGTTTGATTCTTCTGAGCCGTCTTTATCGCCATTCTCCCATAATAGCTCGTCTTCTGAGTCATCAAGAGCGTTGGTGATGCAACATTTTTTAAATAAATTCTGCACTAATCTTTCTGGGATTAGCTTTCAAGCTGTTGATAACCATTTTGCCAACTTTGATGCTGGCGTTTTCTTAATTTTTCTGGTAGGTCAAGTAACCCTTACATGGTCAAACATGGAGGTGGGGCTTCCGCGTAAGAACAAAACATGTGGTGCAGTGCGCAAAGCGCAAAAAAAAAAAATCGAACAGCGATTCTAAGACACACCCCATTTTTATAGATGTTTAAATTGTATGAAAAGTGTGTCTTAGAATTGAAGATATACGATATAATTTTTCTTCCATTCTTGTTAATTCAGTGTTTAATTTCTTCTTTGATTTACATTCTCTGCATTTTATTCATATTTTTGCTACTATCCGGAAGTTCGGGGCTATTTTTAAATTATTTATATGTTAGATTTAATGTGTTTGGGACAATCTAGCGTGAATGCCAAACATTGAGTGTTGAGAAGGGGTACATCGTGGAGAAAGAATGAAGTGGTTGAGAGTAGTGACGCTGTTTTTCAAACAACATTTCAATGGTACTTCAGTGCCTCATATTTGGACATGTTTGTCTTGTAGTTTACTGTTTTTAGTTAAGTGGAAACATGTGATGGGAGGTATTTGCAAGGAAAAGGGACCTCCATGGTTTACATTAGACTGAATGTTTTTTCTTAGTTTTATTAGTTATTATATCATCTTTTTTTATATATAAAATGTAACTGAACAATGGTCCACAGGATTATTTCAATGTGATATCACTGTATAATATCATGTTCAAAGTATAAGCCAAATAACCAAACAAATCATCATTTTATTTTGGAACTAGTTAATTCATTCTGTCACAAAGCCCTCATTTCCCACCCCTTCACCTGGGTAAACCCCCAACAAAAAGGATTTCTTCAGTTCTCTACCTAAAATACTATCTGCTGTGAACTAAGCCTGATTTACCAATCCCTTCTGTGTGACTCAATAATATGATTTGGAACAGAGTTACCTTCACAGAGTTTGCCAAAAGAATATAAAGATTATGAACATGGTGTATGCTCTCAAAGTAGAGGTGGTCAGGCATCCAAAATTTAGGGCAATAAATCGGGCATCTAAAAATCCCGGAATGTCGGGCGAGTATTTTTTATGCCCGTATTTCGATTGGGCATCTCAAGAACTTGGTAAGTATTTAATACTATGTTAGAACTAACCTCTAATTCAAACTTTGAAAAAAAAATTTTTTTTAATGATATTCATAGTTGAATTATTTCAATTTAACTAATATTAAAGAAAGGTAAATATTATTTTTTATTAATTCGTAAATGATTATGTTTGCTTTCAACCAAATTACGATAACGTTTCTCACAGGTTACAAGTCTACAACATAGCGAAATCAAGATCCCTATGGTTTAATTTTCTCTGTCAATGCCAACAATATACCAAATTTGACATTTCCACATTGAGATTTTTAGGCCCTATATTTGCAAAAACTTAAATTAAATTAGTTTTCTTTACATTTCTTTAATTTATTATTACTAGCCAGATTTATTAGGATATAAATAGAAAAGTATGCATCAAATGAACATAAAATAGGAAACAGCCATTTTGCATTTTGTGACTGTTTTAACTTGTAATTTGGAATTAAATAGAGCTGTGACAAAGTTTTTTCTATCTTTTTTTAAAGTTAAATTAGACTGTTAAACTTATAATTAGAAATTTTATAGGCCTGTGACAAAGTTGCTTGCAAAATTAAATAACTGCCCAAATCTGCCCGTGCCCAAGTGTAATTTTGTAATGCCCGCCCGAGCCTACCCGATACAAATATTTGCTGCCCAATCACCCCTATCTCAAAGTTACACTCTTTACAGGTTTTGGCGGTTACTTTCGTTTCCTTCACAAGAATGATGAGGCACAGTCTCGACAGCCAAATGAAAATAATTTGAGGACTGGTACTTTTTTTTCCAATGGTTTGAAGTTGCACAATTAAAGACAACTTGCTTATAATAACTATCCAGCAAATTAGCCCTGGGAAAGAGTGAAATTGTTCAACTTTTTCCATTGTGTGATAACTGGTATAAAATTGCTTACAAGCGTGAAAAACTTTCCCTCTCTTAATCCATACCGTCCTTACCACTGAGCCACATTCTTCTTGAACTGGAGGTGACTGAGGAATGTGTCCCACACCTCGAGGCATGCAACCAAATGTTCTGTGCTCTCTCCGTGGAAAGTGAACTTTAGAAGGAGGTCAGCAAAATCCGCCATGGGGAAACAAGGGTTGTCTTCCAGTCGGGTCAGGTGCAGCCCCACAAACAAACGGAGGAACTCTATAAGTTTCTCCTCGTAACTAGTAACACAACAAGTCATGTACAACTACACTAGAAGAAGAATTGTATACACTTTGTTTACCCTCAACCATAGTGTGTTTACCCTGGTTGATATCATATGCATTATTATTGTTTTTCATTTATTTGAGGTATTTAACATGCACTTTCTGATCTGAACCAATTGATTATATAAGCACACGAGAATTTCTATGAGTGAGAACAGAAGGGCCCACCAATTTTTGCCAGGAAAGGTATTTTCACATACCTTCCAGGGTTCTTTTACACGCCACAATCGACATGGGACCAACAACTTTACTTCCCCTCCAAAGGAAATTTTTATCGCTCAAGAAAAATCTGTCGTCTCCGGATGGGTTGAACCCCCAAACACCAGGTCCTGAGGTGAAAAACTTACCCCATGACCGCCGAAGTCGACCATAAGTATAATTAAACTCTGAGGTTTGTAAACTATATGAATTCAAGATTTTTTTTTAATGTAATCATAATCTTTCGAGCTAGACATATATGATGTTTATTGGTGGTTTAGCCCAACATAGTTAGAGGACAAACCTATAGTAGGATTTTGGTAAGGATTTTGGTAAGAAGAATGTTCTGGAAGGATTTTTTTTTTCTACCAAAATCCAATTTACTACTTAACTAAATGTAAATCTCATAACTAAAATTGTTATCTTTTAGTCACAATTTCTATTTTCCATATTAACCCAAATAATGAATGTGAACAAAAGAAAATTAAACATGAAAAGGAGGATAAAAGAGCAAGGCTTACACATCAGAAAACTTTAGGCCTCAAAGTTCACAACTAAAACACAATAAAACACACAAGTATCCCAAAAAAATATAGGCCTCAATTAAAACACAGTAAAGCACATAATTATATATTTATTGTGAACTTTGAGGCCTACAATTGTCTGTTAAGTAAGTAGGCATTGTCCTTCTATCCTTCTTTCAATGTTTACTGTAATACAGCCATTTGGCGCCATTTTTCCATTGTGAACAAAATAAGTTGAAGAAATAATCGCACCATTGGGGGAAAGTTCTAACTTATTAGGAGTGCAGTGCGCAAAGTCAACTTTCACCATTTTCTAAATGAAGCTCAATTAAATTATATGAAATTTTCCAAAGCAAAATCAAGTATTAAAAAAAAAAGTTTACTGTTGGAAAACAAAATCAAATTTTGCAGTTATATAATATTTTGCATTAAAAATAGTATCATTTAAAAAATTTATTTTGCAAACATAATTAGCATGTTGTTACCCGCTTCAATGGCCAAATGGTCTAAGGTGTCACTCTTGCAATAGATAAGATTGCCAATAACAGGTATATCGGGGTTCAAATCCCAGTTGGGTGTACTGATGGTGAAGTTTCCTTCATTGCTTTCCACTTTCCCTTCACACAAATGTAGCTACACCTCTAAATTCAACTCTCATCACTAACACAATAATGTAATTATTTAATATGCATATAGCCCGAATAGGTGGTAAAACTTCTTATAAAAAAATTAACATAATTTGTCTTACTTTTATGAATCAAGCTATTATCACAACATGCAATTTAATTATTTTTAGATTTTTGTCATTTGATCATCAATGTGTGATACACATTATGTGCCCTGAAAGATCGCAAGTTTACCTTACAAGTTTCCACTGTGGCATGGTTTATAAGATAGAACAATGGTGTATCCATAATGTTATCATTCAGGTAAGCAAAGTGTACATAGGTAACAGCACAAAACGACAAAAATTTAACATAAATGAATGTTTTAGCTTGCTATAGTTACATTTTTTACTGATGAAACTTTATAATTATTGAGGCCAGATTTTTTTTATATATAAAATTAAGTTGTCATATACAAAGTGAAAATGAGGTTTTGGAAGTTTCATACGATCTTTCATCTTTTGCTAATTATGTTTTCTATTTGAAATTCATTGTTAAAATGAAGATAAGGATACAAGAAACAGTGGATTTGACACATCTTTAGTATTTAGTAGGCCTGTGTGGGATCCCAACCTTTGGGGAAAAAAATTGGGAAACTTGATGTTCCCGAAACGAAAAATTATTTCTTGGAATTTTCAGGAAAAAAATTAAGTTAATATTAAAAAGTTATAAGTAAGGTATATCCATGTCATGTTTGTATTTAATGTTCATTAACAATATTATTGGTTTATTAAAGTTGCACTAACCATATCTTCCATTAAGTAGTTGTAATATCATTGTTTATAGCCCCTTAAAGTATTCTATTTAACATTATTTTAATAATATCATTTATTTTATTTTAGTAATATTCATTTATTTTATTATCATATTAAAGTAAATTTTTTTTTGTAGAGCTACTAGTAGATGAAGTTCAAGTATTGCTATGTTCTTTTGGCTTTCCGCGTGTGTGCTTGAAGACCCAGTAGAATTGCTTTATCAGCAACTTTTTGGGGACCCCCCCCCCCCCCTTTCTAACAAAATCATAGCCAACACAACTGAACACCAATAAATAACATACGGGTAGCTACACTGCATGCAATTGATTGTGCTATTTATTCTTGAATATATATATAAATCAAGGCAAACATATTTTTAGCAAAAAGAAATGACAAAGTGGCTTTTAAAGATCTAACAATGGACGAAATACTCCTTCAGCATAGACAGCGTATATACTAATATTTTTTAAGTAAAAAAGCGCTCTTTGTTAAGAAGTTTAGTAACTGAAGCTCGATTCACACATTCGTCGAAAATAAAAAGCAGACACTTCCTGAGTGGTACAGCAATTCACACACTGTATGTTGACCCATGATGCATTGAAACGCTAACTACAAACAGCTGACTATCAACATATTTTATTTTTTAGTGAATAGATATATGTTTTGGATCATTCTCCTGACGGATATTTTCAAATTATAACGCTGTATAATGGTACGATCCAATACATCGATATATACACTTTACATTAACGGGTTATTTCAAATCTACTAAAAAAGGCCAACGAAGCTGTCTGCTTTCTTCTGAATGTACAGCGCATGCGTTGTCAAATGCGCATATGTATTGATTTGAGATGGTTGGTTTTGAGATTTGATTAGTTCTCCTGTGCCGAACATCTCAGGCAGAGCGGATGAAGTAGAGATGTGTTGAACTTTAGTAGAACAGCTTGCAATGATGAGGCAGAAATCTTGTGATTAGGTTAGAGCTCGTCACATGACCACATTTCTGTTATGCATTTGTTTTTCGGTGAACGTGTGAATCCACACTTCCAAAGTAAAACATAAGAGGTAACTAGGCAGGCTCGCTCAGCTAGACTTTTTGGTATTCTTATGAACAAGACTTTGGCTCACTTTTATTTATTAAGACAAAGAAAAAATGGCGCCAAACGGCTGTATTAAACTAAACAATGAAAGGAGAATAAAAGGGCAAAAATAACACACCAAAAAACTGTAGGTCTCAAAGTTCCCAATTAAAACCCAACAAAGCAAATAACTATGTAGTTTTTGGTGTACCTGAGTCCCCTTCTTCAGGAAGAAAATTACATAATTATGTGTTTTGTTGTGTTGTGATTGTGAGCTTAGAGGTCTACAGTTGTCTGGTAAGTGTGTAGCATTGCCTTTCAATGTCTAATTATATTTATTATATTAGTTTAAGTTTAAATATTTTGATCTTATATTATGTATGTAGTTACTAAAATTCACGTGACTATGTTCTATAGTTATTATAAAATTTGTTTTTATTATACTTCTCCAACCTATTTCTAACCTCTTTTTCTTTCCACTACGTTCTATAACTATGATACAAAATAATTTAACCATTGGTACTCCTCATTGCTAAATACCTTATTTGAAACTATACAATTTGATTCCTTTCTGAACAAATGCTTCAAATTTTATCATCAAATTATTTTATTTTTTTATTGAAATTAATGGAAAGGCTAATATGGACTAGAATTATAAATCTGAAAAATGGATATAAGCCTAAATGGGAAAATTACTCTTAATTCCCGCCCCCCACCCCCCTTTCCTGTTTCGTTCCTGTGGGATATTGCTATTTCCCGGCCGAAAATTTCCCAAAGTCCAAATATCATTCCCGCACAGGCCTGGTATTTAGAATATTTTTTTGCAGTGCTATACATTAAATGTATATTAGTTTCACTGATAATAGCCCCAACTTATTAGAATATTATACCTATCTTGTAAGTCCATATCCTCTGGACTAGCAAGCCAGCCTTGAAGTAAGGTCATTGCTTGTTGCAACAAGTTGAGCACAAAATCAGCACACGAGGCAGGGACACAGTTCTTGTATAGGATCTCATTGACGGCTGACATGGCCAGGGTCCGCACACTCTCATCACGAGATGTATCCTATGTCATTCACAAACAAATATAATGGTTGACATTCTAGAGATTATGAGTAATAAACAAAGATTTTAGACTATATTACACAATGTTAGAACTGAATGATAGTGAATAAAATAATTTAAATCTGCTCAGGAAATTGCAGTACAAGTGTCAAGCTTTTTAAGTAATATAGTGGCATATCTTTATAGCTTTTTGGAAGGCAAAGACATATATACTGTATGATATGCTAAATATGTGCATTAGCCAATAAAAATCCTCATGTCTAGATTTTTTTACATAAAAAAGTTAGAGAGAAAAATGTAAGGATTTGGTATCATGTTAAAAGAGTGAGGGCTAAAACAAAATTAATTTAAGAGGCAACCATTTTAATTTTGTTCAGTGGCAGCAGTTTAACTTCTGAATTATCTTTCCCTTTTTATTGTGTTTGTCCTGTTTGTTACTTTCAATTTTTTTTCTGTAGCTGCCCAGTAGTAAAATGTTGCAACTTAAAAGTAAAAATGATATTTTACAAAACATACATCAAGCAATAGATCATTATTGTTTTGTGACAAAACTTTTTGATTTAAATTTTTTAAATTTTATTCACAAGAGAAGTGAATTCTAGGATGTTAAGTAAACAAAATATAAGTTGAAGTGTAAGATAGTTCTGTTTCAATTTAACAAGACGTTACTTTAGACAATTCACAATCCTGGAAAATTTTAACAATATTTGAGTTCAAATAACTCGTATACTGCCTACCACTAATTAATGTTGCCAGGTGGGATTCAAAGCAGACACATCCAGACATACGGTAGTGTTTGTTTACCGATGAGATGCTGGCGAGTCTGAAGATGGCTCCCATAAGATTAGGAGTGATATTGTTTGTTATCGGCACCCACATGAACAAGTGTGTTAGAGCTTTCAAGAGAAAGACAACAAAGAGTCTCGCTCTCCGGATCTAAATTGCGACCAGATCCGCAGTTGGTGCCGCTTTTTGTGTTGTCAAGCATGGAGCTCAGCAATGAGCCTGAAAACATACCAGAAAACACATTGAAGAGTAGGAATGAGACCATGGTTTCTTATGTGTGAAACACTTAGAGCAAAAATATATTCATAGGTTTACCAAAAAACAAAAGAGAAACATCTCACGACAAGCTCTTAATAGTCAATAGTCACAGGATATCAACAAATCCTCTAAGTGCTAGCTATTTTCAGTTATGTCCACACAATCTCACCAATATATTTGTAAGAGTCAATAGTAGCAAACATAAATATATATCATCATGCTGTGTATTATTACTAAGCACAGCAAATGAGATAAGGATAGTAATCTAAAATATCTGTTCACCCACAAAAACAAAAAAGGGTTACTTTCAGGTGCTTATAGTATCATTTCAAAGTATCGTGGTTCAACAAACATTTCTGCAATTGTGTAAATTTGCTATGGAATTCAAGCCATTTATTCTCTCTATTTACAGTGAATTTATGAATTAAACTTTACTCAGGTAAATGTGTGGTTGGCCCACTTACTTTTAACCATAAAATAATTTTAAATTCAACAAGTTTAGTTTGAAATTAAAGTTACTTTATTTCTGACCTGAATGCACTGGTGAAGAAGCATTGGCTGGCCGTGCGTCGGAGATGGAGGGGGGGTGGCTGTCACCCTGTGTCTTTGTTTTTGAATTAGGTTTTCCAAGAGAGCTGAAATATGTTTTTAATACACATTACAAGTAGTAAATAAGTATTGTTATTATATTATATTATTTGTAGAGATGACTTTATATAACACATTTTCAAAAGGGAGTTTTGGTTCATAGTTTTATAATTTAACTTTAAATATAATTAACACAGTAATTATGAAAAGAAACATAATAGAAAAGATGGGATGCTCGAATCCTATGGTTTTCAGTATTTGTAAGTCTCAAAAAGATAACTAAAGTACAATTATGAAGCCCTCTACTTAAAATCACAATTTTAAGCATTGGTAAAAGTAATTATATAGGCTTGTGTAGTAGGGAAAATAATAAAATCACAAATAAGGATAAAATTGTATTTAATTCAATAAATTTACTCAAAAAGAGCTTTTTTTATGATGTAACAGAAGAAGAAATAGCATTTGTCAGTGATACCAAGCTTTAACAACTTTTTCAAAATTAAATCTTAAATATTTTGACTATACTATAATTGTACATTTTTAAAGATTCAAGGGTTCAGATTTAGATTCGAGATTCAAAATAAAATTTAAGATTGGGAAACCCTACTTAACTTACATTTCAATATATTTAATAAATGTGATAGAATTGTAGAAAATGAAACACAAATTAAAGTAAAAAACACATATATTTAAAAAACACTTCAATATGTGTTGATGTATTTTTACTCTTATTTGTGCTTCATTTTCTAAATATCTATCATCTTTATTAATACATATTATAACATACTACTGCACTTTATTTCATAAATAATATAGCACACTTAGGCCCAATTTTACAATGTCTTGTCAAAGTTCTAGTAACTTAAATGATCATAAAGTCTAAAAGATTGGTTAAATTTGGTGTTTGGTTTTACAGATCTATTTTTTGTGCTTGTGAAATTATGAAAAGGTGCCTTCTGCTTATTGTTAACCTTATCAGAGTGTTTGATTTGTTTCAAGGCTTTTTAATGGCTTAATTTGACCACATAGAATATAAGCAAGATATTACAACGTCTATGGAGGTGTTCTAAAAACAAATCAAGGCAAACCTTAGGTTGGTCCAATTTATCAAGTCTTTGTAAATTTATCTGCTACCTTTTATTGTATTTCTTTTTTCTTTTTTTGCTAAAATGTATGTCGAAAATATTAAAAGAAAACCAAGTGTAAATTTTGAGCGAAGAAGAGGAAAGGTTGGAAAATACAACAAACTATTGAAAATAAACAAATCAATGCAGTAACTTTGAGTCATCATAATCATACAAAATAAATTAAATCACCCATTTCAGAGGATAAATAAATGTAACCTAACTTTAATAATAACAATTGCCTTAAAGAATATGACGGAATGTTTAACGTTGTTAATGTGGACGTTAGGTCTACTAACTGGAAGGTAGACCTCGCAGTAACTTTATGATCACTTTTATGTGGACATTAGTGCTAAATGCTAATGGAGCATTGTAAAATCAAAAGTAGTGGATGTTTTCACTTAACCTTATGTTAAACCCTAACAAATATAATAGCGTGACATTTTAAAATTGGGCCTTAGAGTATAGGACTATAGGTGTGTTTCCGCAACTGACCTGGTACAGTGAAATCTATTAATAGCAAACACCTTCCGGGATCAAAATATTAAGCCCGTTATTAAGAAGTGTCTGTTATTGGAAAAATATATTTTTTAAACATACTTCTTTGAATACAGTTTATATTTATAACCTTTTTCTGTGGATAATTACTTACACCTATCTAATTAGTGCATTGTGTAGTATAGTATGCAGGATAATTATTTTGACTAATGAATAAATATTGTACAGTACATAGCTTACTGAATAAATGGCATAATACACAGAGAAATACACAAATGAAATATAATGTGAACAGTAGACCTTCTGTGCACAAGAGTACAGACAACCACTGAAACATCCTCCCGCTGATGGCTCAGAAAGGGTGGTAGGTATGATCTTGAGGTAGAGTAGTTATTGATATGTGGGATATGTTAGAAACTTTCACTAGACTATAAAGGTGGGACTGCTCACACTTCACACGATATAATGGCATTCCTGACATTCTTTCAGACAAATACAATAAATGGACTGGGGTTTTAAAATGTTCCCGCTGTTGAGGAATTTTTATAAATAAATCTATGTTTCTAGAAATATCCGTTTCCACTATTGAGAAAGTCCATTGAGGGGTTGTTTCAACGTAAGAGCCCTATTATTTTGCTTGGGAATTTTAATCTTTCCGCTATAAAGAATAATCCACTATTCAGAGGTGTCTGTTAAGGGTTATTTATTTTTGTAAAAGTAAAGAATTTATATTGAGTTTTTTTTACTTAAGAGGGCGACAATAGTACATTTTTTTAACTGCAATATTTTCAAATTTCAGTGTGGCTCTTTTGACCAAACGAACTTGACATGCCTGATCTAGGGTGTAGTTTGGACAAGAGATAATTTTATTGATGTTTATTAATCTATGTTTATCATAAACTGATACATGATGACTAGGGCCAGGATTTTGATGACAGGTCCCCATCACAGACAATACTCCAAGTATATGAACTCTGCTCATGATCCCCTTGTTGTGGAAATATATTTTTTATAGCTCATTTTTATATCATTTTAAGCATTTTAAGGTATTTTAGAATCATTTTTAGGCATTCATGTTGAATAAGTATATTTTTAAATAATATTGATATTGATATAAGTTTTTAATCACACAATTGTAGGAAAGATAGATAATGTACGCAATGAACTTTGTATCCTCTTTGCCTGTGTAGTTGCAAAATTAACATGCCTGGTAAGACTGCAAACTAGGCTGGAGATGGTTAGTTGGGAGGTGTTAGCTATTATTTCTGAAGCAGATATTTGTAAATCAACATTATATTCAGCAGAATCCAAGAGTTTGGATGTTAAAGGTGTTTCATTGCATTTTATATTTGTAAAGTGTGTGTTTGATTTAGTCGTGAGCTAGGGGTGTGAGAAGTCCACTTTTTCAAATCGAAGCGAACTCAAAGCTGATATATGAAATATTCTCACAGGCCGAATCAAAGTTTGAATATTTTCTTTTAGTTGTTTTATGCTTGAAAATATATTATATTGAGGTTATTTACATTACTTTATGCACTTAAATTGCTTGGAAAATGTTTTATTGCACAGTTATTGTTTGTAATATTTGTGTTGCTTTGACAAATCAAGTTATTATCATAGCATGCAATTCAATTTCTTATGATTTTTTTCCATATAAATATTAATTTGTAATGTTCAAAACAGCTCAGAATGGCTATAATTGAACATAAATGGAGTAGTTTAGCTGTCAAAATTGTTATTGGTGAAGCTTTGAAGCCAGAATTTGTTTAGAAGCTGAAACTGATGTTTGTTTCAAAGCCAAGTTGAAGTTTTGAAGCTTCGCACACCCCTAGCATGTGCATTTATTACTAGTTTTTGTTCCTATTATTAGGTCATTTTTTGATAATAAAGTCATTTTTTATAATTTTAAGGTCATTTTACAGGTAATTTTTTGATCAATTTTAGGTCATCAAAATCCAGGCCCTAATGATGACTATCCTCACTGGTGGCAGACTTCTATGAGAGGGTCTACATAAACTTATCTCACGATAAGACAAATGTTTAAATAACAACGGAAACTGTGTTGAAAAGTAGCTGAAGATATGTAGAATTGGATGGAAATTATATAATTAAAAATATATATATATATATATATAAAAAACTAATAATATTATATTATTATTACTATTTTATTGCAAAACAGTCCTTACTTTAAAAAAAACACCCCTTGTATATTTGGGAGAGGAACTGAAAAAGTGGATAGAAAACATACAAAAGGGAACAAACACAATATGGCTCTTACAATGAAAAGAAGAACACACAGTTCATACTTTACATTGCTGCCATTGGACACAGAGGTAGTGGCTGTCTCTTGAAGAAAATTGATCGCTACCACCCAACCCTCGAACTAGGTTTCATTCTACTGAAACTGTATAACTGGGGTAGTTCCCATTTCTCAATAAGTTATTCCCCCTTTTAGACATATTTGTTGTCAATGAAAGCTAAATACATCTTCCGAAGCTCTTAGCCTAAAGAGTAAACTGAGTGAACCCTAAGGAATGTGACAATCTTCCCTCAAGTATCTGAACTCATTAGTGTATTTCTGAAATAAAATCACAGGCATAAAATGCAATTGCAATATCTCGCTACTATATGGCCCTCCTTACTAACTGACTTAGGCTCCAATGCAATTACAGTAATGTATTATTATACTACAGTAATTTGGATCCACAAATTTAGTGTAAAAAAACTTTTATGTTAATATTGTACAGTATTTTTCAATCTTAAGCACCTTAAAAAGGTGTGCCTATTTCCAAAATACACGCACAGGATGTTGTTTGAAATGGTGTAAGAAATGAGAGATGACTTTAGCTGTGTGTGCATATCTTTGTATGTCCTTACATGAAAAGTATGACTCTATAGTATTGTACTTTCCCAATACTCAGTTAGCAAAAGATATCTAACGTGATCAGGTTGTTTGCAAGCTGTTCAGTTTTTATTTGTCTCTTCTTATTGTGTGTTATGATCATTGTGAAATTTGTATTTATTATTGTAATTTAATTTCGTTTTAAAGTTAAATTTGAGTTAATAATAGAAGAAAGTGGTGGTGATGATGGAGGAAAAACTTAACGCAATAAAAAGGCTGATTCTGTAAAATCAACAGAAAAAAAATTGTAGTTAGGAGGCGAAAAAGTACTGTGGGGGCTGGACTATCAAGATCTGGCGTATCTTGCTTTTTTGCTATCTGGACCGGCCGACCGCCATATTAGGCGGATAGTTGTGAGCCTATTGTATAAAAAATAATGATAAAAGTTAAAACCTCTAAGAACAGCTAAGCCTTTTTGAACCTAAACATATTTATTGATTTCAATTCTGATTCGATTCTTTTGCAATTTATTTTTAGGCCTTGACGTCACATTTATGGTTCCTTTGAAAAAACTGTGAATTCCAGCTATCAGTTCTAATTCCAGTTCGACTCCTTGATTGTAATCATAATTAGGTTAAATGTTAAGTTGGGTCGAAATCCACTATTTTACGAATCTAAATATTGGAAAAAATTATGAAGCTAAGACGAAATATAAATACTATGCAATCATAGAAAATAGAAACAATAATTAAATGTCACCATTCTTTCTTATAATACATTCAGTATTACATTCATAAATTCCACAATTCATACATTCAGTTAAGTGTGTTAAATTACTAGTCTGGGGCCAGGTTGTTGAGTTTATCCTAAAATTATGTTGATTTTTAAACACCAATATGCAGTATCAAAGCTCCAAAACAAATTTCAATTAAAAAATTGAAAAAAAAAAATCATTGTTTTTTAAGGATTTGAGGCTCGCATCCCATATTTTCTTGAATATCACATCTCTTTAACCCTCTTGCTGCGTATTTAATTTTTACTTCTAATCTTCAGAAATGCTAATTATGGGTCAAAAATTCAAAATCTGAAAATTTGCATGATGATCATGATTATGATTAAATAATGTGATTTTCAACTAGTAATGCATTTTAAATATAAAATTTAGCACCACGTTGTTTATAAATTGCATAATAATATATATTTTAATATCGCTAAAATTTTATACGTCATATATTATTTATGTCACATTTTACCAAAATGCAATGTTATTCTGCTATCAGAACCATTCTTTATTTTACTTCCAGCCCACAATAGTGTCAAACTAATTGCTAAATAAGGATTTGACAGGCCTAATATGGGCCAAATGTAATAAAAAGAAATTTTTTGAAAGTTAGGTTACATCAACACAACTTGAACAATTTTGTGATACATTGGTGCTTTTCTCAGTGTAGTGTAGTCTATAAAATCATATATTTGTCTTAGGCATGATTTCAAAATAGGAAATATGTCAAGAACAAAAAAAAATAGCAATCCATTAATCCCTCAACAATGTTTTCCACCACATAAATATTTCACGTGTGCTACAAGTAATTAAATGAGTAAGTAAACAAGAGGTACTACTGTTATGATTTAGCAGCTGGTAGCTGACAGTTCTCTAAATTAAAAACCAGATGTCAGAGGCGCACGTGCATGCTAGTATGAAAAATTCAGCGTTCGGATTTGAGGCTCGAATCCAATATTTTACTGAATCTTGAATTTCTCTAAAGATTGGAGGCTCAAATTCTTGAATCTCTTTAAGGATTGAAGGCTCAAAACTGATATTTTCCTGAATCTTGAATCTCTTTAAGGATTGAAGGCTCAAAACTGATATTTTCCTGAATCTTGAATCTCTTTAAGAATTTGTGTCTCAAATCAGATATTTTCTTCAATCTCTTTAAGAATTTGTGTCTCAAATCAGATATTTTCTTCAATCTCTTTAAGGATTTGAGGCTCGAATCTGTTATTTTCTTGAATCTTGAATATCCTTAAGGATTATATAGATTCTAAGGTCTCATCCTTGATTAAATATTTTTTCGGATTTGTTGTAAGTATGTGTTGTAGCACTCAGAAGCTATAATAAATTAGATGTAACCGAAATATGTGCTTGAAAGTATTGGATTATTTAATAGTTTGGAGAAATAGGACTTAGAAATAAGACAAACCCGGCAGTTAATGAGAAACTACACTTAAAGATTAGGAGCGAGTTTAGTCACCTGTGAGTATGTTGAACACCTGAGGCATGTAGGCCAGTAACAAACGTTTGAGTTCATCCTTACGGGCAACACTGAGATCCTCCCAAGGATAAACTAGTTCTTCAGAGGCTGTCAGGAGGAATACCAAGCCGAGGGTAGTGTTGTCTGGACTTTGGATCAGCTGAAACAATGCAAATAAAAATGAGCAGACTCAAAATATGATTTCAATTTTTTAATTTTTGCAATAATATAAAAAGAAAAAATATATATTTCTTAATTTTAAATATTGTAGCTTTAGGATGAGCTGCTATTATAATATAGTTAAAAAAATAACCAACTATTTCTTAAAACACATGATGAACAGAGTTGGATGTTACCATGTTATTAACATTTTTGTATGAAAACTTTATTTATATCAACTTTTGAAAGTCAAATTTTACTAATATTTATACACATAAATTGCTCATTCTCCAGCCCTATATAAGAAATCTGACAAGTTATTTTATTTTTTATTTTATAAGGCCCTAAACAAACATGAAGTGGTCGTTTATGTCTGGAATGCTCTTGGAGCTCTCTCTATCTTCGATTACTTGTAAAAGGACATCGAGTGTTTAGGTTATCCCCTCCTCAATATCCTCTTTAATGTAAGGTGATTCCCTCCCACATCCTTACCACCAGGGAGTCAAACCAAAATATTTAGCATCCACAGCATATCGCGTCTTCATGTCGCAGATAGAGGATACAGCCTACAATATGAAAAGTGGCTGCAAATATATTGATTAAGCAGTTGCAGACGGCCCGTAGGGGTGGTTATCCAGCTTGGAGGTTTCGCTGTAAAATTATTTTTTTATCAAAAAACACCCAAAATTTAAAAACCAAGTGTGGCAATGAAATTTTGAGTTTTTAACACCGTAGAGTAAGTAGGTAAAATTAATTCTTCCAACAACCATTTTAAAGTTCCGGCCAGAGAAAATTAAAAATTCCAATTCTTTTTAGTTCTTAGTTAGGTTCAAGCTCTTTAATTTTATATCTAATAGCTATGCTACCATTATAAAATTCTAAAATAAAAAAGATATATTATAAATAATCTACAACAAAATAAAAGTTGGAATGAATTTTGTGAGGAGCATGTCAAATGTCCAAAGAGAAACAAGATGAGAATAAAGTTATCCGAAAAAGAGTGGGGTTACAGGGAGTACATTAGATAGTAGAGGAAGTAAGACTGAGATGGTATGGGCATGTAATGAGGATGGAAAAAGAGAGGATGCCAAAGAAAATGTTTGAAATTAAGTAAGTAGGAAAAACAACACAAAAGAAGGCCAAGAAAGCGATGGAAGGAGCAGATAACAGAAAGTGTTCAAGTGAGAGGAGAATAAGAGAAGAATAAAGGAGGTTCAAGAATGGTGGAAGGATAGAGGAATATGAGGCATTTTACTAAACTGACCTGGCCACAGGATGGAAACAGTTGATGATGATATATCAAAATAATTATCAAAATAGGTATAATCTTTTAAAATAGTTTCATCTCATTTTCAACTTAATAATCAAACACACATTTTTCTATTTGTATTTCCAGTTGAAAAAACAAAAAAAAATGAATTATCTAATGTTAGTTTGATGCATTCAAGATTTTGTGGCCAACTTTGATAACATTTTACTATATTATGATTTACATCCAAAATTCCTTGGTACAGAAATGCTAACCCATTACAAAGTTTACCTGTAGGATATTTGTGAAGAAGTCAGGATAGAAATGTGGCCAATCCAGCCTGGCGATGTCGACAACGAGTTTCACTAGCTTGTTCGTATGAAGTGAGGGACTGTGTGATGGTTCTCCAACGTTATTGATACAGCGTAGCCTTCAGTTGGGCGCGTTCCTCCCACATCAGTCCCAGCCACTGCTTGGTGATCAGTTTCTGTGACAAAAAAAAAAGGTGTCGATGCAGGCAGTTACTAATAATTACTAGGGAGATTAATCCCTTCAAAAATCGTTTGAATAAATTTAACTGCATTTCACTCGCTTGAGTAAAAAAATGTACAAGGATAAAAAAAATCTTCCTTGTTGGCACAACCAGTAAATTCCTTTGAAGCAGTGTAGTCTATACAGTGGCACGTGGCCTATTTTATTCTACCCATCAACTTCAACAGGTTTTTTTAAATATTATAGCATTACCTTTTACCAGCCTATAGCCTGGGTAAGTTTTTTATTTAAGTCCTATATTATTTTTCCACTACCGGCTGGCTAGGCCTGTTGTAGCTTCACATGCCTTAGGCCTATAATCTATCTAAGGACTAGGACAGGCACAACATCCAGTCCCAGGCTGTTAATTTATTAATGTGAGAAGGGTAAATCCATATTTTCATCAATGATCAATTTTCTGCCATGCCAGGAATCAAACTCGGTACCCTTAGCTCAGTAGGCAGACACGCTACTGACTGAGCTAAGATGTTGAACAACCACCACATTACTAAAATACCTATAGCACAAAAACAAGCTCAGGTCATCTCACTACCTAACTATAGTGGTATAGTCATAATACATATTAATCTAGTGTTGTGTCTAAAGAGTAGGTTTATTTTAAAAGTAAAAGTGTTACTTGTGATTACCACTATCATTTACTTTTTTATTTTTGTTTGTGGCTTGCATTAGGCCGATGCGATTAGCCTGTGAATTGTGAAAGGTTGGAGCACATTGTCCCAAAGCGTAGGCAATGTGACCAATAATATTCACAGGTAGAGAAATAAAATCAAAACATGTTTTTATGTTCTTTCCCAATATATGAGTCAAAAACCAATTGTTTGAAAATAAAACAAACCATGGTGTTTGAAATAAGTAGTACGCTAATTAACATTAGACACATTTAGTATGTAAAAGTTTTGTTTGTAGTTTCATAAGTCAAAGAAATATATTTATGAGAAGATTCCTGGTGGAATGTTTAATATATTATACATTGCTGCCATCTACTGTAGGCTTTGGGTCTGCCCCAAGATACACCTACAAGAAAGAATGAGAGTACCTAAGACAATTCATTAAGAGAGCAGTGGCTTAATTACAGCAATGCAGGCGATTCAGCTGCATCCGAGCCCTTAGCTAAAAGAGGCCCTGGACCCTTGTGGCACCAATATACCATGGAGAGGCAAGAGGCAATAAACAGACTGAAATAAAAATCGACAAAGGAGTGATAATGCTTTTGTGCTGTGCATTTGTAACTTGTTTCCATTTCCCACCAAAGTATTGCTGAACTGTCTGATGAAGAAGTAAAGAAAAATGCTCTTAAGCTATGACGGTATTATTTTAATGACTTGTCGGAAAATCTATATTTCCAGTTGTTGCGCTTTATCAAAACTTTGAAGCCAGAAATTGAAACAAAACTATATACAACAGTCCGCTGAACTTGCTTTAATCAAGTTTTCAGACATGAGCTCCAGTTATCCTGATGTTTGCTCACTTTTTATTTTTTTGACAATTCCTACTTCAGTAGCTACAGCAGACAGGACATTTTCTAAGTTGAAGATCATCAAGAACTACCTACGGAACACCATGGGACAAGATCACATGTCACAGCTACCCCTCCTAACATTTAAGCAGAGAAATAAGGAAAAATGGATGTCTCAGCCTGATTGATAACTTTGCTTATATCAAGTCGCGGAAGAACACATTAGCTCAGTCAGTAGCGTGCCTACCACCGAGCTAAGGGTCCTGGGTTTGATTCTACACATGACCAAAAATTTATAATTGATGAAAATATGGGCTTACCCTTTCACATTGATAAATTAACGGCCGGGGACTGGATGTTGTGCCTGTCCAAGTATTAAGTAAGATTATAAGGCATGTGAAGCTACGACAGGCCTAGCCACCGTAGTGGAAAAATATATGACTTGAATAAAAAAAACTGCCCCAGACCATGGCTGGAAACGAATTTTTTTTTTAAAAGTCGCGGAAGAAGAAATTTTAAACATGTAAGCTAATATTCTGTAAATATATGTATTTTCAGAAACTTGCATTTTATTTTTAGCATTACAGTATATTTTATTTGACATGGAGGGGGGTCTGATGTCAATGTTTGCATCTGGGTCTTGGTTTGTAGTTACGCCACTGAAAGAAAGAGCAGTGAGTGCGGCCAAGGCCACAAAGGAAATATAAAAGTTTGGCACCAAACACACAACAAAGTAAATAAGATATATATAGCCTAATACAAAACAAGAAAAGACCATTTACAAATGGAAAAATCTCTTTACCACTGGTACTGGCTTATGTATCCCAAACCCCTGAAGAACATCTTGCCTTTAAGGCTACGGACACACACAACAATGGTTGCATAGCTGGAAGCGGAGAGCAGAGCAGTCAGGAATACTTACTATGGACACACACACACACAGAATATCAGAGCGCATAAAAATTTGTTGTCTCTGAACAGCCACGGAATGTCAAGCAAGGGTTTGATATTAGCTGGAAATATAGCTTTAAAATTTTGTATTATTAACGCATTGCAAAGAGAAGAATGGATCCATGAAATAAACAAACAAGAAGTTTATGGAGAATTTTATCATTTATTTGAAAAACTTAAAATATTAAACTAATTTTATAAATATACGAGTATCTCGATAGATTTTTTTGATGTTTTATTGTCTTTATTCTTTTTCCAAAGAGGAACTCTGCTGTTAACTTTAGAAATCAGTGTTTCACCATATATTTCAGCAAAATCACTCTACTACATTAAATATAACTCGCCGAAATTATAATGCCATCCGCCTCAACCAGCCTCAAAACACAAAGTGAATTGTCCGCTCTGCAGGCAGCTTCGCTATCCGCATCTATCTCCTCTCTGTACCACTGTCAGTTGCACTCTCTTGAGGCCGTCGCCATTGCTCTTTGTATGTTTGAAATGTAGGCTCTGCTCAGCTCTCCACTTTCAGCTCCGCTACCAGTGTTGTGTATGTCCATGGTCAAGAGGTTTATTTTAAGCCCCCTAGCTGGAGTTCAAATACAAATTATCTGGAGAACAATGTATAGGCATCAAAAGCTCCAACATAAACTTAATAATAGTTTCTTGCTATTTGACAATACTCAAATGAAACATTTACTATACTTACCTCAATAGTGGTAAGACTGTACATAGAAACATATTGGTTAGCAGAGTTGGCCAGGAAGAACAAGCAATGTTTCCAAGCTCCTTGTTGACTACTGAAGTTGTTCAACATGTCTTCAATATCATGTTTTCTCTCATTGGTTGTTACGGGAGCAAAGAACTCGTTGAGCAAGGTTTCTAATGCGGCTAATGACTGTCCATCACTTGCCTAAGAGATGTAAATTAGGGTATTTACCGGTAAATGTTTACATATTAAACACACAAATGATATTAACACACAACATAAAATTTAGCTTAACTTATCAGCTATATTGTGCCAATTTGATAGGATAAACCTGTATATACAGCTATTAGCTACTATAGATATTTCAAAACCTATAAAATAAAACTAATAAAATATTGGAATATTGTCAAGCTTGGCCAGGAAGAAAATGTTAACACTTTTTTTTTAGAAACTGTATTTTTACAACAAAAAAAAACCTTAGGCCCTACTATATTTTTACAAAAAAAACAACACATTACCTCGTGATTTATTAATCACACAGTCAAATCAAGGTAAAGTACTCCCTTCAGGAACTGATGTTTGTGGGTTCAAACCCAGCTGGGGTTTACAGATTTTTCTTGAATAATAAAAATTCTTAGAACAACTTCCTTTGGAGTGGCATGTAAAATAACCCCAGGAGGTATAATGTATATGAAAATACCTTTCCCAGCAAAATTGTTAGGCCCTTTCGCTCTCATTCATAGAAATTCTCGTGTGTTGACAAAATCAGTAGGTTTAAAAAGTACATGTTAAATAGGGTCTACCTCCAATATATAAAAATATTAATTACATAAAACACACACACAAAAAAAAAATGCTGAGGCATTAAAATATTTTGATTGGATATTCAAAACTAAGTAATTAAATTTGAAGACAATTCAAATATTTCACTACGATTTAGGGAATATTGGTTAGGTACTGCTTCTTGCTACAAGCGACACCTTAACAACTTTGCATTAGAATAACCAGTGAAGATAAATTTTCTTTAAATGTATTAATCCATACAAACGTTTCTTTTTATCGAATTTTAATTGAATTTGAAGGTTGGTTAAGGTAGGTTGATTAATTTGTTTATTATAAGTTTACACATACATAAAAAAAATTCAAGATGTTCAGTGCATGGTTGCTGTAAACTTTTGCGTCTTGATATATAGGTCTACCCTGTGAACTAGGTGAGTCAAGCAAATATTTTCTAAATTATGAATTAAATAGTCTTAAGCAGAAGGTCTAATAACGGCTGACTTTTTTTGTGTCCATTATTAACTATAACTGTGTTTGTCGTAAATAATCTTTATAATATACTTTTTTTTTTAAAGAAATTGTAAACATTCTTAGCCCGATTGGCCTTTTATTTTTAAAGAAAGGTCATTTCTATGAAAATTATACTTTAAAAGGTATGCAAGTACAGTACTAAAGCCCTGTCTACAGACTACCTATCAATAAGGTGCGTACTACTTTGTAAGAAATCGACTCAACACCAACAGATTTCACTGTCTACAGATTCCCCTTAATTCCTTAAGTCCCGTCTGTATCCATAAAGGTGCTATACACTAAGAGGCAAATTTGAAGCGAGGCAAGCCCAAGCTGAATGCGCAAGCTGCCTCACTTTGATGTAGCAAAACAAGTTGGCTCAGCCACATACTGCCTCACTCTGCATTCGTACAGCCTCAATTTGACTCGAGCTTCAAATTTGTTTCTAGTGTAGGGCCTATACACACCTTAAGGTGTGTACTATTCTGTAAGAGATCAACTCCACACTAGCAGAGGTGGGCAACATATTTTTCAATGTAGCCACAGGTGTGGTGAATGAGAAGTGAAATTCGCCAAACAATGTAAAAATTGAGAAATTATAATGCTCAATTGAAAATTGAAAATAGCACACACACTCTGTTAGAACAAGTTTATTCAAGAAATGTACACCTTGGCTACTCAGTTACTACTCCTTAAGATGTAAATGATAAAAATTATTGTTTGTATTGAAAATGTAACACAATTTTATGTAAAAACAAAATTTACAATCATTTTGTCCGAATGAAGAGATGAAACAAAATGTTGGGAAATAGAGTGGCGGGAAATATTCGATGGCAGTGTTGTGTCAATGACTCCTTATAAAAGTGGAATGCTTTCCTATACCAATATCAAGTTACAACCCACACAAGCCATCAGGAAAAATTGTAATTTACTGTGAGAGCTGGAAAATTAAAATTCACCACACTTTTTTTGCCAATTCGCTACATGTGGTGATTGGAAACCGGGTTGCCCAACCTGGGTCTACAGAGTCCTTAGCCTTAATTGCTTAGTCCTCATCACTCTTGACTCAACTTTAAATTTCTAAGGACTAGTTGATACACATTGCTAGCGACTACCAATCACAGCAAAGTAAGTGTGTGCGTGCATTGAAATGAAATCACCAATGGCAATATCATAGCAATTACACAAACTAGCTTATGTTTTAAATATATTTGTGACTGCACTTAACCTACATTTCAAATGTAGCCTATCCTGGACGTTTTATCAAAATATGTTGTGTAGTTACTTGTGTCTTAATTGTTCAACTGTGATATTGTCTGCTTCAGAGATAACGTCTACTTGCTACTAGGTCAAGAAAAATTTCTCTGGAGAGTTTAATTGGACGTTGTTACCAACAATCTCATTGAAAATATGACAGATCCAGATATGGATATGACATCCAGATATGGACAGTGTAAACGTGATTAACATTTCTAAAGAGTTAAGGACTTACAGGATGCTGAGCTTATGGACTTTGTAAAAGGGGATTTAGCCCGAAATGATCTTGAGAGCTTAGACAACTACGCCAAGTTACACCTTAAACAATTATAATCAAAGAAAATGAAGCTATCCTTGTGTCCCAACTCTAAAATGTTGTTCAACTACAGTAGGCCAACTATATATTTAGTCTAATTTAATAAATATCTTATGAAATAATTAATTACTCACCATTATTTTTTAATATTGAAAAATAAAAAAGTAGAGAGGCCTATTCATTAAAAAAATAAATATTACCTCCCTTTTATTGAAAGTTGCAAAATTTATAGAGACTAAACGAAAAAACGGTATTAGCATTATATATTGGTCAGCTCTGGAATGTAATCATACAGCCTTGTTTGCTATGAAATGTTGTTTGAAAATAGTAATTATTATTTATTATATGAAACGTTTAGAGAAAGATAAACATTGCCGTCAAAATATTTAAGCCATCAATGTTACCACACCATGGATCAATTTTACCACGCTATTGGAATTGAAATTTTTGGTGTACTGTAAAAATGATTACAAGGATCCCTTGCGTTTCCTAATTCTAAATATCGACCTTGCGTTAAACATCTAAGCCCAAATTTAAGTGCTTGATGGTCACACCGAAAACAAATAATTAATAATTGGGTGGGAGGTTTAAAATAAATTATATAACATTTTAAGTAGTTCATTCCCTGTGCTAAACTGTAACAGTGCATTTTTAAATTATTTATTCCATATAATATTTTAGTAACTTCTCATTGGTGTCAGCATGCAATAATTTAATAATACCAACCAAGTGGCCGTCATCTGTTGGTTAAATAGTGCTAGCTTCTCGGATTGAGAGTGTCGTGTGGTCAGCACAACGTACCCTCTGGGCATTAATCTCGCTTAATTTATTTATTCTAAGCCACTCATTCATTAAATATCTCCTACAATATCTTTTTGGAATCGAAGTTGATATTTTCCTTGATGATCAGATTAAAGAGAAAACAAATGCATACTATATTTAATATTTGATTATATTCATATAGAATAACGTTGTTCCCACAATATATGTCAAAACTTTTAACAACTACTCAAAATAGCCATAGTCATAAGTCGTTCATCTTAGATTTAAAGAATGTCCCTGCCATATTTAGTTAAAATTGTTCTTATGGTAAAAAAAAAAGTGTACATATTTTATTAAAAAAAATATATTTATATCAATGCTATCTTGGGATATCTGCGTGTTTAGCTGGCAAAAACAATCGGAGAGGGACTGGTATTTGAAATTGAACTTGATTTGCCCTTCTTCTCGTGAACCAAAAATAAGTTGTACAAACGACCGCTCACTTCTGAGTTGAACCAGCCTCCCGGAGTTGCTTACTGGTACTTCCAGAGCTCTCACTGCTGTCCCAGTGAGTCAGGATAGACAGGCTATTGTACACAAGTAAAATTTCAACAATATGCGTGGTGACTTAAAATAGTCTACTATGAAAATAATAATAACTTGCGCACACACACACACACACACACATATATATGTATAAGCATACCTAATCATGCTGTTCACTTGTGGGATAGGCAAGTAACTGTGCATGTAGCTAAAGAAAATACCGTCGTACTTAATAATTCCTCACTAACTTTGTTCACACTTTCCTATTCTTACATATTTTCTTCGCTTCAACAACGTTCATACAATGAGTCATTCAAGCTCTTTTATTCTTAAAACTCTTAATGTTTCTCTTTTTCACACATTAAATGAAAAAAAAAAAAGACTGGCAAATTACCTACCTGGCAGACGTAACTCTACAACAAATCTAATAGGTGACATTTAATAACATTTGCTTAAAGTATATAATCAGGCAACATTAACCGAAAATAAATAAAACCTTAACAGGCCAACATAATATTTTCCAGATAAAATATTAATATTTCAAGTATTCTTGAATGAAATTTAAGACTAATGCACTTGACTCTCGAGTTGATAAAATAGCGATAGCAATGAAAAATTATAAGGTAAAACTTTGATGTATTCAATTTGGGTTAGGATCTAAATAAATAATTTTAATTTGAAAAAATATAATGATATTAATATTATTTATAATTAACAATTGTAACAGCATAATTATTTTAAGGTTGTTCTGGCAGGATGTTAACCTGAACTTGTACATTTCCTTGGAAGTCAAGAGTGTTGGGTTACCATCCTGTTGAGAATAGCAAATAGCTCATATAGCTTGCATCCTGTTGACGAGTGAGAGGAGTGACCGATGGACCTTCCTGGCGGGTGAAATATCGAGATCAGCGAGTTGTGTGAGAACCAAAGAAGACTGTTGAATGTTGGACGCCATGCGGTGTGCATGTGTGTCGGTCGCGTGTACGACTGAGAGTGATAATGTAAATGTGATCTGTTGAGTTACCCCACCGGAGGGTCGATCGCGGGTCTGCAGGAGGGTTGCGAGACCGTATCGCGCCGGCTCCCTCGTCACGGAATATTTAATAGATTCCATGTAGTAGTTTAGTCTCTTACTGGCTTAATAAATATAATTTCTTGGACTACTTGCGAGTCTCACTCCCCACGACCATCAATTCCAACCCTACCGCTCGGGGTCCATCCTCACCATGTAGGTCCCTACGGTGCCCTGGTAGCGCGTAGAAGGGTTGGCTACCGGGCACCCAGACAAAACTAGTAACCTTACCCAGTTCTGTCAGAAGTGTTACAACGTGATGACAGAGTGGGAGGTTACAAAGTGATGTCAAAGTAAGGGATCTTACACAATGTTAATAATATTGAAGATAGTCTTTGAAATTGTTGCACTGAGATGTGAACACACGCCCGGTCAACAGGTAGTATCAAAGTCATAGTCCTCTCTATTTTGAAAAACGTTAGAGAAAAAAAAAATTTTTACAAGATAAATAAAAAAATGTTTGCAAGTCGTTAATATATCTGTTAAACCTTGCCTAGTATAAAGTAATGATTGATTTTAAAATGAAGTAGTGATGGATATACCTAACGTCTTTGAAGTATGATATAGGTCGATGAATATATATATAGCAGGAAGTAAAATAGTTTGTTATCACCTTTGTAGAAGTCTCGTAGGTCGTCGGGAAGATGGTGATAGAAAATTGTAGAAATACGCATTTTAATAGTGGTAAAACAATTCAGTACTAAATCCACCCTCACTAACTTTCTCCCCACTTCCCTATCCTTTCATACTCTCCTCGCTTTAAAACATCCATACATTGAGTCGTTCATGGTTTTTTTCTTAAAACTTTCAATGTTTCTCTTTTTCACTCATTCATCTACAACATTAAACCATGTTTTATATGACCTACCACTTACTTTTGATCCACACACTCGTCCAACAAATGTTTGTTTCATCATTAGATCTACACTCGTCCTCTAAACATGCCCAAACTAAAGTAAGACGCTTACTTCACATTGACCTATTGGATTTCCTTTACAGCCGCACTCATCCAGCACCAATCCATTACCGACTCCTTTTCCTTATCTATGACTGACTCTGTCCATACGAATTTTTCCATATATATCGCATTCACCGTGCGCTTGTGTTTCTCCTGACAAACTCACGCTTCACATCCATACAGCAATGTTGGCGTTAACACACTTTTAGAAACACCCACCTTTATCTCTTTCAATACCACCTACTTTATTCTTTGCAATAGTCTGTGACATACATCCAACTTCTCTCCGAAATGTATTACCCATCTGTCGATTTCCCCATATATTATCCTTCCATTTTTACAACAACAAAAATGCCCAGATACACTAAATCATTCACTTGTTCTAATAGTTTTCAATTTATACTAAGCTGACAATCATTTCCTGATTCATCCTTATAAAAAGCCATCACCTTAGTTTTGAATATATTTATACGAAGATCCACTCTGCCTACCAGCACATTCGAGCATTTAATGCATTCTACACGGTCACTTCCATTCTTAGCCATTATTATGTATCATCTGTACATAGCAGTACTCTCACATTCACATTTTTCATTTGTACACCAACCATTTCCTCACAAGAGTCCCTCATACTCTTATCCATTATATTACTAAACAATCATGAAGACATAACAAACCTGTTTAACACCTTGTTCAATGTAAAACCATTCGCTTAAAGCTCTATCCACCTTAACGCACTGATTAAAATACTTTTAAATTAAAATTAAGTATTTTATAAAGTAAATTAATCTTAACCTATTAACAAGTTTAGTTCCCTTTATTTATAATCATCAATACTTTCGTTATATATCACCAACATTTTATTTACTAACTATGCACCCACACCATACTCTCTCAGAACATTCCATAGCATAATACTATTCACCCTATGTAATATTAATATTCACACAATCTGAAAAAAGAAAAAACCCCCAAAAACATTATTTTAATTGTGACAAACAATAGCTATGTCTCTAGTTGTTAAAAGGAAGACTGTAGTGATGCTTAAAATGCAACATTTAAATGACGAATATTACATTTCATCTAATATTATAATGCTAGTGAGACTAATTGTACGTCTAGTAATTTTGTGATGGTGAATTAATATTTTTAAAAGCACACCTAAATGTGTTGGCATGTTGATAGTAATTATATCAGTATCACATGAAAACGCATTTCTCAATATAACAATATAAAATATATTTTGTTATGTTGAGAAAGACCTTTTCATGTGATATTATTTTTAATTAGTTTATGTATTTGACCTTAATTACGTGGTATGTTAACTTGACGTTATGTTTGTTATATTTATTATCTTACAAGCTTTTCTCTAAAATAGTGTAAGTTCTTAATCTGTTGCTCACTTTACTATAACACTTATCGTTCGGCTTGTATTTTTTATTTTCTGCTATAAGGCATTATTTGTCAATAGTTTTCTATGAAACTTAATGTCAACTAATGTTAAAATCATATTTAATACCTAAAGATTCAATTGTAGCTTGCATTAACATACGCCAATTCAAAATATTTGTCTCACCAATTGGATTAAAATTTGACGATGAATCACGAACTAATCCACAAGTACATTTTTTTTTAATTTGAAAATTACTAAATATATTTAAAGTTATCTTAGAGTGGAGATTAGATTATGACATTAATTTAATATATTTTAACTAAGTTGTAATAATGATATTTTTTATATTTGGTCCAACTAATGACAAATAGGTATAATTAAAATAGAGAAACCAATTATGGAGAAAGTAGGTACCTAATGTGTAATGTTGGTTTGGAGAAGTACGTGCGTGTTTCATCAATTGTAAAAAAAAAAGGCAACTTACCGAGTATTCTTGAAGAACATGATAAAGATGCTCAAGGAAATAGGAATTGACTGGAAAAATATAAGATTAATAGGAAACCTCTGTACGTACATGATACAAAGAATAAGCGTTATATTGGAAATAAGAGACACCAACAAACAGTGTGAAGATGGGAAGAGGAGTAAGACAGTGATCTTGCTTACTACCAATTATTATTTTCAACGTGTATGGAGGATAGCTGGCTAAGGAATATTTAGGAAGGATCTGAAAATTTCAAATCTGGAAAACATGTAATAACTACTGTGAGATACAAAATCACTTGATATTATTGGCGAAGGAAGAAAATGGGCTACAAACTACGATTAGCTAATTTGTTGAAACAAGAAGAGCGTATGAACTGTACATAATTAACATTGATAGGTTTGAGGTAATGAGGATATCCCAGAGAGATGAGCCACTGAACAGTGAGGTAGGGAACAAAATACAAAATATGGAGAATTTGAAACATTTCAAATATTTAAGAAGTTTAATTTCGACAGATGCTCTGTGTAAACAGGAGATTAATTCTAAAATAGCGATAACTAAGGCTTTTTTTTATCAAGAAGAGGATTCCACCGACTAGCAAACTGAATCTGGAGATGAGGAAGAAACTGGTGAAGTATTATGTTTAGAGCACCGCTTTTCATAAGGCTGAAACATAGTCTGTGAGGAATAATTTATAAGAAATATTTGGAAAGTTTTGAGATGTGTGTGCAGGAGGAGAGAAAAGTACCAGAAAGACCATGAATACAAATCATTGATGATCTCAAACAAGGATATATGATGAAGTTTTAACTTATAAAAAATGTAGCTGCTAATCAGACATAATAGATGACATAATTTGGATAAGGCGGCTGACCTGTTGAAAGACAGAACACATAAAATAATAATAGTACTTACTTACTCTGTTGTATTAGAATTTTGAAAGTTCATTGCCGCACTTACAAAAGTACGCCACCTATCCCTATCTTGAGTTCCTTCAGTCCAGTCCAGTCCTCCTCACTACACCCTATATCTTTCAGGTCAATTCTAATACTATCCCTCCATCTACGTCTAGGTTTTTTCAATGGTCCCTTCCCATAGAGTTTGCTAGTCAATACCCTGGACACGATTTTAGATTCTTCCATTCCCGCTGCATGTCCTGCCTACCGTAGTCTACAAGACTTGATGATCCTGAGAAAAAATTTGTGATGAGTGCAGGGTATTTAACTCATTATGTAACCTTTTCTATTCACCAGTATTTTCATCCCTGTTTGGACCAATTATCTTCCTAAGCATCTTGTTTTTGAAAACTCTAAATTCATTTTTGTCGTGTAAGTTAAAGAGACCATCTTTCAGAACCATTTTGATAACAACTGGTAACACCATTGTTTTTTATGCTCTGAGTTTTATATTTCTTGATAGAAAGCGAGATATTAACAACTTACTGATCGAGTAATAGCATGCATTTCCCGTATGTATTCTTTTTCCTAATTTCCATTTTAATATAATTAGGCTAGTTTAAATAGTATTAGGGAGAGTGCATCTCTTTGTTTCAACCCATTATGTATTCCGAAGGTATCTGATAAGTAACAACCTATTTGTAACCTGCCGTGAGTATGTCACACATACTTAATTTAGCTTGATAATTTTTTTGTTTATACCAAATTAAAAATTTTTGTTGGCCTTTTCAAATCTATGTATAATTGATGTACCATCATTTTGTATTCCCACTTTTTTTTTATATCTGCTGAATAGTAAAAATCTGATCCGTTAATGATCTATTTCGTCGAAATCCATACTGATGATCCCCAACTATTTCATCTGCATATTGAGTCAATATCATTAGAATTATTTTAGATACGTTTTTACAGCATCTTGATAGTAGAATCTAATATTATGAATAATAATAGTAGTAGTAGTAATATAGAAATAATATATAAAAAATAGGTAGAAGAACTATATGTGCATTCTATATTATTTCTTTCTTCCAAATATATGCACCATTGAGTAATTTTTAGATGTCTAGGAAATTAATATTCAGCTTTTAAGTGGTGGTTATCATGAAATACAGCAGACGCAAGAAAAGTCTCAAATGTTTTAAAACTTGAAATTATTGTAAGTTAAAAATTTTAAACTTAACATTGAACCACATAAAGTGCTTTAAACTAGAATTATATCACGATTCAATATTGATATTTTAATTTAATGTACATATTGTCAACAAATCTTAACAATTACCATGATAGTAATTTAATTTTACTTAATAAGCTGTGTAATTTGGTTTAATATTTTAGTGTTATATTCAACACAAGTGTTATTAGCGATCTAAGTTTTGTGATTGGATGATGTTAGCTTATAGGAAATGCACACCTATTACTGAGAAAGGATGGTAAAACTACTCGGCCAGGATTTTAACTATTTTTGGCAATGGTGACCATTTGCCTTAAGCCTAGGCTGTATCCGAATAGTTTTCACGCACCGTTGACCCTTGACGTCCACTTGTTAGTTGCATTAGCAATCACGTGATCAAGTGTAGATCCGTCCGAATAGGCCCGAAGTGTGCTAATGCACACCTCACACGCCCTCGAGTCCAAGGGCGACAGAAAATTTACCCTTGACACGCCGTCAATGCGGTGTTTGATCGGCAATTGTTTAATTTTTCGTCTGCTGGAGATAGAGCTCGTAGAGTAAAGTGATCTATGATAACGTACGTTAAATATTCTGGTTGTTTTGTAGTATAGTGTTGGATAATTTGTCATGTGCAATGAAAATAAGTCACCACAAATCTCTAAGAAGCCTATGCTAATTTGGGCTGATAGATGGCATTTAAAATAGTTTCTAAGATCATTGGTAGGAAGCAACACTGCGGAGTCAAGGGTGTGAAAAGGATATTTTACCGTTCAAATAGTCTGTTGCAATCTTCGATCGCAAGTGCATTGTAAGTGTAAATTCATCAATTCTGCATCACAACAAGTATACTTGACTATTCGGATACAGCCAAGGTCTATATAAACTATAAGCTCCGCATCCGTAAAGCCCTTAAAGCACCATCTACAAACTCAGTTTTTGTAAGTCCATGATCCAAGAAATCGATTCTTCAGTATCAAATTACTTTGTCTACAGAGTTTTGATCTGTACTCTGTACAAGTTGGTCACCTTTTAACTTTCTAATCACTAGGCTTAGCTTAAACGGAACACTAATCATATTTAAGTAGATATATGAGAGCACACTGAAATAAAATCACCAAGGGCAACAAATTGATCCATTGCTGATTACAGCTTTGATAGTTCAAACTGTGCTATAAATATAGTCATCTTTCTTAACCTAAATTTAAAGTAGGCCTATGCTCTGGATATTTTCTCAAAAAAGTTATTTTAGTTTATTTTATAAATCAGCCGACTGCTTGGCAGTTGCTTCTTACTGTAGACAATTTTCTTTCAACGAGTGATATTCGACAAAGTCTTTTTGATTAGGCCTACCTTATTGGTTGGTATGGTCATGTGATGCAATTGTTTCTTTCATTTAGATGTATATGTATCTAGTCCTTAGAAAGTAAAAGTTGATCCAACCTCTACGGAGTGGTAAATACTAGGGTCTTGGATAAAGACTCTGTAGACAAACTTATTGAATGAAAAAATCATAGCTCCAGTCTATAAAACTGAGATTAATGGCCAGGGGGTTTGCTATGCCGACCACATGACACCCTCCATCAGGAAAAGTTGGCACTATCCTCGCCAACCGATGGCAACCGCTTGATTGGTATGGCTCGACTGTAGGATGACACCTGAATTTTAGTAAAGATGAATTATTTACACTCATTTCTGTACTAGACACAAGGTGTTCATACAGTGAAGTAATACTCTTAAATAAATATAGGATATTTACAGCCACGATTGAATGTTGTACTGCAAACTTCTTTCCAAGTTGCACTGAAAGCCCTTCTTTCTGTTACAAAGTTATTATAAACAATACCTAGCGACTATAGTCCATGTTTTAATGTGATAACACAAGCACAATGTTTGGCACCAAAATCTAACACATTTGTGTTTTGAGCAATATTGGGCGCTATGCGGCAATGGGTTGTTCTCATTCACTCTCATAGTGTGGCCAGCCTCATTTGATTAAGTTTGATTGTTTTTCCTTATAATTAGAAATTATTATTTCTCCCATTCGGCAACTTTCTCCATTCCTTTACCTTAGATCTACAAACTTCATTGCATGCTTTAATTGAATAAACTCTCTTTGTGTACTATTTTATATTTGAACCATAAGTATGGTACCTAATAAGTTTTTTCTATGTCACATATCAAAAGCTCACTCACTGTCCCTAGAACTGCTAGCTCTATCTATGTTGGGCAGTATTGGAACATAAGGTCTAAGCTCTATTTACCTAAGTGCGTATAATGTTTACATTTGAAACATAACACTGTCACGTTCATATTGCTGGTAACTTTGAGACACAGCAGAACACTTTCCTTGATAAGAAATTCCACTATTTCTGGTCACTGTAACTTAGATTTTTTTTATATATATTATTTGATAATGAATTACATGATCCACTATGATTTTAAAATAATTGAAAATTTTAAATGCATTTAAATTTTAAAAGATTTAAAAGACATGAATATTTTATCATGAAATAAAAGTAAAAAAAATATACATAAAAAAGCAAAATACACAAAACATAATAGAAATCAGTACCAGTACAATGTTACATATAAAATAATTTTGAAATAAGTGTGATAATATTGATGAATACATTTTATCAATAAATTTTTTTTAAATATTAAAAATATGTAAGAAGAATAAAATAAGAATACATTAATAATGTGAAAGTTCCTTTGAAATAAATATGAAAATTGAGGAAGATTAATTAGTATTATAATAATAACCAAGACATGTAGGTATGTTCAGGAAAATAATAATAGATTCTAAAATGTTTACTGAGAAAAGATAAATTTATTATAATAATTGTGATTGAATCAAGTAGAAGGATGCGACTCAAGTAAAGTATTTTACAGTATTGAAGACCTATTTTCATCACAAACACAGGAGAGGTGGTCAAAAACTTTACATAATTTTGGTATGTTGGGTTTAAATTTGTTCACTGGCAAAGAAAAAATTTGTAATGTTTTTTAAAATTTGTCAGTTCCAGTAAGCAATAGATATCTGTTGGAATTGCATTATATATTATAGTCATTTTATTTAAATATGAATTTGTTCCATAGTTCACAGTGTTAAAAGATTTGTGATATATATTTTAAGTGATCCCCTAGTATGATGACATGACTGAGGGAATTCTAATTTGTGGGTTCTTTTAAGTTTATTTTTATTTATTTTGTAAGCAAGAATGCCTGTTTGGTAAATAATCAGTTTATCAAGAGGCATTAAATCCAGATATTTATAAAATTCAGTAGTTCTATATTCCCTGACAGGTAATTGATATTGTGATCTAATAATTCTATCTTGGAGTGTAGCTAGTCTTTTAAGTCTTGATTTGGTTGCAAAACCCCAAACATTACTCATATTATTAGATATGAGTGTACCAAAGAAAAATAAAGAGTTCTTTTGACTGGATTAGTTAATGAATAGGCACATCGGCTTATTGTTGCTCCTGTAATAGGAATTAGTTTTTTTGTTATATTTTTTATGTGATTGTCCCATTAGAGATGCTTGTCAATAGTTAGGCCCAGATAAGTAATAGAGTCTACAAATTCCAGTATCTCATTTTCCATGATTATTTTATTTTTTATTATTCTTTTGTGGCTAGGTTTTGAGAATAGGATAAGTTTAGGTGGTTTTTTAATTAATAGAAAGTTTATTCGTATGAATCCATTCTAGCAAAGGAGGGATGTCAGATTGAACATTATTTAGTAGAACATTTAGATTAATGTTCTTATAATATAAGCAAGTGTCATCTGCAAAATGCTGAATGTGTCCATCCAAATTACTTTTGTGTAAATCATTTATATAAACTAAGAAAAGAATGGGTCCAAAAATTGAACCTTGAGGAACGCCACACATTATTTGTTTATAGTCACTAAAGAATTTTAAGCCTTGCTCGTTTTTTTTTATCAGAACTCTTTGACATCTATAACTTAAGTAATTTTTGAACCATTTTAATGGTGACTTTTCTACTTGAATATACTTAAATTTATCAATCAATATCATGTGATCAACTGTACCAAAGGACTTAGGCAGGTCAATAAACAAACCCATTCCCAAATCTCCCTTGTCAAGAGTATTTAGAATTTTTATTATTAGGTCAGTAGCTGCAGCTTGAGTATTAGAGTATTTCAAGAAACCATACTGTCCAGCAAAAAAATAGTTGTTTCTATTTAAATTTCCAAGAGTCTATTTTTGACAGATTTTTCTAGTACTTTTGCAAGATTTGAGATGAGAATAATAGGCCTATATTTACTACAAAGATCTTTAGTGCCTTTTTTATGTATAGGAACAACTAAGGATTCTTTCATTTTATTTGGCACTATTCCATTTACAAAAGATAATTTAATTATTTGTAATAATACAGGACTTAGACTTTCCTTTACTAGTTTTATAAATATAGTTGTTATATTATCCTTCCCTGGCTAACAATTGTTGGGGAGGGAGTTTATATATTTTCTAGCTTTTGCATTGCTATAAAGATTTTTCCTCCCTGTTCAAAATTAGGAAAAAAACAAAACAAACTCTAGTCCAACTTAAGGCATTTTAACAATCATTGCAGGTAATCTGGTTGTCTTTGCTCATTACAAATTATTTATCATAGGTAAATATAAGAACAAGGATCGTGTAAAATTGTACTTAGCAATTTGAAGATAATAAACCAAAATTGGATCAATAATTATTGCTATGTAAAAATAACAACTAAGGAGAATATAAGAGTTGATTAAGTGAATCATTTTTAATCCTATCTTAATTAAAATCGCATTGTGGCATGTTTCTAGGTTTTAAATATCCAGATGGATTAAACTGCATTTATATAGTTCTATAATATATTAACTTAAAGTACTACAATGATTTCAGTTTCAGATTAGGAACTACAATATGTCGACAGAGATTGAAGGGAAAGCTTTGTGCACAGGTCCACAGCCCAATGTCTCATATCCACTCAGCGTTCTTTACTGTGGCAACTGTTCCATGCCTATTGAGGTAATATTATCCACGACATTTGGAATAATATAAATAAATAAAAAATGTGGGGGGTGGTTCTCATAATAAGCTAGATAGATAGGCCTACTCTACAAGTTAGATGAAATAGTATTTATTGCCCACAATAGTAGGCCTAATTTTCACTAAATAAACAACAGTTTTTATATATATATATAAACTGTTGTTTATTTAGTGAAAATTAGGCCTATTGTTGTGGGCAATATATATATATATAAAAATATCAATTTTGATCGCTACATTATAGGCTACATATCCATGATCTGCATACTGGATGAATATACATGGGGGTAACAATTGTATCGTTAATATCATACATAATAGTCTTCAATTTTATTATCCTATTTTGTACAAAGTATGGATAGGTTTAGAACATATCCAACACCTAATCTTAGCCGGTAGCTTGTTTGCATACTAAGCTAAGGGTCCCGGGTTCGATTCCCGGCATGGTCGAAAAAATTATCACTGGTGAAATATGGGTATACCCTCTCACAATGATGAATTAACATCCGGGGACTGGATGTTGTGCCAGTCCTAGTCTTAAGATAGATTATAAGGCATAATATGAAGCTACGACAGGCCTAGCAAGCTAGTAGTGGAAAATATACTCATTGTGTTGAAAATAAAAATCAGGCCTATTCTCAAAAGTATTACTCCATTCTATTTACTCACATATACAAATTTATATTTATATTTAATAATAATTGTAGCCTAACTGTAACTTGAAAAGTTTATTGATCCTTTTTTTTTTATAATCTTCACAGTATTGCGAGTACTACCCAGAGTATGACAAGTGCAAACAATGGCTGGAGAAGAATTTGCCAACGGAGTTTGAAAAGGTTGTCAAACTTGGTAAGTTAAGTAATTCAGTGCCTATTGCCATTTTTTCTTAACTTAATAAAACAACAATTAGTAGTTTTTATCTTAATGCATATCCTGACTATCCAAGCTGATTTAAGTATTCCTACATAGTAAGAAAGATGAATCTAGGCCTAAATAAAATGTATCGGCACTCACCTGGAGAAGGTATATAAAAATCCTCAGTTCACCTGGCAACAATTCGGTTCATGACCTCTTTGGTCATAGCTGAATATAACAAACAGGTTAATTTTGCTTGCACTTAATTAAGTCAAATATTAGGATTACCTAATTAAAGTTACAATCACATAATTATTTTAATAAATTTGAGGTTAAAGGGGTTTAATTATGTGTTTATTTAAATACAGTATTAACAATAACAAATGACACAATAAGACATTCAAATCTCATTCTATTTGCTTAATGATATGCATTCTTTGTTACCTACTCTTTTAGTTTTTATGGAAAGTGTGCAACCCTTTTCTTATCTTCCTTTTTTTTTGTGTGTGTGTGTGTTCCCAGCCACAGGGTATGTGTAATGTTTTTATCATAAATTATTACAATCATACAATATTTTATAAATAAAAGCTGCTGTTTATCTGTTAAACAGGGTGTCTACCAATACTGGAAATACTGGAAATATACTTGATTTTATTTTTGATACTGGAAATACTTGAACGTACTGGAATTTTGAATCATATACTGGAAAAATATTCTGCCTTTTTACATTGAGTGAAATGTTGGATTAAGCATTTTGAGACCCCTGATATTATTTGGACTACTGATAGTTCTATTTTGACCACCCCTCAATTACTCCCCCTTTGGTCTATCTTGTTTGCCACACAATTAGTTGACCTTGTAGATGACCTTTAAGTGGGGTTGTTGTCTCACTTGCTGACCTTTCTATTCTCAGTCTACACTAAGCCCTCCCTCCCCCCTTACCCTGACATACTAGAGAAAGAAACAAATAACTGAGCCTATCCCCCACCCCCTCCCCCCCAACTTTTTTCCAGCAGTAACCATTATGAGTGATGAGTTACTAGTAACTGCTCAAGTTCAAACACCACTTCAAACTATTGGTGTAACTGCCTGACCTTGACAGTCCAATGGCACAGTACAGTATTTGTTGTGGTCTTCACTTCATCCCCCCTCTCTCACTCCTCCCCCCTCTATCTACCCAAAAGAAAAACTACCGTTCCTAAGCTTGACCTAGTGTGAGTATTCTGCAGATCCCACTTGTTTATCTTGTGACCTTTGTGTTTAAGAAGAAATGAGTAAACTCGGAGGAAAAACCTCTTTTAAAGATGATTGGTTGGACAGTACAGTGTTTAAAGAATGACTGTGGTTACAAAAAGTGGGATTGTGATAAAAGTAAAGGCCATTGTTCTTTGTGTAAAACTAACTTTGATATAAGTAACATGGGAATATCTTCATTCCGATCTCATGCCAAGGGACAAGTGTGTTGACAGTGAAAGCTGCTAGTGGGAGCAAATAAATATTGGACTTGGTCCCTAAAAAAATGCTTCAAGTTTCCATGGATGGACAAAATGTAAACCTCAAATTTTTAAGTGATCTCAAAAGTTATTTGAAGGAAGATTCTCCACAAGATCCTGAGTTACTGGAATTTAGAACTTGTTCTTTACACATTGTCCATGGTGTTTACAAAACAGCATACGCTAACTCTAGTTGAACTATTAACCAGTTTTTGCGCTCACTATATTATTTATTTAAAGATTTTCCCAACAAGACTTGCAGACTATCAAAGAATAACAGGATCAACTCTTTTCCCGATGAAGTTTTGTTCTATTAGATGGGTAAAAAAACTCAAGGGTGTTAGAGAGAGCAATATCAATGCTGCTGTATTTAAAACAGTGTTTTTATTCTAACAAGCATCCTCCAAAATCTGATAATTTTCATACATTAAGCAATTTTGTAAAGGATGAACTTCTGACATCAAAGTTGGGATTCATGCTGTCAATTACACTTGAGTTGGAGCAATTTCTCACCGAATATCAGAGCAATCAACCTCTATTCCCATTTATGTTTGCAGATCTAAATAAACTACTTGAGCACTTGATGAACAGAATTGTAAAATATGATGTAATGAATTCCACAAATACTGCCAAAAAATTGTTAGCTGAAACGAAACAATCCAACATGAAATCAATCCCTACTGTAGATATTGGGTTTGCATCATCAGCAGCTTTAAAAGGAATTAAAAACATAAAGATACTTCAGTTCAGAGTAGATTGTCAAAAATTCTAGTTGATCTCTGCAACAAACTTTACATAAGTGTCCTCTTCATACAAAATTGTCAAGGGTGCTAGTTGTCTCTCTCTCCTGCATCATGTCAAATCTCAATCCTCTGTTAGGACCTATAGGATAACTTCTGCATTGGAAGTCCTAATAGACAAGAACAACTATCTAGCGTGCAAGCTGATGTTGTAAAAAGAATTACTTGACTTTGTATCAAAGCAAGAAGTTATTGACTTCCTTAAACAATTCACTTCGAGGGGTGACCAGCTTGATAAGTTCTTCATGAATATTTTTTCTAGAATAAATGCATACCAGGAACTGCAAGTAAATCATATTTATCCACCAGGAGGGGGTTGCCACCCTTTAATCGCCATGTCTATCAAACTAATCAACAAAAGGCGGGTCGTTAATGTAGAGGTAGTTGAGATCACTCCACGTGTTGGAACAAGGTTTATTCTGCCATAAGCTGATTTGACACAGAGTGTATGTTTTGGATTCAATGTTTTGATTGCTGAAAGTTGAGTGTTGTTACTCCAATGTTTACATTACACAATACATCTAGGTTGACTGCGAACCCTTCCTTCTCCTCTGACAAGACGTGTATTAATCACGACTTGTGAATGTGAGGAATGCCAGGCCTCCACCGTGGTTCGGATTCCACATTAAACTGTGGTCCTCCATTTTCATATCGCATTCACCCTACCATTACACATTAGCGTAAGTGCATACAACCCGAACGGGTAGTAAGACATGGTGCTAATAATAATAAAATCTAGGTTGACCAGACAATCAAATACTACACTGGTTGTTAAAATATTATGATAATGAAAAAAGTTCAACAAGTGCTAACAGTCTCTCTTTTGTTTAAGTGCCTGTGAAAACCAAAATGTCTATTTGTGTTGGGTTTTTTTTCCCACTGAAATTGGCACAAGATTACACAAGCTCTCAGATGCATTAGAAATTATAGATCTACCATTTATCTTTCGCTTTTGCTCAGGGGATAAAGAGGATGGTGATGGGGCAGGAGCAGAGGAAGAGAAGAAGAGACAAAAAAGAGGAGGCAAGGGGATGATGAAAACCAAGAAGAAAGAGGATGGCCCGAAACAAGTGTATGTGTCCCGGGCCCCTCGTGGCAAGAAGAAGTCTGTGACTGTTGTTACTGGACTTAGCTCTTTTGGTGGGTATTTATTATTTAGATGTTAAGCTCTTTTGTTCTCATTCACTTAGTGGCTCATTTGTTTTAATCAACCTAAAATAAAGTTGGGATAAGAGGATAGTATGGAGCATGCTAGCAGCACTAAATCCCGCACCGGGGTGCACATAGATTAAGCGTTGTTCTTCTTGTTTGGACTGTCAGTGGGTAAGGAGTTTGAGATTCAAATCACAATTTTGTGCTGAAGGTGGTTTTTTCCTAAATTGTTTCCCACTCTCCCTCCATGAAAATATGTGTACATTCTCTTTCAATTCTACCTCTCCCATTCCTACTCTAATACTTTAAATATGAAAATAGTCAAAAGGAGCTGTAAGAGACTGTGCAAAATAATAATCAAAAGATGATTAAAAATGAGGTGGCCCAATGGCTAAATAATTTGATAATAAAGGAAATTGATAAAACTAAAGAAAAAAGGAAAATAATCTAATAAGAGTAAATTTGATGAGAGAGCCCATCTAGGGAAAGAGGAAAAAGTGGGAAGAATCCAATGCACAATGATGACGGCTTCTATAGTAGAAGTCACACACAGATTTTAACACAAATAGGATAATATTTCGGCATTGTTGCCTTTATCAAACACAAAAAGAAAGAAGAAGAGTGAGTACACTTGACAAAAACACTGGATCACTCCATTTTGAATTTAAAGAAAAACTGTTTAAAAAACCACTGTGCCAACTGTTTTGGGAGTAAAGATAAATTTTTTGGACTATGGTTAGTATTTATATAGGCCCTATATATAATATTTTCAAGCTTCTTCTTTATGTACTATAAATCGATTTTTAAAATACCAATGGTAAGTATAGGGCAGGCTATTAATTTAGATGAAACTACAGTTTTCACTTATAAACCATTCAGTAACTTAATTAATTGTTAAAATCAATATTAAATTCCACATTAATAATGTAATAGAGCTCTAAAACTACTCTTCACTGGTAAACTAATTTAATATTTTCGTCTATTTTGACTTATCCTTGATTGAAGTTACATTGCATGACAAGTCAATGAAATTAAAAAACACTAAATCGATCACTAAATACTTGAATAATCATTATTTATACTATTTTCACATGATCTTCTAAAATTATAATTTTGGTTAGATTAAAAATTTAACAATGAGAAAAGATAGAGGAATGGAACTGGAAAGGAAGAAGTGATCATGCATGATTATTACATTAACTAAACGGAATATAAAACATTTAAAATTTCTCTGCTTGTGATTCTTATTATTCATTACTGGGCCCTACAGAGTTTTTTTTTAATGGGAGCTCTAAAATACTTAGTATCCGCTTCACTGGCCGCATGGACTAAGGTGTATTTTCCTCAAAAGACTATACTGCAGATGACGGGGATACCAGAATTCAAATCCTGGTCGGGTGTATTTAGAGTGTTTTATCCTAAATGGTTTTCCACTCTCCCCACACAAATGTGAGTACACTTCCTCTAAATTCAACCTTCCTCATCCCTAACACACTAGCTTAATTTGTTCATCTGCGTATAACCCAAACGGGCAGTAAGACTTGGTGCTAAAAACTTAGTGTACAGAAAAAAGCCAAGAACTATTCAAGAACTTAACTAAGTGATTATAGAATAATTCACCAATATTGATACTAAACCATGTCAAACATATGTCGCATTGTAAGCGGATAATCACAAGAGGGCGGTCTATAAATAGAACATAAATGGTGGTAATATTTTTCTCAAGTAAAAACAGCTTTTGAAGAATGTTTTCATGATACTTAACCTCCAACTTGCCAAGCTGCCTAAGGTTGGAAGAAGGGGGAGGGGGTATTACACCGCTGGTGGAGAGAAAAACAGTTGGGAGCCACATGACTGACTTGTGATCCTCTCTACTAGTGAAAGTGAAAATAACGGGGGGGGGGGGGGGGGGGGGGGCAGTTTTGCAAGGTCAACTATATGAGTGCGCCTGTTGTTAGTCTGTTGTTAACTGGACAGAGAGGCAACCCAGACAGAATAGAGATTACAAGAGGTGTCAAGCCTAAATAACATTTAAGGGGTGTCAAGTCTAAATAAATAACATTTAAGGGGATCAAGCCTGGATAGCATTTTATGGAGTCAAACCTAGAAAACATTTAAGGAGTGTCAAACCTAGAAACCATTTAAAAGGTTTCAAACCTAGAAAACATTTAAGGGGTGTCAAACCTAGATACATTTAAGGGGGTCAAGCCTAGAGCATATTTAAAAGGGGTCAAGAGCTAATTTTATCATTCATAACTGTTGTGCTATTTTAGTAAATGATAATAACATTCAATATACAGCCAGACCCTGTGATGAATGGAGTAAAGTTGTCGCTTGTAGGGTCACTTGGTGGGCTTGGCAGACTGATGTGCAATACCTTCTGGCTCAGTGAGTAAAGCAACAGGAAACTACTGCACTCATCATTTACCTAGCAAGCCTTTTCAGTGCTCTCTAGGTTTTCAGCTGACAGTGGAATTGTTTAGGATCCAACCAAACTTTGGGTTGAGTACTAATCATCACACAAACAAAAGTAGGCCCTATGTATTAGAAAATGAGAACTACACTTTGAAATAATAGAAACAATAAAAGAATCAACAAAATGCTGGAATTTTATGACAAGATTTATGATAATCGCAGTGACTTAAGTTATGATATTGATGGAACAGTGCATAAAATAAATAACTTAGAGTTGCAAGAACGTCTAGGTAATACCAGTAAAGCATCAAAACCTTGTTTATTAATCACCCCATTATTTTACCCTTTCAAATAATAATAATAATAATAATAATAATATTTTAATATAAAGAAATATAATCTATACACTGACCAATTGAACATTCTCAATGCAATTTTTGAATTAAAATTTCCGTCAAAAACTTATCACAAAATTTAAAAAACTCGATTTAGGTGAAACCTGTTGTCTAAACAACTGGATAAAAAGCTCCTTTCAATTTCCTGAAATCTTGTGTTAAATTCAGATTTTTTTTAAAACTATTAACAGCTCAAATAACAATGTTTTGAAGTAATTGTTTGCATTCTGGAAATACTTAAATGTAAAACCGCATTTTCAATGTGAATTTACTAATTAAAATATTTTTATTAGAAATGTAAGAAAATCTTCTATTCAATTTGTACTATTTAGTATCTGTTCAAAATTTTGATATTCGATTCAAAATTATTTGATTCGATAAGTAATTCTATTCACACACCCCTATATCAGATATAAGTTTTAGATGATTGTTAAAAAGTTAGCTAGTGAAACCGTACAGGCCTATGCTACTACAAGCCCTGCGTGAAGACAATCCCAACAGGCGCCTTCAATTCTGTGAGGAATAAACATTTCGAAACGAGGTAGATCCTGAATTCTATAAACGTATCTTGTGGACCAATGAAGCAATTTTTAAATTGAATGGACGTGTCAATAGGCACAATAGTGTTTATTAGACAACTAAAAATCAACATGCCGTCATCACTGAAGAATTATATGTACCAGGTGTCACAGTTTGGGCAGGGATGTGCAGTGCAGGTATAATTGGACCCTAGTTTTTCGATTGAACATTGACCGCGCTTAACTACCTGGAAATGCTTTATGAAGTAATCATCGAACTGGAGACATGAGATACAGGATTATTTGGCAACAAGATGGAGCTCCCCCACACTTTGCACTTACTGTCTTAAACTTTTTAAATGAGCACTTCAGTGAGTGAATAGGTAGAAGAGAAACCATTGAGTGCCCTGCAAGCTCTCCGGATTTAACCCCTTGTGACTTCTGCATGTGGGGAATAGAGAAAAACTATGCTTGCTTTTTCTGTGAAACCTTGCGATTTGGGCTATTTGAAAGAAGTTATGAAACTTAAATTTTAAGAAATATTTGAGCCAGAGTTTTGTGATAGAATCTGTAAATCTTAATCAGATAGATGTTTTAAGTGCATCGAAAACATTGACAGTCACTTCGAGCGGTTATTATACTCAGGTAAATTAAATTTTTATGTATTTAAAATAAAATAGGTTCTCTTGCATCTTAACTAAAGCGACTTATACCCGAACCTGTATATGTCTTTGTCTTGAAATTATTATATATATATCAAGAGGGTTTTATGAAAATTATATCTCCATATTAAAACCAATTTATCCAAACCATGTTTATTTAAGAGTTTTGTGTTGAAAATGTTACAACTCTTGTTTTATAGCTTTGCATGTACAAGACCTAGAAAAATTATTTGTTGGTTTGGAGAACCTGGAAAAATCAGGAAATTAAAAAACTTAAAAAATGTTTATCAACCCTGATAAAAGAGGGCCATGCAAGCGCGTGTTCAGGGGAGTTGTCCAAGGGTCAGTTGATTCCTCTGAGGTTATCTTTGTAAATAGTTTCTTACTCTTGCTCCACACAAATATAGGTACACTTCATCTAAATACTACCTGCCTCATCCCTACCCCATTAGCACAACTAACCCATTAAGGTTGTAATATTTTTTCACATAATTGTAAATAGTGGCAGGAATTAAATGCGTATAAAAATAGATTATTTTTACAGCGTTTCAAAATAAATGTTTTCTGGCTTTTACTTTTATTTGAATCTATTATATTGTTTGAAATTTAACCAAATATTTAAAAAAATGTAACACACTGACACACAACCACTTTAATAGTTCATTAGTGTGTGATAAGCTTGTAATACAATCACCTTGGCCTAACTCTATTCCAGCTTCTTCGCTGCTTGAATCATTATAATTATGTTACACTGTCCATAACACTATCTGTATCACCTTCCTCACTTATTTCAATTCCTCAATCCCATAATTACTAATAAATCTTTAATTTATTTTGTCAGCAAAACACTTTTCCTGTGATTATAGTCAATGTTTATTAAGATTGAATCCAAAGATAACTAAACTACAAACAAACCAACTAATAAACAAGCTCACTATAAAAATGACAATTTCACGGCCTTATTATGTCAGACCATGGTATAAAATAAAACGGTATGAAATAATACATTTTAGAGCTTACGGAAAAAAAGAAACCTGTAGTCTTTGAAGTGAACAGAACAGTTCTGTAACAGAACAGTTCTGTAACAGAACAGTTCTGTAACAGAACAGTCAGTCGGCCATTGAAGCATTTTCTTATCATACGAAACAGTTCCGCATGTCTACACCAATGGGTTAAAATATGTTTAGCCCGGACAAGTTGTAAGATGCAGAGCCAATTAAAAACTGTATTATTTATAATTCTAGCCCCCTATGTGAATATTATAGATCTACTACGGTCACGAATCCATGTTATTTTTGTTTTGTAGACATTGACTTGAAAGTAGCGGCCAAATTTTTCGGCACCAAGTTTGCATGTGGATCTTCAGTGACAGGGGATGACGAGATTGTCATCCAAGGGGATGTAAAGGACGACTTGTTTGACATCATCCCTGAAAAATGGCCAGATGTGAGTGTGGAAACTAAATACAAATATTACAGTTTATAAGTTAGTTTGTAAGTTATGTGCTAATATAATCAGTAATTTCATTGCGCATTAAATACCCCATATTAGAATAGTATCAACATAACATATTGAAATATATTTTTTGGATATTTCACCCCCTTTTTAATGAGAGCATAAATTACTTGTCTGTAATCCTGGAAAGTGGAAAGAAAAATTATTATTAAAGGGTGAAAATTAGAGAAAAATGTTCATTTGATAAAAAGAGTAAGCTTTAGATTACATAATCGTTTGTTGATTCTCGTTTGTATTATTTTAGATGAGGCATGTCAAACTCGTATCATCAAAAGAGCCACATTTAAAATTGAAAATACTGAGGGGGCTGCATTAAAAAAATTAAATATCATAATACACACTTCATTGGCTGAATGGCCTAAGGAGTCACTATCGTGTTATGCCTGCTGATGACAGTGAGATCGGGGTTTGAATCCCAATCGGGTCTACTGAAGGTGGTTTTTCCTCAATGGTTTCCCACTCTCCTTCCACGCAAATGTGGGTAGATTACCTTTAAAATGATTCCTTCCTCATTACTACTCCATTAGAATAATTGTCATATATGCATATAACCTGAACAAGTAGTGAGATGCCGTGATAAATAAAAATATTGCATCAAGAGAGTGGTTTAGGAACTCTTGTCTTTAAGTCATTTTAATAATGGATGACAAATACATGCCTGTAAGCCATGATGTATCAGGTGTTTGTTCATTTTTATAAGAGAAAACAATTGTTCCGAAAAAATGTGCTTTAAAAATTGCACATATTTGATTTGAAAGTTTAACCATTTTTGGGAACCAATTGAATTTTGGTTAGTAAAGAGTAAAATTCTATGGGTGCAAAACGTGGCCTCTTACTTTAAATGACGAAAAGAAATTTAGTGTGTTAGAAAACAGGGTTCTTAGTAAGATTATTTGGTCCAAAATAGGATAAAGAGAGTGGGGAGTGGAGGTGGCTACATAATGATGAGTTGCATACCATGTACTCATCACCAGACATTGCTAAGGTAATAAAATCTCCCAGGTTTGGTGGGCAGGTCATGCCGCGCAAATGGGAGTATCTAGAACCGTGTTCAAGGTATTGAATGGCAAACCCAATGGGAAAAGATCACTGGGAAGACTAAACGCATATGGGAGGATAAAATTGGATTGATCTGAGAGAGATGGGGTGTAATGAGATAGGCTGGATAGAATTAGCTCAAGATAGGGATAGGTGGCGTACTTTTGTGAGTGCAGTAATGAACTTTAGAGTTCCTAATGCCATAGAGTAAGTAAGTAAAGCGTAAATAAAAATTTGGCTAACCAATCTTACTTGCTAGATTTCCCCAAATAAAGACCAATAATTTTCAAATGTAGTAATTTTTTTGGGTGTTTTACTATAAGGTTTATAGTACAAATTTTTCATCACAGCCAGCTGCAAGCTTGACATGCCTGGTTTAGATAATTAAGTGATACACTGATTGAAATGTTAATCTGGATGGCTCAGTTGATAGAGCGATCGGCCCATAAAACCTTAGGACTAGGGTTCAAATCCATGTCAGGGTATCATTTATATAACTTACCACAACCCTTCATCTGAGACTCTTCTGAAAGGCTGTATTTGTTTCAATGAATAAAAGATTTGCTAACTAATTAACTAAAATAAAATTTAATTAGTAATCATTTAGTGTCAAGATTTCATATTTTTATATATTTTCCTTTGTACAGATTGATGAAGATTTTATTGAGGACCTTGGTGATCAAAAGAGATAGCATTTCCATGTGGTTTGATGGCTGGTGCACTTCAAGTTTCAATACTGCTTTCAAATAGTTAATAAATTTAAATATTAATCCAATACATACCAAAATGCCCTGCTTAGTTACTAATATTTGAAATTTTAGATTTTTTCCAACTGCAAATGTAAATTTTTATATTGTATTTATTTTGAAATAATGGATTTATTTATATATAACTGCATCATGTCTTTAGGTTGATACAAATAAATATATTGGTAATATTTGCTCCATATACTTTTTATTTAATGTACATTAAGTCAAACTATTATTTCTTTTAACATTTAAACATTCTATTACACTTTGCGGCTGTTACACAAAATGTAATTATTTTTAATTAACTCTTATGAGTACCTATGATTCATAAATTACTTATAAAAGTATTTTGCTACTATTGATTTAAGTATAAATATTTCACTTTTATCAAATATATTCTGAAGCCTGTTGAAATTATTATATTTCACTGTTAGAGAATTCCACTCCTAATGATGTGTTTACATTTGGCATCAAATTGCTGTTCACACGAAACACTTATCATGCAACTAGAGCAGTGCCGGACACTTCCAGAAACACATCATAGAGTAGCTATAGCTTGAGAAGTGTCAGAGGTGTTTACAAATTATACTACTAGCCAGCATTTTATAAGTATGACCTGAAACTATCTCAATTCATTCCGAGATACCAAGAATCAACGAGACTTGCAGGTCGAGTTCACAAACTACGCAATTTTCACATAATTTCTTTTGTTGCATATTTGCATTAAACTCGACTACTCCCAAACTTTCATATGCATCGGGTTTTCATGGTATAATTTTTCTATGACTTATGATATCACATAATTCTGGGAATTCCTCTAATTCTTATATTAACTTGGTAACTTAATCCCTTAACTATATTCTTAGAGATTTCTCAGCAGTGTAACCAAAATAAATACACAGCGATTCACCAAGTGTAATATTCACCAGAAACTCTATAAGGGTCCAGGGAGGGAGCATTACATGCTAGTCAAGACACTCTACACATAAATGTTAGTCTACAGACACTTCTCTATCAGCCAATCACATGAGGCACAGTGTCTGAGATCAAGTGTTAGACATGACCTTGGATCATGCAACATTTTTGAGGATTAAGTTCTGTTAGAAAGGTTATGAAGAATATCGTAGACGTGAATGTCCAAATGAACACAGTAACACTTTACTAAACAAGACTATATAAAGGAATATAGCACACGACACTACACATGGCGATCTCAAGGTAACGAGCATCCAGCAAGACAAGGACACAAAAGTGGTAGGAGGTTGTGTGCGCATTCGTACCGTCATGAATGTGGGTATGCGCATGTGCAGAAGAAGACACTAGTCGTGAGCCGAGATTTGTGAACAAAAGTTTTCATTGTAGCTTGTGGTGTTGTCCTTGCTCAGAGCAAAGGACTCCTGACAAGTTCCAATTTGACAAACAAATCTAAACTTTCATCCATAAAATAACACATTATTTTATATATCTACAACCATCATTTGTGGTCACATGGTCCAACGCACCACTCCCATGTTAGAACAGATTGTTGGTAACAGGGTCATTCTGTGTCAGTTCATCCAGGCCAGCTAACCCACCATCTTGGATTTTGATCAAATTTGGCACATAATATCTTTGAATGGCTTTATGATTATATATTAAATTTTAAGACAATCTAACCAATAGTTTTCAAGTTATGGAGGCCCAAACATAGCCTAAATTCACCTTAAACGCTTCCGCGGTATTGGTGTGCAAAACTGACAGCATTACATTAAATATTTTATATCTCTAGAATTAAAAAGATAGATCATTAATTTTTTTTAACTTCTCTTTAAAGATAAAATGTTTTGAATAATATATTGTGTTGTGGATTTGTACAAATTATGATTTTAAAAATACAATTAAAATAAGAATTCACAGAAAATTTCCCCTAAAAATATGGTTAGTATAAATTACTAATATCAGAGAAATCGGAGGTGAAACCCCAACAATTTTTTTTTCACAACACTCTTAGATACTCATCTTTAAGTACACAAAAAATCTTTTTGGCTTTCTTTTGCTTTCTGTGAAAAAAATATATAAATCATTGACATAATGAAAATTTAGCTTAAAAGTTGATGTTAGTAATCTAATCCTTAAACGACAATTTATTAAAAATATAACTTAACCAATGTTTTAAAATACACTGAGAGAGTTTCTGAAAGAAAGCAATTTGGCTTAACAAGTATAAATGTATTTTTTTGGAAAAACCACAAGTTCTAGCTGAACTGGTTGTTGATGGAGCTTCTAACACATGCAAGATGTGACCAAATGGAATATTGCAATCATCTTCAAGCAATGGCCAGTAAAATGAGTTTGCTGGGCCACTAGGGTGCATAAATCGTACTGACAGATCTCCTCCCTGGTTAATTTTATCTACCATTCCAATACACCAATTTAAATCATAGACACAAGTAAATTTTGCTGAATATCTAGTTTTACACTAAAGTCAAAAATTAAGGAGAAATGTTCATCAAGGCTAGTTCTTTTCATACCAATTCTAAATGGTGATAATGGAATGAAATTGTGAAAACTTCATGTACCAGGAATTGTTTTTCCTTGTAAAAACATTTGTTCACACTTAACTCGCACACACCCATTGTAGTTTTGGTAAATAAAATTTAACTTAATATTTTTAATCTCATTAGAACAAAAACTAAACACATATGTTGGTGTTGTTATTTGCTCATTTAGAGGTCGCTGTAGACTAGCTCTAGCAGAGATACGTTTGACATTACCACCGATACCATCACAGGGTGAGCTTCCATGACTCGTTGCAAAGAAAAACCAAGAAGCAGAAATGCCAAAATCACTTTTGTGATGGCACAGATTTATTAAGTTTTTGTAGTTTTGGTGTTTTCTATCAAAACCATCATTATAGTAATTTACATCCTTCACACTTTGAAGATTAGTTTACATGAACATCATTATTTTCTTTTGAAGTCTATAGACCATTGCAACATCATGATTGAGATAATCAGAAATGAAACAATGACTTGATGCTGTGATGGAATCGGCGTCTGTTTTATAATAAATGACAGGCTGAATTGTGCAAGCCCCGTGGGTCTAATGATATCCTTGTGCTTCTTCTTGGAACACAAAGGAATAATTTTCACTGAAGTCCATCAGGATAGTAACAGTTTCTGAAGTTATTGATTTCTTAAGTTCTTTCAATGACTTTGATTGTGTTTTTGTTACATAAGAATGAGGAATAAGCTTTTCAATGTTGTCCACAAGTTAAACAACAAATTCTTCTGCAGTACAAGTTAACTTTTGAATTTCGGTTCTATCATTGATGGTCATTGATAATAATCAATTTCATCAACCGGTTCATATTCTTCAAGTTTTCCCTTTCACATATCTTGCAATATGATTTTTGGGGGACAGTTTTCACAAACACGTAACATACATTTGGGTTTTCTTTACTGCACACCAAAACATCAATTAGGTCATGATAGGGCTCTTCTAACTCTAAAGTATTAAGTAGAAGTTTGAACGTTTTAATGTTTAGTGCACACACCACACACACAGACTGGTTCCAGAAGACCACGCAAGAACACACCATTTAAGACGCATGTAAAAAATTTTGAAAAACCTACAGTAATATTAGGATATTTGACTTAAATTCCCTGTACAATTTCTTCAAACTGCTCAAAATTAGCCAGCTCGGGAACGGCATGGGTTTCACGAATCACTCTGGAAAATCCCAACAGACGAGACGGACGAACTCTTAGAGCAAGGCCACCAGCACTAGTGACTCTACCACACCAGAGCTCAGAACTTCATGGACGGGGTACTCAACCAAAGGACCCACTCAAAAACAGGATGGCACGCTAGCCACCACGGCCAACAGACCTCGGGATTAACCTCCCCCACCTCTCTAAACACACCCTCTCCTGCTCACCTCCCCACACTGTGCTGTACTTCTCTCCCAGCATCTATTCCTGTGGCCCACCCAATGTACGTGCTCCACTAACCCCAATCTATCCCCTGAGTCCCGTCGGCTATCACCTGAGACCACTCACTATTCCCTCCCCCCCCCCTTACTCATTCTCCCCTAGTCCGCACCCTACGAAAGTCAACGGGATCCCCGAATAGGCCAACTTCCACAAGCCCACGTGGTGCCTTACCCCAAGATAAACAAGTATTGAGGAATCTACAGACAACCTTCGACTCAACTTCAGTATAAAAATAAACTCCACTATTTCCAGACCATCAGATAGACAGGTAAACAAACGAATTACCAAGAGATAACAAAGAAATCATCCAGTGGCATTTGTCAATCCAAGAGAGACCAGGAAGGTGGAGGCCATGGAATGAAGTTTTTGAAGTAGTATGTTAGCTCTAACCGAGAGAAATTAGGAATGAAGAGTTGGTGTACAGGGTTTACATAAGCTAGTATAGGAAGCATGAGTGAGCTGCAATAGACATTTATTTAATGAAGATTGAATAGGAAAGGATCCCAAGGATATTGATGTTGCTAGAGTACGTAGGAAAAAACCCACAAGGCAGACCAAGAAAGTGACTGAAAGAGCAGGTAATCACATGTGGGCAAGTGAGAGATGAATAATGATGGAAATACAGAGGAAGATGGAGGAATTTTACAAATCTGACCTGGCCACAGTCTGGAAGCAGTACATGATGATGAGGATCACGAGAGTATTAATATTTAATTATCATAAAGAGAGGAGGGAATGTGACATTTCCGTTTGGATTGAAATCTCCGCACACCCTTTGCCAACATTATTAATTTTTAAATATGAATATCATTATATTAATTTATTTAATGTTGTCATAATGTTTTCTGTTGAAAATAGCCAAGTGACGATGCTAATCTATTTTAATTGTTTTTTTAAAGGATGGTTATATTAGGGTTAGTTTTTCAAAGCTATTCTTAACAAACAACATTGGCATGTCTTGTGAGTTTTGATAAGTGGACTCGACTGTTATATTAAATTTCTCACTAATAAAACTGTTGTTACTAGTATTCTAACATTGCCTAAGATTAATAGCTTTCCTAACAAACACTTTTGGTGACAGCGGTTAAGAGGTAACCGCACTAGAAATTCCAGGCCATTTAAATCATATTTGCATACATTTCTGTAACAAATTGTATGCATCATAATTTTGAAGCTATAAAATAAACTATACAATCGGCATCAAAACTATTGATTTATTCATAGAGTACAAACATCAAGTTTTTCTCCAGTATGAACATCTCTGATATCTCTTGAATGAAATCAAAACTAGCCAACAAGGGCATACAAATTGTAGCCAATAGATTGGACGGTGACGAAGTGAGTTTCCTCTCTGCTAGCTGGAACTACAACATAAAATTACATTTGTTTTTCTTAAAATGACTGATGTAGGTTCAAAATAGCTAGTTTATATCAGGGCTGTAGAGTAAGAGTCAAAATAGTAAGCAATTTTGGTGAAGTTGGAGTCAGTAAAAATGTACCGACACAGTCTCCGGTTTCAAAATAAACTATATAGTAAATATATAATTTTAACTTTATACGTGATTTATTTTTAGTGACATTATTTGTAATTTTGACTGAAAAATTTATTTAAATGTAAATTCCAAATGCTGAAGAAGCTTCCCATGAAGTGATTTGTATTGGAGCATTTTACTGTAGTAAATTTTTTATTAAGGCCTACTAATTAATATGCTTTAGTCATTTATGAACTAATCAGAGTCAGTTGAACAGTAGAAAAATATACGCATCTCGAAGGTTTGCATACCGACTCCAAAGCCCTGGTTTATATTAGGGATGGGTCAAATCAAACTCTCTTACAAATCTGAGACTTAAACCGTAAACATAAGACGTTTCCTTCATTTCAGTAAGTTGCTGTAGAAAATAAAAATAGTGACTAAATGTTAACATTTTTTGTTATAATGCAATCATTATAACAGTCATACATTCAGTTAAATGGCATATTTATGTTCTGGAATCCAGTTTCTAATTTTTCCCTACAATTATGCTGGGCTTAAATACCAATATTAAGGATTATAAAAGCACTAAAACATGTTTTAAATCAAAGTTTGAATAATTTAATTCTTTTTAAAATGATGAATCTGAAGTTTTACTTGATCATAAATATCTTAAAGAATTTGAGGATTCAAAAGGTTCATCCCTTGTTTAGAGAAAACTTAGTTTTTATGAGTTTTCCAGTAAGTGTGTGAATTGACATTGAAATAAAGACTTCTTAATTGCAGGTAAAACCCCACCACCAACAAAAGTAGTTGAGTGCTGATTTCTCTTTAGTGATGCAGTGTGTAACCTATAGCTTCTTCAGATTCTATGTGTAGGTCTTTGTGCCATGAGCCATAGATTGTCAGAGATGTAGAGGAATATGACCTTATAACAATTATTTAGACTTCAAAATCAGTTGGTTTCATTGTTTCAAATGCTTAGCAATAATTTGAAATTTTTTATTTTCTTTAGTAAGACATTTCAATGGCTTTTAAAATTCACAAACCTAACTAGTATGTATACTAACCTTTATTTGCTTATTTGATTATTATAGTGACTACAGAGTGGTGGAACTTATCTTAAATTCTACTTTTATTATGACACAGCAAATTTTTGTTTGATTTTTGACACATGGATCTAGAGTTAAACATGGCTGTTGATCATGTTAATGTATTGTTAACACTTTGTTTTTTTTTAAGTTTCAGAGAGAACATTATTATAGTTCCACCATACACCAAATTACCAACACTCTCAAAACTTCAGTAAGTTTTTTTTATATAAAGTTTTGTTTGTATGATATAACGAAGTCTGCATTAGACAAGAATGACAATTTGGGAAATCTTACACCATATTATACCGTACCCTTAATTTTGTGAACTAGAACTATGTTCTGTGTATTTGCTAAACATTACAACTAACACTGATTTTGAAGAGTATCCCTAGAAATGGCCTACCACCTCTGAATCTTTACAGAGGGAAAGACGGAGGGAACTTGTGGATCAGGTTTTTAATCCCAATAAAGGCCTTATGTAGAGGTTTATCAAGCAGGTTAAATGTTAATAGAAGTTTGTTATATTCATTTAGTTCCAGATGCTTGCTAAACTATATATAATACTGTATGCAAAACCATTCATTACTTTTTGTTTGTCAAAAATACATTTGACTTAAAAGCGCATGTTCATTAACTATTACAAAATTTATGACACAATTTTCTACAGAAAACCACCAGAACAAATTTCACAGAACACCTGTTCAAAAAAAGGGTCTATCGAAGAAGTTGATGCTTCGATGGAAACAGATGTTTGCATCAATCCAAATCTAGCAAATTACAATCAAGAAGAATCTAGTCGAAACATATCAGGCAGGTAATGTTTACTTTTAGACGTTTATCATGTATTTGCCCTCAAAAATCCAACAGATGCACATTTACTTGTCACTATGTACTTGATAGCAATGTGAGCCGATGGGAAACACATATCAAGTGAAAGGTAATAGATGTTTCTTAATTTTGTGACTTGTTCTCCAACCTGCAATAGCTCCATCTGGTGGGTCATGTTTCATTTGTACCCAATAAATTGATGTCAAAATACTTTTGTACCTTATGATATGGACAAGAAAAGAGCTATAGTTACGTTAAATATCACCAGCTTATATTGAACAGTCTAGCTGTGATGAGTACCCACAGTTTTATAGGAGTCAAAACCACACTCTAAAGGTTTCACACTGGTGAGGTTACATGTGTATCGCTGGTTTAGTGGCATATCTGTCATGTTCAACTTGCATGCTTGATTTTGACCTTGAGCCTGGACTAGAATTCGATTCTGAGCCAGTATATTAGAAGAGATTATCTATTTTCCCCTTGGGCAAATGCTGGCACACTTTCTATGGATTCCATCTTCCTCATCCTTACTCTTACTGTAAACTATATGGCTAGCTTGGAGCTGAAGTAGTGTGTAGCACAAACATAAACAAATCCTAATATCTTGGGTTATGAATATAAAACATTTGCTTGCTTTATGAGATGTTTAAAATGTCAACAGAAACCAGCTTCAACAAGAATCAGCGACTGTTCATTTGGGAACTGAGCCTTTAGAAGGATGTGACATTGAAAGAGTTGATAAAGGCATACAAACAGACAAGATTTTCATAATTCAAGATAAACATAATCTAAGCAGTGTAAAACGGTATCTAACTTCAAAGTATATTTGTTATAAACAATTTTTTTTATATATATTATGTAGGGCCTATATAACTTGCTTTTAAACATTTCTAAATGTAAGCATTCATTACGTTAGGTCCTAACTACTTGCACATTTTTTTCTGATAACATTTAGATTTTATGTGTTAAGAAATAAACCAGGGAGTTGAACATTAAGTGGAACCAGAACCGATAACCGAAATTAACAGTTAGTCTTAAAGAATCAGAACACCAACAAAACCAGATTGGAATCAAATATTTTTAGGTTCAAAAAGATTCGTATTGGTTTTTTAAGGTTTTAGCTTTTTATAATTCTCTTTTATAATACATTTTATGCCCTTTTTTCAAAAACTTATTTTTTTAAATTATTATTCTCCCTTTTCTCTGGAATCTTTGTGGCCTGGTAGGATATATTTATTTTTATTATTTTATTTATTTGAGGTATTTAACATGCACTTTCTAAACAGACATATCAGCACACGAGAATTTCTATGAGAGAGATTGAAAGAGCCTACTAATTTTGCCCAGAAAGGTTTTCACACATACCTTCCAGGGTTCTTATACATACCACAATCGACATGAGACTGATGGCTTTACTTTTCCTCTGAAGGAAGTTTTGCTACAGATTTTTCTTTCAAGAAAAATCCATCGAACTCAGCTAGGTTTGTACCCACGAACATCGGGTCCTGAAGCGAACACTTTACCCCAAGACCATCGAGGTTGACAAGGGTATTAGAAAAGTGCCATTGATCACTAATATGTTCAGATTCTTGAGGAATAATTGTCACATTGTGTTTTCTCATTTTAATCCTCAGGCTAAGAGTTTAGGAAAATTTATTTAGCTTTGAGTGACAGTAAACAGGTCTAAGAGTGGAAGTACTGAGAAATGTTGTAAAAGCAGTCTAAGCTAAATATGAAGAAATTAATTTAAAAGTGTTATTCCATTTATGTGGTTATTGGCAGGCAAATCTACATGAAGGGTGAAAAGAGGAGTGGAGGGTTGAAAATTATAAATCTTTTCACTTTCTGCCTTCAAAAATCAAGAAGTGGTTTAGAGTCAGCTGATTTGTCCAGAAAGGCCAATTTTGTTTTACTATGAATATTATAAAGTGAACATTATCTAAACTAAATTCCATTTAATTATTTATTTTAATTTCCAACTTGCAGAAATTCTGAAGAAAGCTGTGTTCAGATATTGTCAAACCAAGATAGATCTTATGGAAACAGTAAGCTATGTATTATTATTATTATTATTTTGATCATTTCAATGCTACAATCAGTCCCAATGTTTTAAATTGGTTACTGGTTAGCTTGCTCAACTATGACTGGAGGTCTGGATTTGATTACCTACAACACCCACTAAATATGTTTTTTCTGTGTAATGTGACTTTACCTTTTCTTCAGGTAAATGTTAATGGATTCCCTTAGCAATCATCTTCCTCATTTTGTTTCCTAAGTTTAGATAGTTTAACACTAGTAACCAAAACACTGGTAAGTTATATGTGCAATTGCAATTGGTTATTGAATATGAGTGGTTATTAGTCCAAAAACAAGCGATTCTTCATGTTAGTGATGCAAGCATTGTTAGGAAGGAAGTGATGCCCAATTATTAATTACCTATTACAATACCCACAGCATTGACTTAAGACTTGCATTGCACTTGGTAATTTTTGACAGGGGGTTGCTATATCTCCTCCAAGTATAATTGGGGGGGGGATCAGATGGGAGAGAATTCTATATGCAATTTGAACTGATTTTACCATCCTCTCTCCATTGTAATGCTAGAGCATTTTCTTTTAAATATTCTCATCTCTATTCTTTAGATTAATTGTCTCTGTGTTAAACTTACAATATTGGCTTTTGAACTTTAAATGGAAGAGAGTATAAATTTAAGAAACTGTCAGTAACATTCTCTTATAGAGAATAACAAATTACAATTTGTATAAATAAAAATATACCTCGTACACATTTGTTAACATTCTAAACATAATTTCCCTGGACAGGGTAAGTGGTTATTAGTAACTAATCTTACAATTTCAGACTCGAATAATCAGCCAAATCAACCTTTCTCTACAAAGAAGAATGAATATTTGACCATCACATTCCTGCTGTTGCAATTTTTGCTAATTGCTTTATCCGTTATCTTGAATGTGGTATTGAGTGTCAACTGCTGGAGGTGTCCTTCAAGCCCTGCACCGTGGAAACCATTAGAGAAGCTTTGGGATACTCTTTTTTAAAATTAATATGCTTCTGGTTGGTACATTTTAATTATTTTGTCACTAATTTTGTATGCCTATAGCTTGATGTTTAGGGAGGTTGAAGTTTAATCCCAAGGTAGTGTCTTATAGAAATGATTATTTGTGTATGTCCTATTATTCAAATACTTCAATTCCTAGTGCCAGTTTTGGATGTTATAACGTTTTTAGGTTAAATTTAATAAGATGTGTATTAATATAAACCAGTGTTTAGAAAACAGGGAGCCTAAGCAAAGTGTTTATTGGTTATTTTGTTCTCCAAAGAAACATTTTAAAGGTTATGGTTGGGAACAAAAGTTCCTGTTCTTTTAGATACTTATTCGGATTTTGGTTTCAGTTCTTTGAAATCTATATTTACTATTTACGAAAATTCTAAAAGTTTTCAATAAAAAATTATAGTTAAAACATAATATAAGTTATTTATATCAAAAAAGACAAAGGGTTATCGAAGTTCAGAAGCTAGATAGTTGCACAATTTATTTATATTTTAGTGTGTCATTTAAACAAAAAAAATTTTTTTTGTCCATTTTATTTTAGAGCCCATTTGGGTTAGCTGCGTATTCACACTAATGGAGTTGGAATAAGAAAGGAATAACTAAGAAAAAATGTACCCACATTTGCATGGAGTGTGGGAAACCCTATGAAAACCACCCTTAGATTACACGTCCAGGTTTCACCTACAAGGATTATAAACAACTTAAGGGATATCAATAAAAAAAGGTAGCTTAGAGGAATTGCATTTACATCAGTAAATATTGGTTGGGTTATAAAAGGATGGCAAAAAACTATTTGTTAGATTTCTAAGCTAGTTTGTCCCTGTCAAGGTTGAAATATTCTCAAATTGTAATAGTATTTCTTTGTAAACTGTCTGGAGAAATTTCTTATCCAAGTTACCAGTTCTCCTTTAGTTGTAAAAAACAACTTATTTACATATTGTGATTGTTTTAGGAATTTTGTGCCAGTGGAGAGATGATGAGGCAGTGAAGAGTTCGGAGTGGTTATTTAAACTATTTAAATTAGCAAATAGAAAATTTTTAGATGTAGGTGTACTTATTTGATAGTAAAAAATAATTGCTTGAAACTTTTACTTTTCTATATTAATTTTTTTTAAATCCAAATAATAAAACAAAGCTCCACAAACACACCTGCCTCTGCCTGATCGGCAATTTGCATAGAGTCAATATTGATCCAATGGATGTATCCAATATCGATCCAATGGTCAGTATATATCCAAAGCTGTAAGCACATTTCTTGCGTGCTTTGTCTAATTACCTGAAATATCCCCTAGCTTACTGACAAAATTCAATGCAAGTCAAATGATAAACATTTCTCATACACTAATCAAGAAAGAGCAATCTATGAATTTTAAATGGCACCATCATGTTTGAATAGTTCTGGCAATAGGGTTTTCAGCAGATAACAGGATATGTAAGTTCTAATACAGCTCTTAAACACCTCTTAAACACCAACAGCAAATCGCTTTTAAAAAAATCATGATCAAGAGGTAGAAGAAGAATATTAAATTCTGGTGATAAGCTATTAAAAAGTAGATTTATAATATAAACTTATTCAACAGGTTTTTTTTCCAATAACTAAAGTAACAATACTTCTCATGTGAATAAATATATTCTTGTTACTCTATTTATTAAAACAGTTTTTAAAATTATTTAAAAAAAAAGCATTCTAAATTAAAAGAAATTTTATTTTAGATTTCTATGCCATTTTTATTAAAATTAACAGATACCAACAATATTATCTACATAAAAATGTGATAATATTGTACCAACACTTGTTAATTATTATCAAACACAGATTATATATTATACACCCGAGAAAAGTTTATTTTATTTATATTATTAAAATAAAATTACAATTAGTTTAGAAAAAGAAACATAATAACTAATAGTATCGAAGAAGGTGCAGGAAACAAAATTTACCACAAAAAGTGAAAAGAGGTTTCCATTAAATTAGCTATAAATATTGGCATTTTAAGATGTGAGTCCATATAAAAGTTATCGTTGCATTGCTCGAACTTGCTCTTTCACTTCTTCCACCAAAAGTGAACTCTTCATTAAGGACTCCTGCTGGTAACCCAAATGAGCTGATATCAACTGCAATTTCTTCAAGTTCTAAGAATAAATAAATACACATTCCAAAATAAATTCATGGATTAAACAAGATAGGACCTCTAGTTTAGCTTGTTGAATATTAATAAAGAATAATGAGGGGGTAAATGAATGAAATGCATCAGCATTCATCAGGAAGGAGTATGAGAAAAATTATGGAAATAAAACTACATGCAGTACACCTCACCTAAATTCAAACCCCAGGCCTCCAGTGTCTGTTTCAAGAGTGGTAGGTAGGCCTAGCCACTATGCCAACCCTGTCGTCTCAATTTTAACTATAACATAGAGAACTATGGGTTTACTTACCGATTCTGAATTATTGATTGCGTGCTCTTGCAAGGCAAAGTTTCTAGCTGCGTGCATCAAGATCTACAAAATCAAACATTAGCATTTAGTAAAATATTAATCAGTATTTTCAAACATAAAAATCAAGTCATCAAATACAGTTCACTGAATAAGTTATACCCAAGCAATCTAATTATTTTACTATAATTCTACAAATTCAAGAAGCGCCATTTAAAAGTTTACAGATAAATACTACACAAAATTAAAATAATTAAAAATGCTTTTATTTCCCAGATGTTCACTCACAGTGCAAATAAACAGTTTTAACACAGAAAACAAATCATGTGTGTTGTGCCTCTTGGTTCCATACAGATGTTGGCCTTATCTAATTTCATTAAAATATACAAAGAATGCATCTGAACCTATTTATTTCAATATTGACTGGATTGCTTGTTGTAGTTTCATATTTAAATCGTATAATTAGAAAAATAAAAAATATTTCTAAATGCTTTTAACAATTGAAGCACACTTAGTGTTTGAACTAACCTGATTACTTCTAGTAAAATATACATATAGGTAGGTACATATTTTAGAAAGAAAAAAACTGTATCGGGTCTACTCCAGTTAACAATGACATATCATAAAGTGCCCGAATAAGTGGCATCAAACTTTGTTGCTGTTGTAGAATGGAACAAATGTTTTTAATTATTGTATAATAGATGCTGATCTATTTTAACCTTGGTATTCACATTGGTGGTTGCATGGTCAAAGGTAGGGATACTGAACCTGCATTCTTTTCACATGCTTTGTCAATCGAGTCGGGTGAATTTCAAAACTGTCCTTATCCACTATAAGTCATTTTTGGTAAAATGCAAAAACTTCTACCGTGTTTATTAATTGATATTATTTAATGGTTTTTTCTGGTGTTAATCACATTTAATTATCATTAAAAAACCTCATTTGGTAAATATCTGCCATAAGATTCCTTTTTTAAAAATTCCATATTTTGTATAAGGAGGGTTTTGAAACAAAACTGTGGATTGAGAGAGTTTTGAAAATAAATATACTGGAAAAGGGAAGGTTTGAAGAAAACAGGGTTAGGTTAGATTTGGGTAGAATTACTGAATTAGTCTACTTTCAAACTAGGCTTTTATTCTTACAATGAAAACTAAATCACAATAATTTTAGCTTGTAGTTAAATACGTAGCCTAGAAATAAAAGTATTTTTTAATGAAAAAATAGCTTATTTGGTAATTTGCATAAAAATTACAGTTAGAAGCACAAAAAGTAAAAAAGGGTGAAAGTCAGGCTACATTATTTCAAATTGCACAAAAACGCTTTAAAAATGTTAATAATAGAGCATTGAATTTTAAGTAGCGCAGCACAACAGCTGTGGGAAAGGTCTATCTATCTGAAACAACAAGATCTGGCACTTCATTGTCATTATCTTCAATTTTCTTGGCCATCAATCACTTTACTGTAGTAGGCAAGGTCTTCACGTTCTCGCCAGTTGGCTCCAAAATGTTTTGCTATAAGATTAGCAACATAATTTAATTTGACACGTTTAACAGGAACCATGTTGTTAAGCTGAACAGGTTTCATAATGCTTAGACACTTTCTCTTCTTTATTATTATTATTATTATTATATTATTATTATTATTAGCACCGCGTCTTACTAACCGTTCGGGTTATACGCACTTACGCTAATGTGCAATGGTAGGGTGATTGTGAGATGAAATGGAGGACCTACAGTTTAACGTGGAATCCGAACCACGGTGGAGGCCTGGCATTCCTCACATTCACAAGTTGTGATTAATACACATCTTGTCAGAGGTGAAGGAAGGGTTTGGCATTCAGATAAATCTGTGCCGGAATTCTTTATTATTGATCCAGGAACTCCACAATCGCATATGTAGTGCACTTCACCCTGGACCTTAACACTTACATTGGTGTTCTTAGTTAAGATGAGCCTTTTACACAAAGACATCTTAAAATGCCATTGCCCAGTAGGTTTAACTTCGTCATGTACAGGCACTTCTGAACCCAGCTTGTAGCTTGTTAACTGTCCCAAAATCCTTAAAAATAGTCATGTACTGACTGGTTATGTGTCTCGATTGTCCCCTGACTCCTAATTAATTCTTTCTTCCAAAAACCATGTCGGATGGTAGGTTCCTACGATAGGGAACACCAATTTGATCTTCTTTACTGTATTTGGTACTTCTTCTTTAATACCACTTCATCATCACCTCAGTCACAGTCGAATCTTTATTCTGTTCGGGACAGCCGTCTGAACAGAGCCGAACACAATCAACATCTTTATTTTCTAGTTTTGCATTCCTCAGTGTATCGAGTACAGCTGAAGCGATTTCATTGGAACCTTTATATCTCTCCTTTTCCATCCAGGAATAGATGGTAACTATGTTCGTATTCTGTGGTGCTTTTGATTGCCCACGACATACCATAAAATTATAGTAGTATAATTGCCTACTATAGTATGCAACCTGGTCGGGCACTCGGGGGAGAACCAGTTTTTTTTTTACAATCATAAGAGAATAAAAGAACTATGTTCGTTTCTTTTTCATTAAGTTGGTTGTAAAATGTTTTGGCTTTTAAATTATGAACCCTCAACTGGATGATGAGATCAGATTTTATCTTTGAGCCTGTACTAGCTTGCTGAATTTTATTTTTTAGTTGAAGGCATGTAGAACATGCATTAGTAGCTAGAGTTTTAAAACTGATATTGAACTTGGAGAGGAATATTTGTCTAAAAAAATTGTGGTAGGTACTTCACTTTGTAAGCCACATAGTCAATATGGCTTTTATTGTAGTTATGCCAAAGCTTAAGATAGAAATGAAAGTAATATGTATATAATACAAGAACACGGTACGTTAATTTTATTATCAATCACTCCATTTACGGAACAGCAGCGTCGCAGTAAATGAGATGAGATAATGCAAGCTCTGTATAAGGACAGTTTTGAAAAATAGGTGTATCAGACATATACCTCAGCTTTAGCTTATGTGGTGCTGACTGACAGCTCACAGTGACGGCTTTGAAAAGCTACAGACAAATTATGTATCCCTACGCCGAACGACTTCTGACAGTCAACATTTAGGTATATACTAAATGTTGACTGTCAGAAGTCAGCTGTGAACTGTCAGTCAGACCAAATAAGCTAAAACTGGGTATAGACTAATACAGGAAAAGGGAAGTTGTGACGAATAATTTTTAAGCTGGATAAGGAAAGTTTTGTTGAAAAAACTTTCATGGATAGGACAGTTTTGAAAAAGACCTCATATTTTAATAATAAATAATAAGGATTTGAAAGGTTTTGAAACATTTGATAGACATTATAGCTGCAGGTATGCCAAATGAATTGTAATTCACTGCTAACTCAATTTTTTTGAATTTTGGATAAGGACAGTTTTGAAATTCACAGACTCAATTTGTATCTTAATTGTTTATAAATTATAGACTAGATTTTCATACAGCATGTATTTAGATTAAATAAAATAAATGCTATTTTTAAAGCATAGGTTAAGGGGCCATTCTTAAATTATGTAAGGTTTTTCCTCATAATTTTCAACCACCCATTCTCCTCTCATAAGGGGTTCATAATATTTTCTGTCACTCCCCTTCCCCTTCTATCTTACATAATTTTTTATGATTTGGTAAATTAGATTTAAATCGGTAGTTATTTATTGACATAAGGATTGGTGATAAAGTGAGTGATATGAAATTTTAGAATACTTTAATTGCAGAAAGTAAATGAAATATTTAAATTAAATTTTATAATTAATAGGTTTATATTTATTTTCTAACAAATTATTTTTTCAGATTTTTCTCACACAATAAACATTGATAAAAAAAACCTTAGATAAGATGGATTCTGACCCCGCTCACCCCATCTCCTTCCCCTTTCGAGTGAAAACTAAGAAAATAATGTCTGAAAATAAATCCCTCTCCCCAAAAACCCTTTGTAATTTAAAGTCGACCCCCAATGTAAAAAAAAATTAACCACTCCATCTATCTATCTATGATTGAGCACTATCATAGTTTGGCAAAATTTACTTTATGGTACATGAAGTGCCTTGGCCTTATGGAGGATCCCTGAAATGACATGTGACCTTCCAATGACAAAAGGTACCCTACTCCTGGTCTAAGGTATCACACTCGCTCTGGACTGGATTGCTTAAATGACAAGATCAGAGTTAGAATCACAGTTGAATGTGCTAAGTTCCCCCCCTCCCCCCTTCCTCTAAATTATACCTTCCTAAACCCTACCCATTTGTGTAAATATGCAAATAATTTAAAAGGAAAAAAAAAAGAGCTTGGTAGGCCTAAGATTTTCTATACTATAAGCATTAACTTAGAATTTTCTTTTAGCACAGCATCTTCCTACCCATTCTGGTTATATGCTTATATATAGCTACTAATTACACTAATGGGTTAGGAATGAGGAAGGTTGAATTCAGAGAAAGTGTACCCTCATTTGTGTGTAGTGTGTGTGAAACCATTTAACTACCCTCAGTACACCCAGCCATAATTAAACCATGATATTCTCATAATCGGCAGTCTAGTCTATTGCTAAAGTAGCGCCTTATACCATGGGGCCACCGAAGCGAGTTAGTTTAGAATTAAAACTGTACAAGTGCTAGAAATCCTATGCTTATAAGCAAATAAGAGCTGGTTCACTTTTAATCAAATTCAAGTCTATTATGGGTCAGTCTCAAATTGAGGGACAATTAATGTCTCCTGCCTAAATAAATTTTTGTTATAGTTAAAACAAGCGACACAATTTTCTTTTTTTTAGTAGAAAGTGTATAAAATTGATAGAAACATTTAAATATGGTAATATTAAAAACAAATTAGACCAAATAATTATTAAAAGTCCCTTTCATCACCTCCCTAACTGTCCCCACCTCTTAATTTCGAAGTTTGAAGTTCTATACAAAAATAAAGAAAAAGAGTAAAAAATATAAACACGGTAAAATATTCCCATAATACTGTTCTTTTCGTTTGACGAATCCATTTCAATAAATTATTCTTGTATTTCAACATTTTAATCAATGTTTGTTTGTCCCCAAGTAACACCCTGGACAGACACGATATTTTGAATTTGGCGCTAAAACCTTCCAGTATGCTCCACTGTTCCCCATTAGCCATAGTATGTTGTCCTGTATCTACTAGTTCTTGTTATTTCATTAGTTAAAACGTTTATTTAATATTATTAGGTCAATGTACAAAAATTCAGGTAAATAGTATAGAGTATGTTAATTGCAAATCACTTCGCTAACGTTAATATCATTTGGAGTTTTTGAAATAACTAAGCCAACACCAGTTCAGTTGAACATAAATGGAGGCAGGAACTAGCCGGTAAAAACATCACTTCGCTAACACTCACGTCACTAACGTTGTTTGGTAATGAAAATGTTCACTTCACTAACGTTGCTGGGTGACATCAGTTAGGTGATGAAACTAATGATAGTCATGTAGCTCAAGTTAGTAAAGTGAAATTTTAATGTAAAGGCTGTTTTCTCAAACATCGCTTTGCTAACGCCCGCATCACTTCATAGCGACAATAAATCCCTTATTTCTCATTAACAGTCTTAGTAAAAAAATAATATATATTATTAACATTTGAGCTATTAAAAACATAAATAAAAATGAGAAATGTAAAACTTAATTTTATGTGATTTTGGAAAATTTAACATTAATAACACATGAATTTTCTATTCGATTATTCACTTACAAAATCCTAATTCCAATAAATTAAGAAAAATGTATAATTTTAAAAATGTTATTTGTTAAAAAAATATGGTACATTTAGTAAAAATATGCATTTTATTTGGATTTTAGAAAGTATAACATATTTATGTGCATCTGAAATAATGTTAGCAAAATGGATTATGGATAGTCACTTTTGTAAAACTAAAAAAAACACGAGAAAATTGTAAAATCAAACTCTGCTAGAATTATTACTTCTTTCATAAATTTAGTGTAATCAGACAATAAATTATACTTTTGCTGAAATTTTTATTTTTGGATTTACTATCTGTCCCTCAATTTGAGAATGGCCCTTATATTATAATACCTACTCTTCTTTTTAAATTGACAGTCAAATTTTGTTTTATGCATAAAAAATTACAAGAGTACTGTAACAATATAAAAAAATTCTTGCACATGGCTATCTAACACTCAAGTTTATAAATAAGAGTGGGCTGATGCCTATCTCTAAATAAATGTTGTCTATGGTACAATGTCTTGGCTGTTCACTTGCTTTGTAAAGTGGAAGGCTTAGTAATTAATCTTGTGTCAATAAAGGAAAACTCCCTTATTGAATAAATGCTTTCTAAAATTTAATACCATACAAATATTTACATGTAAAAATGAATGATAATTTTGCTTGAAATATTGAATCGAAGCAGAAACTGGTGTGCCTAGTCTCTTCAATGGTACCAGTGCAGCACTTGTAGAAGATGACCATGGGTTCATCAGCAGAACTGGTCTGAATCAGCATGAAGTACACGTACGAGTGTGAGCATGCAAGGTAGTGTGCTCCTCAATCAAGTCCACATTATACCAGGCTGTCGTGCCTTTCAACACTTTGTCTACTTTCAAGTGAGAGTTGGTGCATGTGGAAAGACAATGTGACACATTGTAAAGGAATGGAAAGTGAGGCATGAAACTCTCATCTACGAAGACCCTTTGTAAAGGGCAAGGAGTATCCCGTAATTAGGAAAAAAAAAAAAGTGTGGCTTTAATTAAATATGCACATCTAATCAATACTGCTAAATAGGCCTAAATGGCACTTTTTAAAAACATAATATATGTATTTACAAAAATATTTACCTAACTAGGCATCATCCAACGAAATACCGAATGATGAGGTTTCTACTGAATATAATTAATAATAGAATATAATCAATTTAAAGTCTATAATCAATTAAAAGCCTATGACAATACATTATTGTTCAAGAAACTTGTAATTATCAATGAGAAACAAAAGGAACAGATTTCAAAGAATAACCTATTTTTTAAATTGCCTAAACTAATCATTGTGATAGAACTTGGGGCTTGATGCTGGGACCAGGCGCCTTCGGTCAGAATAAGGATTCAAACCCTCACGATTGTAGAATCGTCTTTCTATGACTTTGTCAAAGAAACGACTCAGTTTTACTGAAGAGCTTGTACCAGCAGCAAGCGAACGAGTCTGGCGGCAGTCAAGGAAAATATCATCAGCACCACATTCCTCAGCAATCGTGGAGGTTCGTCGGTGTGGCTGTGTTCTAACCTGAGACGCTAAATCTAGCTTTGTGCCTATGACCAGAATTGGAATCTGAGTTGAGCCAACAAAGGTTTCAGGATCAAAATCTTCAAAACTATTGTTTCGAGATTTTGAGTTGCCTTCCTTATTCAAAACTTCTGCAAGCCACTTTTGAAGATTTTGTTGAGACTTTCGATTGGTCAAATCATGGACCAAAATAATACCATGTGTCGGTGTGTAAAAGACTGAGCGAGTATTTCTGTGACTGCTGCTGCCACCTATATCCCACAGCTCTATAAAATATGTTTTCTGATGCGGTGTACCCTCTTTATACTCATGAAGCTTAACCTCAACAGAACAACCAATAGTCCAAGAAGGGTTACCAATAGGAGCCTGTTGACTGATTAAATGAGTCAACGACGATTTACCAACACCAGAATCTCCAACGACAAGTACACGCACTTTATCAATAGTTGCCATGAATGAAGGCTAATATCTTAGAGTTTGTAATATTTTAGCTAACGATCATAAATGAAAAACATAGATCAATTTAAAATTTTCTTCTTTAGACACATTATGCTCAGTAAATTGCATCACGTTTCAGAGTTCCAAGTTCAAACTCACTTCATTGGATTTAGAACCTCTTTGAATTTGTCTTGCTACAGAGGCTATATTATTTACATTTACTTGAACCCTGTCTGCTAGACGTAATTTAGAATCAACAAATAAACTTCGGGCACTTGTACTCGATGCAGATGCCATTTTATGTTTCATCAAATGCAGCCACCCTACGAAAGATAACATACTCTAAATAAATAGTTCAGATTTTATAGCAGCTATGACTGATAGCGCTAGTATGTTTATGGTTTATTTTGGAATGGGATTGATTGTCAATCGAGCTGCATCGTGGCTTATTGATAAAGTGTACAGTACCTTAGCATAAAATACTTTATCATTACTAAGACAGTAATATTGGAAGTTGGCTTTTTGGCGAATAACTGTCGAAGTTCCTTCAAAATAAATAAATTAAGGACAGTTGGCTACTTTTCACACAAAAACAATAGTGCTGCGCTCTGCACGGCTCGGTGTGGAAAAAGTCTCTGTTAGCGTAGTCTACAATGGAATAATACTTTAATTTGGTATTTTTATGTGGTGTTGCCTGATATAATTATTACTGGCCTTAGAGTATGCTATTAGGGAAATTCAATATAGTAGGGAAGGATTGATATTAAGATACTTTGTTGATTTAGCTTTCTTGGACTCTAGTAGGGAAGCTGTTGCAAGAAATGCAGAAATTTTACTAAAGGCTAGTAAGGAAATAGGTTTCAGAGTAAACTGTATAAAAGACTAGGATGATGCAAAAATGCAATGTCACCAGTCCTCGTGTTATATTTTTAGCGCTAGTCCCCGAAGGTTAATGAGTTTAAATATTTAGGAACAATTTTAATTAGCAATAACGATATTAGATAGGAAATTAGTAAAAGAATACCGACGGTAAATGCATGCTATTACTCGATCAGATAGTTTTTGATATCTCGCCTGCTTCCAGGGAATGTATAAATTGAAAAAAAAAAAAAAGTGCTACCAGTTATCACTATGATTGTGAAACATGGTCTCTTAACTTACACGTTGAAGATTAATTTGGGGTTTTTAAAAACAAGATCTAAAGGAAGATATTTGGTTCAAAAAAGGATGAAGATACTGGGGAGTGGAATAGATTACATAATGATGATTTACATACCTTGTATTCATCACAAAACATTGTTAGAATAATCAAGTTAAAGATTACGGTTACGGATTACAGCGCGAATGGGAGAATCTAGAACTATGTTCAGAGTATTTACTGGCAAACCCAACGGGAAGAGACCATTGAGAATACCTAAACGTAGATTGGAGGATAACATTAGAATGAACATGAAATAGATGGGATGTAATGAGTTCGATTGGATAGAGCTAGCTTAAAATAGGGATCACATAACAGTACGGTACACATTGAAATAGAAATGTCAAAATTAACCCAGGACCTTAGCTTAGCTAACCATTACTTTACCACCTTTAAATAAAGGATCCGTCTCATGCGTAGCGTAAATCTCCACTCATAACTTAAGTAAGACTCTGTGATAGCATATTTTTAAGTCAAAAAAGAGGAGACCAAAGTTACAAAATAGTTTAAATTTTATTTCAATTTAACTTGTTTGGACACATGTTACATCGCTAAAGGGCTATATATACAGGCTGTTCGAAAAATCATAGCCCGAACTGCACATATAGTTTGTTTGATCCAAAAGTAATACAAAATCCCTATACACCTACATCCGGAAACCAATGCTATACCATTAAATTATGTGCGTATAGCGCCGGGATTGCAAAGCTGTTCGAGCATGCGTGTACAACAAGTTGCATAGGAGTTAGGCGCACGGTACTGCACATGTAATAATGGTAAGCACTTTCTGTGATGTAGGATCGTTAATCAGAACGTATTCGTATTTCTAGATGGACTGGTGTGTTGTTTACTATTAATTGTGGTACATTCTGCTACCGTGTTCCAAGATGTCGAGGTGTGTAGTGCCGCGCGCCTTGCCCCTATGCAACCTGTTATACACAAATGCTTAAACCGCTCTGCTTTCCCAGCGCTCTACGCCGAAACTTGGAACACAATTTAATGGTGGTATTAGTATAGCTTTTTAAGTGTGTAGAAATTTTGTATTACTTTTGGCTAAAACAAGCTATATGTGCAGTCTGGGCTATGAATTTCCGAACAGCCTATATATTAATTATGCTAGTTGAGTAGGGTCGAGGAAGGTAGAATTTAGACAAAATGTCTTCAAATCTGCTTGGAGGGAGGAAAACCAACTGGATGAAAAACTCAGTACACTAAGCACATTTTTTAATTTACTGAAAATCTCAAAATTTTTACAATAGCTATCTAGAGGGTGGTTGATGGAACGTATACATAATTACAGTGCTACTTGAAAGATTGGGTTTGGTGTGCATCTTACTACAGTAGGCTTATTGTGAAAATTAATTATTTTGTTTGGTAACATAAATATCGTGTTTTTTTATTTTTAATACCCACAACAGGAATGGAGTGAATTGAATAGTAACAATCTTGATATTGTTTCCAGATAGACAATTGATAGTGTGTTCATCAAAGTCATAGATTGTAATAGTTTATAAAACTAATCTATTGCATAATACAATACTTTTGGTATCATCATATACCATTTCCATTCCTTAAATATTTACATTTGTCTGTGGTTTAGGTGAGTATATTTTTATTTTTCTAACACTATAAGACCTAAGAGCAATATTAATATTGTTTTTATTCGATCTGCTGTATCCTTGGTAATTTACTGGGAGCCACTTGAACTATGGCGGCGACATTATAAAGTGGACGCCTCTTAAATTGAAACCAATTATCCAAGAAGGACAAGTTCACAGCCATTAAGATATAAAATATAGCTTGGTGTTGCTAACCATTGCTATATTTAGTTCTCTGTTGTGGCATTAACACACGTTTTGTTATTTAATTGAGACACATAGATTTCTTTATCCGGGATTTTGGATATTTTATCAAATGTTTCTATGAGAAGTAGAAAATTGAGATCATCTTGTGACTACCGACTTAAAAGTTTAGGTGGTTAACATTTTTTATTGAGGTAGATGAACAGACATTTTAACGTTTTATTTCCATACAAGCCAAATTTGTGAATGCAGTTGAGGATTGGCTAACTATTTGTTTTATTTAGCCCCACTTTCAATTTCTAGCCTTCCTAAATTTGTCATTACAATATGTTATCGAATACAATCTATTTTTACCTATCAAAATAAAGAACAAATGTAAAAAGGATCCTATGAGGATAATTATGTTACCCTCTGGGTAAGGAGACATACGTTCGGATCGAATATGGATCAATACGTTCATAAGACAGGGAACCTGACGGTCTAGGGGTAAGGTGTCAGACTTCTGTGTTAGGGGTCTGAGGTTCAAATCCCGGTTTCACCACGGATTTATCTGATTTAACCAAACCCTTCCTTCGTCTCTGGCAAAGTGTGTGATTTCACGCTTTGTGAATTTGTGGAATGCCAGGCCCCCACCGTGGTTCGGAACCCACGTTAAACAGTAGGTCCCCTCTGCTTTCCGCCATCATCATTACCACGTATCATCCTACCATCTGGGGATAATAGAATTCACCTTAATGGTGTCCCCATCTCAAAAATGAGTTCCTCCATACGCCAGGAGAGAGAGCAAGGTCGAACGGCCAGATCTAGAGCATTAGTCCCATCACCACATTCACAAGATGAATTAGATAGCATATGTTATCATCATTTTTAGTATCGGTAATAGCAGCAATCAATATCATATTGAATTAAATTGAAAAATGAAACCTGGACACGGGAATCAAACCCGGGACCTTAGGATTAATACGCCAATTATCTTACCACTGAGCTATCCAGACATTGTCACGTATCAAGGGACATTCTTCACTTATATTTTTAAGATAGATTCTTTGATGAATGAATCTGGACACGCGAATACCCCCACATAGCTAAGTAATTAGAGCATTGTCTTACTAAGTCAAAACTCCCGGGTTCGATTCATGTGTCAAAGTATCTTTTTTAAATTTAATTCAATGTGATATAGTCATATTTTGAATCGAATAAGATTGTAAACAAACTATTTTATCATGACTACTTCAAATGGGAGACATTGTTTCAGAGGAAACCATTTTACGTGTAAAGATATCCAAAATGGATAAACTTTATTTCATTGTTGAGTTTTTAAATGTTCGTTAAGCCCGCATTGGTGGTCACGCACATAAAAGCGACAGTCTCGTCTGATTTTCTGGTTATGGAGAGTTTGGTTGGGTGTGCTGAGATTTACCTAAACAATTTTTCAAGCTCAATATCCTTCAAATTAAACCTTCCTCAGCAGTCATCCATACCATCCTATATATTATTTCTGTTTTCAACATTCTTTTTTCTCAACTAATATAAAGCCTACAGCGATGAATAAGGTATCAGTGAAAAGTATTTTTTACAGACTCCCGACTTCAATATATGTATAAGTGAAAGCCCTGACTGACTCATCCGCTCATCGCTAATCCTCACACTTCCTACGAAGCTAGAGGGCTGAAATTTGGAACAGGTGTTCCTTATAAGCTAGTTAGGAAAATTAAAGATTCATTTCGATGTTTTATGATCAAGGGGGTGAAATCGGGGTATCTACCCTAATCAACACTATTGCTTTATAAACTCTTTTTAAGCGTTTGGAGGGAAATAATCCGATAAGTTTGTTCTAATAATGCCTTAGAAAAAATAAATGGTACGGCGCACCGCACAGACTTTCTCTCTCTTTCTATAAACTCGTAAGATTTCTGAACGGAATAATGTACATTGTATCATCACCACTCCACATAAGAACACGCATAAAATAATATTCAATGATATATAATCAATGAGAAAAGAGGCGCATATTTGTCCACCTAAGAGCATTTCAAACAGTTTAATGTCTTCCACAAGGGTCAACACTTCGTATTAAAATTTCGATTTCTGGTTAAAATTTTAACATTTTATAAGGTGTTGCAGATCTTCAAGTCATCGCATTGATATTTAATTATTCATTTATACATTTTGACCAATAAAAAATGTAAATATTGACTATTGAGTCTAAAATAGAGATAGATCATTGCTATGCAAACATTTATCCTAAGAGATTTAAGGAAAAATAACATACTTTTTTTAGATACTTACTTATATTTAATTACTTTATGGCATTGGAGAATTATTGCGTTAAGACTTAAGTAGTATATGTTTACAACTAAAGTTCACAAAATTGTATTAATATATTTGCAAATATCTCAGAAACTGCTGCTTTTATAAAAATATATGTCAAATAAAAGTTTTTTATTTCTAATAGTCCTACAATTTTTCAATGATAAGTTGTTTAGTTTCTCCAATAGTTGTGGAGATACGGAAATTAACGCTTCTGTAATGTACCCTAAAAATCATTTTCATAGAAAAATGAAAATAGCCAGTTTATTTATAATCTTAATCAACGCCTAGATACGAATTTTAATCAAAATCGTTTGAGCAGATTTTGAGAAAACCAAATTTTTCTCTTTTCGCCCTTCAGTAAACTACCCTTAATTTTAAGTTTTTATAGGCACACAGACAGACGGCATTGCAAAGACTATTTTTTAGGGTTCGGGGGGTCATGAGACGTCGACATCCATCAACATTTCAGGTTAGTTTTTTTTTTACGATCGCAATACTTAAGCTTTAATGTCCAAAAAGCTAAAAATATATATATAATTGCGTATAGAATGAAAATTATTGATTTTATAAAAATATGTTTCGAATAAAATATTTGTATTATAAATATATATACATATTTGTAATGCTAAGTAATTTCATATCTCAAATAGTTTCGGAGCTATTATAAAAAATGTTAATTTACGCATCAGACCGGAGCCCTTAAAGCCATTTTGCCGAAATATTGAGAGTAGCCATTTTGTTTGGAATATTTATTAATATTCATAAATGAAATTTAATCAAAATCGTTGGAGCCGATTTTGAGAAAATCAACTTTTTCTCTTTTTTTCCTTCAGTAAACTACCCTTAATTTTAGGGGTAGATATCCAATTCCAAAAATCCCTCGGGGCAACCCTATGAAAACCCTAGATATCAAGTTTCAGCTCAATCGGTAAAATAGTTTAGGCTCTAGTTGGAGGTACAGACAGACAGACAGACAGACAGACGGAAATTCAAAAACCACTTTTTCGGATTCAGGAAGTCATGAAACGTCAAAATTCATCAAAATCTCGAGTTCGATTTTTTTGACGATCACCATACTTTCTCTACCTGTAAGATAGAGAGAAAGTAATAAAGCAATAATTTTTAACCCCTTAGATGCTTCTAAGAGGTAGAAAAACTCCCATGAAAAATGACACATGGTCAGCTCCTCGCGGTGTTTCTTGGGTAGCGCTAAGAACCATTTCATTAAGATTCAAACAAAAATTCCTCATTTTCATCCAAAAGTAAATAATAGCACAATATCCCGTGCGAAGAATGGGGATTCAGTTGTTATTAGTATAATTAAGTAGATAGCCCGAACTGATAGTGATAAATTGTTTATGAAACATTATTGTATCTGTTATAGAAACATTTACTGTAGATTTGGATACAAATGAATTCTTTGATCTGTGACGTCACAGCACTACCTTTATTAGAATTTGTTTTGAACTACCGAGAAGGAAAAAACTTGAAAGTAGTTCCCTTCATCATGGCACTATCAAACCGGCGCGGCGTGATTATTCAAAGAGTGTGTAGTCGGAGTAGATGCGAGACTTCAGTTTTATAGAACGGCGATACGATTTTGTATGTGGCTGGCCATGAAAAAAAAAGTCCTTCGATGAGCAAATGTCCTTTAAGTTTGACCTATTCTTAAAATGCAAGACGTAACGCGAACGACGGGTTTCGAAGTAAGTATAAGACTGTTTCACTCTTATTGCTGTACAGTGTACAGGTCTTATGTAGCGCGCAGATGCCAGATTTTATCCTTTTGGAGCTTGACAAAATTATAAATTAGAAACCTATCAAGTTATTCAAAGTGTATAAACTTTATGATAATATATTTGAAGTTTGGTTTATGTCAATCATTATGCATTATTGTATTTATTATTACAATCATTCTAACCGAAATACAACACCAAAAGCTCACAACTGGTAGATCGACTTCTTAGTAAGGTTTCAAATAGATGCACTATATCTCTCCTTTCCAAGAGAACATTAGTTCATATTCCCTACTTATCAGTAGGGGGATTCATTGGTGCTAATCTCAACAGCGCAATATTTATATTTACATGTATTCTGTTACGTCTGGCGCCTGTGTTTGAGCTATCAGCAACTTATACTAGTTTAAATGAAACATTTAATGTCTTGAGAATCAGGAAAGTTGCTTATCGTAAATTCATTTATATTTGCCTGAAACTATGAACAAAAATCACTTGATATAGCCAATCCCATGGAATTCTTTTTTAATTGGGTTTATTTTACGTGCACTTTTAGAATACCCTGATTATAACACGATACACGACTTACAAACTAGCCTAATCCTAAGGAAAAAATTAATCCCACATCCGACAATTTACCAATAATCAATATTTGACCAATGCCGGGAATGGAAACTAAGCCCCCAACTTTATTTGGCACACACGCTACCGACTGATGCCAGTGAATTCGGTCATGAGTTGAACCCTGACCTGATTACTAACGGCGATAAAGTGTAATGAGAGTATAACGCCTTAGACCAATCGGTTTCTTTCCCTAAAGTATATCATGATATGCATAATAATGGCGTAGGATGGTGGGGGCTCAGGGGGTCCGGACCCCCCTAGGATTAACTGAACAACCCAGGATTTTGCACCTTTTAAAACTTTCGATTGTAAAATTAGCTCTGTCAACATTTAAAGTACTGTATTTCTTTTCTCATGAATTCATATGATATTGGAAAACAAAGGTAGATTTACTACCATCCCTGACCCATTATCTCGCATAATTACTTACTCAAAACATTATTTGCTAACTATGAAAAGTTTGAAAGAAAGAGCAGGGGGCTGGGGTCCTGACCCCTATAATTTGTTAGGGGTACCCTCTATAAAAATGAGCTTTCCACGCCCTTGTGCATAATACATAATACATTGTTGTTGCACATGAAATATATTCTCAAATATTTAGCACTATCAATCCGCATGGCGTTGCCCGTGACCCCTTCAAAAATTTGTTAAAAATAGCCTAATTAAAAAGCTAATTAAAAATTTTAAAAATCCGGCTTCAAGCTGCATTCGAACTCCCTTCCTTCCACTTATGTTAAACATTTCAGATCTCTGCGTGCCGTAGATTTGGCTGGGCATTGCACACAGACAAACACTTCCTTTTATTATTATAAGATTGTCTTGACAATCCAACCTACTGAACTACACAAACAAATATTTGTTTCCATATGAATGTAAAGTTGACTAAACGTCAATTTTTATATGGATAGGATGAACTGACTTCAGTTTTCTATGTTACAACGGCTACTCTTAATAGTGCTGTGCTCTTTAGGTAGAATGGAAGGGGATGCTAAAAAGGGCTAGTGTTTTTGCAGTTTTTATGGAAAAACATTTTGTGTCCAAAATTAAAAAAAATTCTGCAATAGAAACAAAGAATTTAATATTCTTCACATAGTGATATCAACAGTTCCTGAATATCTGTCACGAGCATGGTGGCATTATCAAACACACTTTTTAAATGCAGAGTAAAAGTTATTATTGAATTTTAGAACACCCTTGACAGATATTCAAGAACCCTTGAGGTCACCTTGTGAAAAAAAATTAAATTCTTTATTTGTACTGGAGCAATTTTATTTATTTTGGTCAAAAAATGTTTTGCCATAAAGATTGCAAAAACCCTGGCTTTTTCTCGCATCCCCTTCAATCTCAACTTAAGACCGGTCAGTGTGTAAATCAATCCACCCAATACGCAACACAAAAAAGCCAACACACATTGGGAGATGTTATTGGCTAGTAGTATTTTTCAATAATAAATTTGAAATAATCTTATAATTTCTTTCACATAATATACCCATATAAACTATAAAAAAAGTGTACAACACGATACCATTTTTTATTTTACAACATTATCTTAAATATACTAAAGGTAAATATTGACTCCAGCCGGTGAACAGTCAAGGCTGGTAGACATTATTCCCACCAAGACACAATTTACGAGTTTAATATTTTATTATTTTCTTCCATGTGACCTCTAAGCATAAACCTAGCTGACTACATATTACATACGTACGAAAATATTAACATATTGTTTGTTCTACTTACGTCACTAAAATTTTAACAGTTCAAATATGTTTGAAGTGAGAAAGTGATAAAACCAAATTAAAGCCCAGCATCTAGAGGAGAGTTGGAGGATTGAAGATTAAATAATGGAGGAAAGTCACAAGCGATATTTTAATTACCAAATTTGACTATGCTTCCCTACATTTCCACCAGCGACCCTTCCATCGGTGAGATCCAACCAAAATTATTTAATCTCACAATATCTAGACTTGAACAGTGCCATCCAGACTTGGGAATGAGTTCATCAGTGAACCAAAAGCTGATACTATAGTTAATTTCATGATAAAATTAATTTAATATGCTGATTAATTTATTTTTCAATCTGAGTATTACAGGATAGTACTTTTTTTTCCCCCTCAATTCATATTATGTTTGAAACAAGACTCATATTTTTTTTATTTTTGTTGAATACTCTTAACATTATTTTAACTTCTCAAATTTATTAATACTGTCGAATATTATTATTGAAACCTAAATATTGGATTTTTTTTATAACAGTGTAATATATATATTTTTAAAATATTATTTTTTCTTAATCCATATTTTCTTTCATGGTAATTAGAAGTGAGCTCTCTAGGTAAGGTATATTATACAAAGGAGAAAGAAACTAATATTGAATATGGAAATATTATATATATAAAATATTCTTTCATTATCATATTGTTTTTCGTTTTTATTATTGCCGTTCTTCCACATATGTACATTGTTAGTAGTGTTCATGTATGTTTATTTAAGAAGGTGTCCTGTCAGTTACCAATGTAAGACTTAACCACGTGTAGGTTTTCCATTGTTGAATGTCAGGGGGATCCCAGCCTCAGCTCCAGGTTTATGTATCAGGGGACCTTAACCCTAGTCAGAAATCCTTGAATCTTGGAGTTCTCAAATTCTCCACCGACTGAGAAAATTTCATTTTATTCTAGCAAAGGCCAAATTTTAGTTTCTTTCGAGTTAACAACAAAGTCACTAGAAGTCACTAACTACAAGCTAGCCAACTTAATACTGAGTTTACATGTTGGTGATTTCTAGTTACAAAGTATTTTTCTTTTTCACTTTATCTAAGCTACACTTTTGACTATATTTCTTATCATAGTTTGGTAAAATATTTCAAGAGCTATAATTTTTTTCAAACCTCTTGTATAGGAAATCCATTTCATATTTTGCAGTTTGCAGGCGTTATTTATCACTATTAATACACCCAGAATAAAATCATTGGCTTTCAAACAGGCTCGGAACGAGACTTATAACGTGATATATTAGGAAACACATGAAATTGAGAGACAATATTGATTTCCATATTTTGTAAAAAATAAGTAGTTTAATTTTTTTGTAGCTTATATTGATTTCACTAGATTCAACAGTGAATGTTATATAATCTAGTATGCTAATTTAATATAAATAACTATATTAATTTGTAAGCTACAAAATGGCAACTCAGCTGAGCAGAAAAGGTCAGAGCTTACCAATGAGATTGAAAGAGATGATACGAGCCTGTACTGCAATCATTTTAAGAGTGAAGTGAAACAACTTGCTTCGGTGTGCGCATGGTCTAAGGTGTCACTCTCATACCAAGCCGTATTGATGATAGGGAGATTAGGGTTCGAATCCCGGTCATGTGTACTGAGGGTGGTTTTCCTTCAATGGTTTTCCATTCTCTCTCCACGCAAATGAGGGTACACTTCCACTAAATTCAACTTTCCTCATCCCTAGCTCATCAGCGTAACTAGCACATATGCGTATTAAGCCTGAACAGGTAGTAAGACGCGGTGATAAAAAAAAGTGGAAAATACGAGTACTAGACGTGACGCCCCAGATCTATACACCGCCAGCTTTACGGGACCGTATTAGAGGCTGCCTACCATCTATTTGTAAGGCGCTTTCTCTCATAATGTAGATAAATCTATAAAGCAAACAATCATTGAGTGGAGAAATTGTTCAAGACTGCGTCCAGAACATTATACTTATTACGAACATTTTATTTTGTTATTATAAAGCTAATGTTATCTAATAAAAGGCAGTTAACACTTTGAAAAATATTGTTCGCAACCTACTTCCTCAATATTTGTAATTGTTATACAAACAATTTTAAAACAATCACTAAAATTTTATTCATAAGATATTAAAACTTCAATAAATAATTATGTTAGAGTGTACATATTTTGGAAGGTAACCATTAATGTGTATTTTAATTACTATGAACTACAAACCCAGAAAAACTGTAGCTTTTAAATAAACAAATAAACAACATGTTCGATCTAAAGTATATATTTGTCACAGCCTTACTTATTGAAAGTATTATTTCTGTGATTTTTTTCCAATTGCTATTTTTGGGGTCACATTTAAAGTTAAAAGTATCATACGTTTTCAATATCATATCGGGTGCCTAGTCTTTAAATTTAGCCTTGCAATAGTTTCGTTCAATTTTCTGATGCTAAAATTCCTATGTGTGAAAATTCAAAAGCCGACCATGAGGGTTTATCATTAATCCCACTGCAGATATTTATTTAAAGACAAATTGTCCTCGAATTTCAAATTCTATACCTACCAAAACTATTTAAAACTAAAACGTATGTTTAATATCACATACGGGTGTACTAAGGGTGGTTTTTACAAAATGGTTTTCCACTCTACCTTTACGCAAATATGGGTACACTACCCATAAACATAGCCCTCCTCATACTTAAAACCACTAGCATTATTAGTACATATGCGTATAACCTGAACAGGTAATAAGATGGGGTGATAAAAATAATAGTACCATATAAGATTTAAAATACAGATTTACAAATTTATCCCCGTGAGAAAGGAAGAAAAGCAAAATTAGGTTACTTTTGCGGATCTAACTGTGCAATGGAAAAATATCCTTGGGATATATCTATACTAGCTATAAACACATTTAATGTTTACTGGAAAGAATATGGAAAGTTTGCACTTTAATGTGTAAATTTAAACTCACCTTTTAGCAAATCAACCCAGATTTGTTTTCGTATCACTATTTAAATGCAAACGAATGCCGTCATTATTAAGTATAACCTTCCTGCTAAACTAGTACAAATAGAAAAAGAACAACGTAACAGCGATTCATTATAATATTTATACTCACCGGGTCTCACTACTGTTCGATTTATACGCATATATCCTAATGTGTTTGGGAAAATGAAGGTTAATATAGAGGAAGTTTAACCAAATTTGCATAGAGGGAGAGTGGAAAACCAGGTAACTAACTTCCCCCTCCTCAGCACACCAGACTGGGAATTGAATCCCAATCTCCCGTTATTGGCAATCCAGTATATTGTGAGAGTAACCTTTTAGACCAGGCATGTCAGACTTTAGGCCCAAAACCATGATTATGTGTGGCCCATGGACTTTATGATGTCAAGCCATGATTATGTGAAGCCCACGGACCTTTTGATGTCGAGCCATGATTATGTGTGGCCCACGGAACTTTTGATGTCGATCCATGACTATGTATGGCCCGCTGACCTTTTGTTGTCGAGCCATGATTATGTGTGGCCCACGGAACTTTTGATGTCGATCCATGACTATGTATGGCCCGCTGACCTTTTGATGTCGATCCATGATTTTATGTGTCCCACGGACCTTTTGATGTCGAGCCATGATTATGTGTGGCCCATGGACTTTATTATGTCAAGCCATGATTATTGGTGGTCCACGGAACTTTTGATGTCGAGCCATGATTATGTGTGGCCCACGGACCTTTTGATGTCGAGCCATGATTATGTGTGGCCCACGGACCTTTTGATGTCGATCCATGATTTTATGTGTCCCACGGACCTTTTGATGTCGAGCCATGATTATGTGTGGCCCACGGACCTTTTAATGTCGAGCCATGATTATGTGTGGCCCCTGGACCTTTAATGTAGAGCCATGATTATGTGAAGCCCACGGACCTTTTAATGTCGATCCATGATTATGTGTGGCCCCTGGACCTTTAATGTAGAGCCATGATTATGTGAAGCCCACGGACCTTTTGATGTCGAGCCATGATTATGTGTGGCCCACGGAACTTTTGATGTCGATCCATGACTATGTATGGCCCGCTGACCTTTTGATGTCGATCCATGATTATGTGTGGCCCACGGACTTTATGATGTCAAGCCATGATTATGTGAAGCCCACGGACCTTTTGATGTCGAGCCATGATTATGTGTGGCCCACGGAACTTTTGATGTCGATCCATGACTATGTATGGCCCGCTGACCTTTTGTTGTCGAGCCATGATTATGTGTGGCCCACGGAACTTTTGATGTCGATCCATGACTATGTATGGCCCGCTGACCTTTTGATGTCGATCCATGATTATGAGTGTCCCACGGACCTTTTGATGTCGAGCCATGATTATGTGTGGCCCACGGACTTTATGATGTCAAGCCATGATTATGTGAAGACCACGGACCTTTTGTTGTCGAGCCATGATTATGTGTGGCCCACGGAACTTTTGATGTCGATCCATGACTATGTATGGCCCGCTGACCTTTTGATGTCGATCCATGATTATGAGTGTCCCACGGACCTTTTGATGTCGAGCCATGATTATGTGTGGCCCACGGACTTTATGATGTCAAGCCATGATTATGTGAAGACCACGGACCTTTTGTTGTCGAGCCATGATTATGTGTGGCCCACGGAACTTTTGATGTCGATCCATGACTATGTATGGCCCGCTGACCTTTTGATGTCGATCCATGATTATGAGTGTCCCACGGACCTTTTGATGTCGAGCCATGATTATGTGTGGCCCACGGACTTTATGATGTCAAGCCATGATTATGTGTGTCCCACGGAACTTTTGATGTCGAGCCATGATTATGTGTGGCCCACGGACTTTATGATGTCAAGCCATGATTATATGTAGCCCACGGACCTTTTGATGTCGATCCATGATTATGTGTGTCCCACGGACCTTTTGATGTCGATCCATGGTTATGTGTGTCCCACGGACCTTTTTATGTCAATCCATGATTATGTGTGGCCCACAGATTTTTTATGTCTACACATGATTATGCTTTGTCCATGAACCTTTTGATGTCAATCCATGATTATATGTAGCCCACGGACCTTTTGATGTCGAGCCATGATTATGTGTGGCCCACGGACTTTATGATGTCAAGCCATGATTATATGTAGCCCACGGACCTTTTGATGTCGATCCATGATTATGTGTGTCCCACGGACCTTTTGATGTCGATCCATGGTTATGTGTGTCCCACGGACCTTTTTATGTCAATCCATGATTATGTGTGGCCCACAGATTTTTTATGTCTACACATGATTATGCTTTGTCCATGAACCTTTTGATGTCGAACCATGATTATGTGTGGCCCACGGACCTTTTGATGTACCACCATACAATGAAACCCGATACATAAACATAGTCAAAATACACCTTTAAAAATTATGGCATTCTGAAATTGGGCATTATTTGGAGAAATTTATCAAGTAGGTTTGATGTACCAAATTTGTGCTTTTTACTCACCAGATATTGTATCCCAAAAATGGTTAAATTTGCGTACCAAATACGTGCAACGTTTGTCAGTATAATATGAGTGTGTGAATAGTAGTTTTCATTAGTGAAAAGGATAAAACATCTGAGAGATCACGGTATACGAACACACACTTATTATCAATCATGAATATGACTGAATAAGCTCATCAATCTCGGTGGTCTTGGGGTGAGTCTCGCCTCAGGACCCGATGTCCGTGGTTCTTACCAAACTGGGATTAGCACATCTTTCTTCAGAGGGTAAGTAAAACCGTTGGTCTCATGTCGATTGTGGCATGTAAAAGAACTCTGGAAAGTATCTTATAAAAACCTTTCCCTGTGAAATTGATAGGCCCTTTCTCTCTCACTCATAGATAATTCTCGTGTACTGATTATAAATACCAAATATCTCAAATAAATAGAAATAAAATTAAAATTATAATTTAAAGCCCACCACCACTCCTCTTGCTGAAAATAAAAGTTTTCCTATTTCTGAAAATAAATTGAGGGTAGGTCTTGAAATTGTATGTAACTTATTGAAAGAACAAAAAAATATTATAAAGCTATTATGTTTTTTGTTTCGCAGTTGTGCCAACAAGATATATTATAGTGCATGGAATAATAAATTAAAAAGTATTATGTTCACACTTGTTTCTCCGACTGAGATAGCAACAAGTCAGTGTAAGTATAGCGAAAAGAAGAAGTAGTTAATTTTTACAACCAATGAACTTGATACTTTTCCAGTGCTCTATATTAAAGTTCCAACTTTTATGTTCTAATCTTTAACCACAACTATTTGCAATCTCCCTTCTCCAACCATCCTTAGTGCGCCATTGCAGCCTTAGTAAACATTACTTTAAGCATTCAATAATAATGCTACTTAGTACTGTTGACGTTGCTAGGGCAACTTTGGTGCATTATAAAGAAACATCACCATAGTTTCTCGTCGGAGTGGTACAAGCCCAATTAAAAAGAATTACTAATAACAATTTGGATTCTATTTCACTCACTAAATTATCCAAAATGGTGTGCGAGAGTCAAAAAATTCCTCGGTAAGTGCCAGGGCAAAAGGGATGAAAACACCTCCTCCCCCCACCTAGAGAACCTACCGAGATTATACCCTAGGTCTCCTCATCACAAGTAATTCTGCTTATTGTGAGACTAGCGTCTTAAACCTCGTTACCAAGAAGCAGGTGTCTCACTCTTTATATCCTACCGTAATTCTGTCTCACTACCCCCACTTTCTCTTTTTAATTTATACTTCCCTCCTTATGTTCTCTATACTTACCTACTCTATAGCACTAGGAGCTCAAAAGTTAATTGCCGCTCTTAAAAAAGTTTGCCATCTATTACTATTCTGAGCTAGTTCTATCCAGTCCACCTCATTACACCCTATCTTTTTCAGGTCCTTTCTAAGTTATCCTCCCCTCTGGGTCTAGGCTCTTTGACTAATTCTGAGTTTTTAAACCAAAGTTTGATTCGATGTGCTTACTCATCCCTCCAACAAAAGGAGCGCACTCAGCCTTTCAGCTGGATAGTGCCACCATCCACTCCATCTGGGAGAAAGCACATGTACTAGGGAAGTCCTGAAAGTGCTGTGATTTCCCGTTGCCTTCAGCACCGAATTTCAATGAGCTAGCAAGAAAGTGTTTAGCTTTTAAAAAATCTAGAATTAGGCCTATTGTATCATATGTGATACCTTTTAGGATCTTTTACATACCTCAATTGATATAGGACTGACGGCTTTAATTCACCTCCAAAGGAAGTTGAACTACGGACTTTTATAGCTCTGTAAGAATTTGTCAACCTAGACCACAAACAAGTATACACCAGATCATTAACCTTACGGAAAATTCCATCCACATTGGGGTTCGCTAGTGTCAATGCTCAGGGCTTAAAGCACTTACAAATGTTACAGTTTTTAAAATACTCACGTTTAACATGTTCATCATAAAGGGACCATTGTAATCTTAATGGACCCTCTTCTTAAGCATTTTGTGAGGATAGTATAATGTGAGGAGGGATTGGGTTGTTACCTGAACCTAGATTTGTGGAAACCGGCCTATTGACTTGAGAAGGTTATTTTTTGTCCTCTTTCTAGTGAACCCATATTTAAAATGACTTCTTTTTTTTAATGCCCTTTGATGGCACCTAGCTACCGTTGAAGCTCACTCTCCACGAGCGCGTCTATTTATTCTGGAGGCTGTGGGTCTGTGACCCGGGAGGTCTAAACTCTATGATGGCTATAAATTCTGGAACTTCCTTGTCACCATCGTAATTATGTTGATTCTATAGCAACAAAACAAAATATAAAAACTAGCACAGGGGCTCATAGGCGTTCCGCTATTTACGAGCGATTCACGATATGTATACCTTCATATGACAGTTTAAAAAATAAAAAGATATTTCTATGGTTGACTATAGTTGAGATTGTAAAGCCCCACACCATCCATCTAATATACACGAGGGATGTTCGTCTTAGGGCGGGCTCAGACCAGAAGCCACTTCTAATGGACGCGTGTGTTGGAACAGAAGAATGCAATGGCCCTGCGATCTCACTGTCTGGAAATCACGTTACCTACAAAACAGACAGGTACAGCATTTTCCCTATCATAAGGTTGGATCAGCACAAGACTTACAAACCAACTTAACTCCAGAATATACACAACACTTAGGCAGCTCATCGCTGATAAAGATGATTTCCCACCAATGATTAAGCATATTCTTAGGGTGTGTTAGGAATCAAACCTGAGGCTCTCTCCTCAGAAGGAAGATGCGCTAACAAATGAGCTATTGTGCCCTGTTGGTTGTGTCTGTGATGAGCAGTTTTGTGATAGTAGTTCGATTGTTTTATGTACTGGTTTGTATTGAAAATAGACATATTATTTCTTAACCAGTCATCAAATATAAAGTAAGATGTTACGCAGCCCGACCCGCAACACATTTTCCTTTAATAACAATGTGTACATAATTGAAAGAGCCTTACTGACGTCATTTCAGTATCTTCCAAATAGATGTGTGGTCTATATATTATTTGAATGTACAGGACATGTTTTAAGAAGAAGGATGTATGTGCTTATTTTCTAGATGCAAGAAAGAGAAAAAGAAAGATATTCGCTGCCCTTATCATAAATTGGAACACGAGTTGAAACAAGCTCTGGTTTCCGACGAGCACAAATTGAAACTCGACCAAAACCACCCCAGACCTGCCAAGGACTCGATACCAAGATATGAGGACCAAGAAGACCCCAAGTCCGCCAACAACGTCCTGGTATCGGGACAAGACCAAGAACTCGCCCTTACCAACCTCCTAGTATTGAAACGAGAGGGCGAGCAGGCAAACAGGAGAGTGAGGAGATTCAGCAGACACGTCGTTCCGGACTGTCTATGCAAGGCTGATGCCAACAAAAGCAGGATAGTTTACAATAGTGGGTGTCACGCGGGTATTCCAATTGGGAGACCGTGTTCTTGATCCCTGACAATGGCCTTAGAGGGAGTTTATTTTACCAGTGGGTGGCACATAGGTCTTCTGAGGAGGTAGAACAAGGTTTGAATCCCTGTCGAGGGCACTAGAAGGAGTTTAGTTTACCAGTGGGTGCCACAAAGACCTTAGGACCCAAGGTCACGCAGTCAGACTGAGCTATCAGCGAAATAATAGGTCTATTCTAGAATCTCATCTGGGTTGCACTGGGGTTGGTATTTTTACTGAATGCAGTTAATCCCTGTGATTTTTCCTATCTCTTCTCCATAATGATGCGGGGGCATTTAATATAAAATACCCTATTCATTCTTACGCCTTAAATTAAAAAATAAGCCTGTAAAATAGTACCCAAATACCAATTTTTCAAAAATCAGCCTTCAGTAAACTCGTATTAAATATTTTATTTGTGAAATATATATAATTTTTTATTTTCATAAAACTTACCATATACCCATTTAGAACCAAATCGTTAGAACCTTTTTAAAATATTTTAAGTCAAAATAAAAGTAATGAGTAAACTGCCCTTAAAACGATTTTGCTTATAAAAAACAAGCATGTGATTTTATTTTTAATTTCAAGCACCACCCCGATATAAATTTAAAACAAAATCGTTAAAGCCATTCTCAAAATTTTGGAATTCAAAAAATCTCTGGTCATTAAACTACCCTTAAATTAAAGGTTAGGGTATAAATCCAAAAAAGATTCCGAGGTAAAGCCATCCATATAAAACCTAAATGTAAAGTTTGAATAAAATCCATCAAACCATTTCAGATCTATTGCCAGGAACAGACAGACATGGGGAAAGGCAGAATTGTAAAATCCACTTTTTGGGTTTAGGGGAAAATAAAATGTAAAGATTCATCATAATCTCAAGATCGAAATTTTTCACTTTTACAATACTTTCTCTTAGATGAGAAAGTAAAAAATACCTTTCAGTACACCCAATCGGTATTCGAGCTCTGATATTCATGTTAATAGAAAACCAGAGTATATGAGTTTTACTTTTGGTCCGCGTGGCCACCGATACGAAACTAAAAAAAAAACTGCTCATTTGTTCATCTCACATTGTAAAAAACCCTTGTCCAGGTCCACCCGCAGGGCAAAGTTCTGACAAGAGGAAGAAGGAGATCTTCTCGAGAATGTGCGAGCCGGACGTCATGCTCCTCATCGAGAACGTGGTTACACTCCTCAAAGTAGGGTTCTCGGTGTTCATCTTCACTTTCGAGATCGCCCCGTCCTTGCTTCTGTGGCTGTACCCCCAAGATCCTGAAACAGAAGACAAGGTCGGGGGGATATTCAGCGTCTTCACGTCACCCGTCAGTATTTAGCAGGCTGGACGAGGATCCCAGATTACTCTGATAAGCTTACCTTGATTGGTTCTACTCTAGTGCAGCTTATAATATAGGACAGTGGTGTAATCTATCAAGATAAGACTGGCTACAAGCTTACCTTGCTTGGTAAACTCTATGTTGTAGCTTATCAGTAAGGTAAAAATAGCCGGCTCCGACACAGTTTTTTGAGTTTCGTGGCCATTTTGCATTTTGGCGGCTATTTTAAATTTTCGAATTTTGGTAGCCATTTTGAAATTTCAAATGTTGGCAGTCATTTTGAATCTTCGACATGTACCAACAGGTCTCTACAAAACTCGGCAGGTCTACACAAGATTGATGTATTGATTGATTGACTGATGGCTGATTGAGTGATGGGTGATTGATTTATTTATTAACATGTATAAACATTTCAGAACATCTCTGGACATGTCTGGATATGTATGAACACGTTGAAAATTTGATATTGCCTCCCCTATACCTTACAGCGTAATGTATAAATCCAAGCTGCTGGATCTCATACTCGACAACTCAGGCTCATAAATACCTTAGTTTTTTTTTTTTGCGGTAGGGAATCATTTTCATAATACAACTGGACGGGTTTGAAAACGTTTGATGACCGCATTTACTTGTGAAGTTATGCGTTTTATCCCCTTTTTATGCGCTTTCTCACCCTGCCACACCAGCATTTTGTTCTGGTACACTAACTTTATTTCTGACGTAAACACCTCCGCAGGTAGATCCAAGAAGGTTTCCCTCATCCCCAACGACAGACCCCTGTGTAAACATATTCGATCATCACTAATCATAACAATCATAGCCGGACATGACCAATCTGGTCTAAGCCTGCTAAGACTAATGACGTGAACAATTTATTCCCTTTTTCTTCCCTTTCTCATCCTGCCCCACCAGCGTTTGCTTTAGTAACACCTTTTACTTTCTCTCTATCTTACAGGTAGAGAAAGTATGGTGATCGTCAAAAAAATCGAACTCGAGATTTTGATGAATTTTGACGTTTCATGACTTCCTGAATCCGAAAAAGTGGTTTTTGAATTTCCGTCTGTCTGTCTGTCTGTCTGTACCTCCAACTAGAGCCTAAACTATTTTACCGATTGAGCTGAAACTTGATATCTTGGGTTTTCATAGGGTTGCCCCGAGGGGTTTTTGGAATTGGACATCTACCCCTAAAATTAAGGGTAGTTTACTGAAGGGAAAAAACAGAAAAAGTCGATTTTCTCAAAATCGGCTCTAACGATTTTGATTAAATTTCATTTATGAACATTAATAAATATTCCAAACAAAATGGCTACCCTCAATATTTCGGCAAAATGGCTTTAAGGGCTCCGGTCTGATGCGTAAATTAACATTTTTTATAATAGCTCCGAAACTATTTGAGATATGAAATTACTTAGCATTACAAATATGTATATATATTTATAATACAAATATTTTATTCGAAACATATTTTTATAAAATCAATAATTTTTAATCTATACGCAATTATATATATATTTTTAGCTTTTTGGACATTAAAGCTTAAGTATTGCGATCGTAAAAAAAACTAACCTGAAATGTTGATGGATTTCGACGTCTCATGACCCCCCGAACCCTAAAAAATAGTCTTTGCAATGCCGTCTGTCTGTGTGTCTATTAAAACTTAAAATTAAGGGTAGTTTACTGAAGGGCAAAAAGAGAAAAAGTCGATTTTCTCAAAATCGGCTCCAACGATTTTGATTAAATTTCATTTATAAACATTAATAAATATTCCAAACAAAATGGCTACCCTCAATATTTCGGCAAAATGGCTTTAAGGGCTCCGGTCTGATGCGTCAATTAACATATTTATAATAGCTCCGAAACTATTTGAGATATGAAATTACTTAGCATTACAAATATGTATATATATTTATAATACAGATATTTTATCCGAAACATATTTTTATAAAAGCAATAATTTTCAATCTATACGCAATTATATATATATTTTTAACTTTTTGGACATTAAAGCTTAAGTATTGCGATCGTAAAAAAAACTAACCTGAAATGTTGATGGATGTCGACGTCTCATGACCCCCCGAACCCTAAAAAATAGTCTTTGCAATGCCGTCTGTCTCTGTGTCTATAAAAACTTAAAATTAATGGTAGTTTACTGAAGGGCGAAAAGAGAAAAATTTGGTTTTCTCAAAATCTGCTCAAACGATTTTGATTAAAATTCGTATCTAGGCGTTGATTAAGATTATAAATAAACTGGCTATTTTCATTTTTCTATGAAAATGATTTTTAGGGTACTTTACAGAAGCGTTAATTTCCGTATCTCCACAACTATTTGAGAAACTAAACAACTTATCATTGCAAAATTGTAGGACTATTAGAAATAAAAAAACTTTTATTTGACATATATTTTTATAAAAGCAACAGTTTCTGAGATATTTGCAAATATATTAACACAATTTTGTGAGCTTTAGTTGTAAACATATACTACTTAAGTCTTAACGCAATAATTCTCCAATGCCATAGAGTAATTAAATATAAGTATCTAAAAAAGTATGTTATTTTTCCTTAAATCTCTTAGGAGAAATATTTGCATAGCAATGATCTATCTCCATTTTAGACTCAATAGTCAATATTTACATTTTTTATTGGTCAAAATGTATAAATGAATAATTAAATATCAATGCGATGACTTGAAGATCTGCAACACCTTATAAAATGTTAAAATTTTAACCAGAAATCGAAATTTTAATACGAAGTGTTGACCCTTGTGGAAGACATTAAACTGTTTGAAATGCTCTTAGGTGGACAAAGATGTGCCTCTTTTCTCATTGATTCTATATCATTTTATATTATTTTATGCGTGTTCTTATGTGGAGTGGTGATGATACAATGTACATTATTCCGTTCAGAAATCTTAGGAGTTTATAGAAAGAGAGAGAAAGTCTGTGCGGTGTGCCGTACCATTTATTTTTAAAATACTATTAACAATATTTTTTAACTTGTTTGAAATTGTTTGATGACCGCATTTCCTTTTAAGACTATGCAAATCAGGTCCCATTTCTTCTATCACCCCCGGGCACCCTCCTCCATCCAGGTGACCCCTCCCCATTTCTAAACAATTTTATTTATTTTTATTATAACTCTATTTGGCAGGTCGCATTTCAATCCCTTACTCATACACTCCTTTTTTAAATCTTTCAACTATTTTTACTTTCTCTCTATCTTACAGGTAGAGAAAGTATGGTGATCGTAAAAAAAATCGAACTCGAGATTTTGATGAATTTTGACGTTTCATGACTCCCTGAAACTGAAAAAGTTGTTTTTGAATTTCCGTCTGTCTGTCTGTCTGTCTGTACCTCCAACTAGAGCCTAAACTATTTTACCGATTGGGCTGAAACTTGATATCTAGGGTTTTCATAGGGTTGCCCCGAGGGGTTTTTGGAATTGGATATCCACCCCTAAAATTAAGGGTAGTTTACTGAAGGGAAAAAAGAGAAAAGTCAATTTTCTCAAAATCGGCTCTAACGATTTTGATTAAATTTCATTTATGAACATTAATAAATATTCCAAACAAAATGGCTACCCTCAATATTTCGGCAAAATGGCTTTAAGGGCTCCGGTCTGATGAGTTAATTAACATATTTATAATAGCTCCGAAACTATTTGAGATATGAAATTACTTAGCATTACAAATATGTATATATATCTATAATACAAATATTTTATTCGAAACATATTTTTATAAAATCAATAATTTTCAATCTATACGCAATTATATATATATTTTTAACTTTTTGGACATTAAAGCTTAAGTATTGCGATCGTAAAAAAAACTAACCTGAAATGTTGATGGATGTCGACGTCTCATGACCCCCCGAACCCTAAAAAATAGTCTTTGCAATGCCGTCTGTCTCTGTGTCTATAAAAACTTAAAATTAAGGGTAGTTTACTGAAGGGCGAAAAGAGAAAAATTTGGTTTTCTCAAAATCTGCTCAAACGATTTTGATTAAAATTCGTATCTAGGCGTTGATTAAGATTATAAATAAACTGGCTATTTTCATTTTTCTATGAAAATGATTTTTAGGGTACTTTACAGAAGCGTTAATTTCCGTATCTCCACAACTATTTGAGAAACTAAACAACTTATCATTGCAAAATTGTAGGACTATAAAAATAAAAAAAAACTTTTATTTGACATATATTTTTATAAAAGCAACAGTTTCTGAGATATTTGCAAATATATTAATACAATTTTGTTAGCTTTAGTTGTAAACATATACTACTTAAGTCTTAACGCAATAATTCTCCAATGCCATAGAGTAATTAAATATAAGTATCTAAAAAAAGTATGTTATTTTTCCTTAAAGCTCATAGGAGAAATGTTTGCACAGCAATGATCTATCTCCATTTTAGACTCAATAGTCAATATTTACATTTTTTATTGGTCAAAATGTATAAATGAATAATTAAATATCAATGCGATGACTTGAAGATCTGCAACACCTTATAAAATGTTAAAATTTTTAAACAAAAATCGAAATTTTATTACGAAGTGTTACCCTTGTGGAAGACATTAAACTGTTTGAAATGCTCTTAGGTGGACAAAGATGCGCCTCTTTTCTCATTGATTCTATATCATTTTATATTATTTTATGCGTGTTCTTATGTGGAGTGGTGATGATACAATGTACATTATTCCGTTCAGAAATCTTAGGAGTTTATAGAAAGAGAGAGAAAGTCTGTGCGCTGCGCCGTACCATTTATTTAATTTTCCCCCCTCGCACAACATCCAAACTCCATTACGGTAACTTCCCCACAAACGATGCTTCACTTTTCCTTAAATTTACCTCATCAATTGCTCGCCCTACTACTTGGACCCAAAGTGGTGAATTTCCCACTCCACCCTCTTTGCCCACCGTCGCCCAAGAGGTTAAGGTTTTCTCATTCTCATTCCAGAAGCACTATCGTTTATGAACCCAGGATGTGAAGGTTTTTCCATTCTCTTTCCAGGCAAATACCGGACCACTTCACCTATCAAATAGACTTTAACCTACAGGTGTTGAAATACAACAACCAAACCCCTGACGGAAAATCCCCTCCAGGCTTCCCTCACACTAGACGTCTGGAACCACTTCATCATCCCCCTCTCCTACCAGCCGACTCCCTTGGTAGCCTTCATCCCCCCCTTTCCCTAACTTTTCCACCTCACCCCACTCTATACCCCTCAGCCCCATCCTCCTTCTGATACGCCTCTACAACACCAGCTCATCGGGGACCCAACTCACTCCTGTCAGAACCTCTTTCAAGGCTTGGTTTAGGTCTCTTCTCCGATGAGCTGGTATGGCAGAGTCTTAAAAGGAGGGTTGTTCTATGGTGGTTTAGCTATATGCCAGACAGTTAACACAGCTAAGGTTGTTCTGTGGCAATACGGCTAAAAGTTGAATAATTAACACAGCCGAGGTGGCCGAGCTTTAAACACACCAGGGGCGGGCAGGCGCGGATTCAGGGGGGGGGGGAGAATCTCAGAGGGTTAGTTGACCCCCCTTGTGAAAATTAGGAAACTAATACAAAAACAAAATGAAAGTTCAAATTTTAGAAAGAAAATACAACACAGATAAATAATACATTTAAAAAAATCTTTTTACGCGCAGACACCTCTTAACCCGGGTCCACACGTTCGTTATTCGTCCACGTTTATTCAAGTCTAGATATGACTCACGCAAGTGTGAAAAAAATATTAGTTTTCATGTAAGAATATTTGTGCATACCGAGTAACGAACATTGTTCCGCATAGAGACAGTAGACTACTACACATCAAAGAAGACTAATAATTGCCTGAGAGCAGTTCATCCACGAATACCGAAGATAGATTATGTGTGGACAGAAGAGAGGCGGAACTGTGGGGGACTCTGCCCCCCTGGAGTAACCCCCCAGAGATATATTTCAAATCCTCTGATATTATCGAAAATGAAGCTGAAATATGGCCTTAAATCAAACTCCTAATAACTTCTAGATGCATTGTATTGTCAAAAATTTGCCGGAAAATATCGCATCAAATAACTACTAGACTAGAGGCATCTAACTGTCAGAAAAAGTCAGAGGAAGAAAACTCTAAATAGCTTCCAAGGTTATCCAAATTTCAAAAATGTCTAGGAAGGACAACTCCAAATAGCTTCTAGATGCATGTCATTTTGAAGAATTTTCAGGTGAGGACCACCCGAAATAGCCTAGTATCTGAAATAATTCAATTTCTAAAATGTTGTCGGTGTAAAGATTATTCTATAAAGGTATGTAACTATCGTAAAAAATGGAGGTGAGGATCACTCTAAATAGCTTCGAAGAGCATAAAAATATCAAAAATTTCTAGGCGAGGAACACTTTAAATGGTTTATAAAGAACCTAGTTTAAAAAAAATCAAGGTGAAGACTACTCATAGCTTCTAGAGTGAACCCTTTTTCAAAATATTGTTGAAGGAGGGTCACTCCAAATAGTTTATAAGAAATATCTGATTTAAAAATTTAGAGAGGATGACTACGGTTTAAAACATACATAATATCAAATATGAAAGAGAAACTATTTAATGGATTCAAACAGAAATCTAACATTGTAAGTAACTATGTTATTTAAAATTATGACCCCACCCCTATGAAAATAATCTGGATCCGCCCCTGGGGGCGGGGAACGGAATGTTCCCTTGGGAAGTCTCAGTCTGAAAACAGGGCATTGGACCCCTCTCCCTTAGCTTCTCATCACAGACGACAGGGCTGGTGAACCACCTTTGAGAGCGCGTGCCCAATTTGTCTATTATTTTTCAAAAAAGGTGTTTCGCGTGTCCATTGAGGTTTTGAGCAACAAAATATGAGAATTGCGAGCTATTATTTTTATTATTATTATTATTATTTTATTATTATTTTTGTTATTAATGTCATTACTCCCCTACAGTGGGCTTACTTGTCAGGATGGCTTAGTGGGATGAGTAGGTAGTAGCAAATGATTGTGGGGTTCGTTTTGATCTTGTTTATTAAAACAGATTAATTACTATACGAGTGCATAAATGTGATATAAGTTTTAGAACTAATTGAAAGATTTTAGGAAACGGTTATCGTTCTATCAATGTCCCTACTCAGCAGTTCCGTGCCTTGACCTATACTCGTTGTTATAACTATGACGACCACCCAACCACCCGGCGCTGTGAGGTTGCGGTATAACTCAGACTTCTAAGAGGGGTTGGGGCGTCCTCCTCCGTACTGAACAGGGAATCAAGCTGTAGGATAGTCTCCCTGAAAGTTTCTGTAGCTGGTAGCTAAGTATGTAAAGAACTTGGAAGTAACAACTGGCTTCTTTCTGCGGCCCTCCTTCTCCTCTAAAGGTCTAAAAACTCGCTGTTATGTTTAAAAAAAATGAGGGGTGTTTCCCCTAAGTTACCAGTTTTGCCAATACTCTGTGATATGCTAATTGGCAAAACAAACTATGATTTTAAAAACATGACTGTGTCCGAATACGTGACTGCTGATTCAGGATAGTTGACAGTATGAGTTCTTAGGCTTACGTCATCTTTGTATTCTCTAGATTGACTAAGGCCACCAGCTATGACATTAATTTATAATTAACTGCTCTACATTATTATTGTTACTGTGAAAATATTAAATGGATAAAGAACAAAATAGTTAAAAGCCATGCTAGAAAATTGATTTAGCTGGTGTATCGAATTATTTTAAAGAATAACGTTTTATGAACTAAATGCTAACTATAATTATTTTAGCTAATTCAACCCTACAATAATTTACAATGGTTACTTTATTTATTTAAAATCATCTGTAAAAATTCATAACTAGACCTCATATGTAATGGAATATGAATACATGAGAGTATACCTGGTAATAATTATTCTCAAAACTGTCAGATAAGTGTCGATAAGTGGTGGCCTGACTCTACAATTCATTTTCTTATTCAACGCCCCAGCAAGTCAAGCGCGGGTGCGTTATATTGTAGAGTGCTTAACTTTTATGACGTCAAGATACCTACCCAGTTTCTTACGGTACCTACCCAGTTTCTTTACCCTCCCTTACCCGAAGCGGTGGCCGAGTGGTCTAATTTGACAAACTTCCATAACACCATCGGCGATAGTGAAGATCAGGTTTCAAATTACGGTTGACTGCTGTAGGACTAGTTCACTCATGCCACGTTTACTGTAGTTTTCCCATAGCCTCACCCCTCTGATGCCGGTGCCTTACTTATGAGCTACACTTCATCCCTATTCCAAAGACTAGTTAGTAGGTTGATTTTGTGTTAAAACTTATCATAAAGAAAAATGTTTATAGCATTTTAAAGAACGCTAGTAAGCTTAACACTAAGGTTATTCAAGGATTAACTTAAAATAAATGTATTTTAGAGAAATTGCACCCGAATTAGCGTGGATAAAGCATGGGAAATCACCACCAGTGCACTCGGGTCTGATTCGAAACTTAGTTTTTCTGTGTTTTATTTTCATTATGAGTATTTAATTTACACTTTATGAATCAACTGACTATCCGAGTACGACTTACAAACTAACTTAAATCTAGAACAAACATGAACATGCATTATTCCAGACCATCAATCCATAAATGTTGTAGAAAGAACCCTAATGTATTATTAATAATATTATTATTATTATTAGCACCGCGTCTTACTACCCGTTCGGGTTATACGCACTTACGCTAATGTGAAATGGTAGGGTGATTGTGAGATGAAATGAAAGACCTACAGTTTAACGTGGGATCCGAACCACGGTGGAGACCTGGCATTCCTCACATTCACAAGTTGTGATTAATACACGTCTTGTCAGAGGTGAAGGAAGGGTTTGGAAATCAGATAAATCTGTGCCGGGACCTGGGATTGAACCCCGGACCTCAGCACAGAAGTCTGACACTTTACCCCTAGACCACCAGGTCACCCAACCCTAATGTAACTAACTATACAATTTCAGCACTGACATGTTTCAAACCCGGGACCCTTGCTCAGCAAGAATACACATTACCAACTGAACTAAGGAGCGCCACCCCATCACCAATATATGTCTATAAATGATATATTGTGAGCCTGATGCCTTAAACCAGGAATGGGCAAACTCCGGCCCGCGGGGCAAATATAATGTTTTAAATCCGGCCCATGGGATGAATAATTTTAGCGTGTTGTGTTGTGAAACAAGCTTTTTTAAATACAACAAAACTGGATTTTTACAAAACCAAGCCAAAATTTACATTTACAAACTTGGTAAATCAGATGTAAAAATATATGGAAATGTTTCATCCTCATACTCATGCGAACAAGTGTTTCCAACCATGAAACTTAGGAAAATTGTTCTTATAAACCTACTTATGAACATCTGTCTTCTCTCTTAAGAATAACCTCCTCACGGTTTAGCCAGATTATGAAAAAATGTTGGAAACTCATTCACAGTTTCACTCATCATATAAATCTTCTGAACGAAATACAAATGTACTAAGCCATTAAGGTTTTGCATTCTCAAAGTATTTAAACTTTCATGTCAGTCTATTATGTGTGTTTATAATTTTTTTTAAAGATGAATAATTTTGAATGAAAGACTTCGCCCTACCAGTTTTTTTTTTTCATTTGACCGTCCTGTAAGAAACTTTGCACATCTCTGCCTTGGGCGAAGTTATTACTCACGTGGGTCTTTATTCTCTTAAATGTAGTACTACAAATATAATATAAGGATAATACAATAACTGGGTCAGAATAACTACACTGGTATTTTTCCTAAAGAAACTAACAAATTGTTGTGTATAGATATTAGTTGAACCCTTTAAATCAATCGCTAACGCGTCTGCCTACAGAACTAAAAGTACCAAATTTGAATCCCAGGATGACAACCATTTATATTATTGGTTAAATTGGAGATATTCCTTCCATAGTGATTAAGATTTTGTTAATTTGTAATTCGTATTCTGATATAATAATTCTATTCAAAAAGTGTACATTAAAAATCCCTAACTAATAATGATTTTTGAATGAGTATATTTGTTTTGTTTACCCTCGTTTCAGAGGAACTGCTTTGGAAGCTGGGATCAGTGATCGCTTAAACGGGTTTTCTGCTCAGCAAGAATACAATCAAATACACTGGTTTGGGGTCATTTTAAGGGAAATTTTATTGAGAAATGATTTAGTGGGTTTGTGCTAATTGGTTACATTGCGTTCAGTTCGTCCAACATAATATAATTTACTTGAGCTAAATTTGATTGCATCTTAAGTTTTCACTCATTTCTATGTACACAATTTTTCAATAAAATTCAGAACGATTTACGCTTTATAACATCGTATGACTCTTAGCTATTACATGAATCATCAGTAATAATTTGCACCTGCACTGGTGCGCATCTGGAAAATGGCAGTAGTCTATTCTTACCTAGTTTTTCTGTGACGGGAATGTCAGAGTTAGAATTCTTGCTGATTGTGCTGAGGTGTTTTTTCCTCATTGGTTTTCCCCTTAGCCTACAAAACAATTCGGGTACACTTCCTTTCAATTTTACCTTCCTCATCCTTACCTCATTGGTGTACATGTTTGGATAGCCCCTATGGGTAGTAAGACACAGTATACAACATTTATAGTGATCTGCAAACTATTCTGTATTTCTGCAGATACCAGTAATGTGTCAGTGATGTCTATGTCATGCTTAATTTTCACTAATTATCTTTCATTGTTATAAACGTAACCAAAGAGTATAAGGACCTTTTGTATAATAAATATTACAAACCTAGGAATACACAATTTTTAGTAAAATCTTGTCAAGTTGTCGAAACTGAATGAAATATGAAACAATAATTTAAAAGTTATGTTTAATTAAAACCTTTTGTATTATTATTATTATTATTATTATTATTATTATTAGCACCGCGTCTTACTACCCGTTCGGGTTATACGCACTTACACTAATGTGTAATGGTAGGGTGATTGTGAGATGAAATGGAGGACCTATAGTTTAACGTGGAATCCGAACCACGGTGGAGGCCTGGCATTCCTCACATTCACAAGTTGTGATTAATACACGTCTTGTCAGAGGTGAAAGAAGGGTTTGACAATCAGATAAATCTGTGCCGGGACCGAGGATTGAACCCCGGAACCTCAGCACAGAAGTCTGACACCTTACCCCTAGACCACCAGGTCACCAAAACCTTTTGTAATTTTGAGAATATTACTACACATATATACAAATTAGAAATGTTGCAATTTTTTTTAACCACCGCGTTTTACTACGTGTTTAGATTATACGCATATGTACCAATTATGCTAATGAGTTAGGGATGAGGAGGTTGAACTTTTACCCGCATTTGCATGGAGGGAGGGTTAAAAACAATTTAGGGAAAAACACCCTCAGTACACACGACTGGGATTCAAACCCCGATATCCCTGCCATAGGCAGTCCAGTATATTGAGAGAGTGTCACCTTAGACTATGTGGACACGGAAGCAGGTGATGTTGCAATTGATTTTGGTGACGCCTGATAGTAGGCCTATTACTGAATGGAGTCAACTCGGTCTCGTCAGGCCAAATGAGGAGCTACTTGAATAAATAGGTAGCGGCTTCGGTCTAGAAACCTGAGATTAACGACTGGATGATTCTGTATGCTGATTACATGACACCTTCTAGACGCAGATGTTGGTAATATCTTCGCCAACATGCGGCAGCCGCTTGGTAGGTATAGCTACCTAGCTACTTTAACATTACATACGGTACCTAAAGAATGCGACGAATAAAATATTATTATTATTATTATTAGCACCACGTCTTACTACCCGTTCGGGCTATACGCACTTACGCTAATGTGTAATGGTAGGGTGATCGTGAGATGAAATGGCGGACCTACAGTTTAACGTGGAATCCGAACCACGGTAGAGACCTGGCATTCCACACATTCACAAGTTGTGATTAATACACATCTTGTCAGAGGTGAAGGAAGGGTTTGGCAATCAGATAAATCTGTGCCGGGACCGAGGATTGAATCCCAGACCGCCAGGTCACCAAGAATAAAATAGACGGAGCTAGTAGAGGTACAAGCAAGTTACAAGGGGCCTGGTTCACACAGAGACAAGTCTTTGTCATGACAGATGAATTCACTTGTCTTTTAGATGGAAATGACAAGGGCTTGTTTCACTAAGGGGCGAGAGTAAAGTGACTAATGAACTTTGGTCAAAAGGCAAGTCTTTTGGTCTATAGATGACAGGGGCTTTGTTTCACAAAAATAAACGCTGTCAAATAGCCAGTCATTTTCTTTGATTGATCAAAGTAGTTAAGTTAATGATTGCCGCTTAAGACGCTAGAACAGTCGAGCAGAAATTCATAAACGCCAGAAACCAATTGGGTATAGGTCGATAACGTTCCTGGATAGAGTGGTACAGCAGAAGGAAAATACAAATTACAAGATAATTTATGCTGTGACCCCCTGATTAAATTACATCATTCGATTAACAAAGATCCATTCTACGCTCTTATACTAATTACCTTTAGCTTTCGGGGCATTTAGCTCTTGAATGACCAACCAAATTATTATATTTTTTACTTTTCAGCGTGGAAAATTTTATCTTCTAAACTATAGTTACAAGACTTTTATATGTATTTGTATGAAATAGTTTTGTGTTTATTTCAGTTAGCACCAAATTCGTTTACTGTTAAAGGTTTCGTAAATATTTAACCTAAGATTTAACCTGATTAGCAGTATCTCCGCCACCTGGGTTGCCCCCTTAATGCTACAAGATTGTTAACTTCAACTTGTTTTAGTTATGCTAAGGCCATGTTTTTTAAAATCCATATAGTTTTATTTTATGTACTGTACGTATTAAGCTTGTTTCACAAAAGGACACATATTGTCAAATGACTGCTGTAGCCACTATAAGCGACTAGTAGCTGTGCATTTGGTTTCTTGAAGATATTTTGTTCACTGGTCTCTTGTCCCAACAATAAAAGCCAAGTTAACGAGTGCGGCGACTGTTTCGACCAAGTAAAGTTGCAATGATACAAAAATTAAATATCATGAGAAAGTATTGATTGGTTATTTTAACAAAGGAAATATAGTTAAAAAGTGGAAATTAGCAGGAAGTGAAGATGCGGGCAGCGGCTGCACGACTGAGTCCTAAAAATTAGCCATGCAATTATATTGCAGACCCTGTAGTGCTACTGACACAAAATAACTATTTTAAACAATACTATAACTTGGGGTAGCGCCGGGTTTGGAAGCTCATGGGTGTAAGTCGAGCTCACCCTTTTGGCGACTGCCCTGGCTCGGACGTCGTGACAAGAGGCTTCCCCTCTCTGCCGAGGGGTTGTTCCTCATCCGGAAATCTTGCCAGAGTGCTTCCTCATGGTAGCCCCGTGCAGGTTCCGAAGGTTTTAAACCTAAGGGCAGATAAATCTCTGTCGAGGTATCTGTGTGTGAGAGAAAGGGTGGAGGTGTGTCCCCCTCAACCCTACTCGGCATGCACTAAGCGGTTGGTAGCTAGTACCTTCCGGGAAAGCTGATCAGACCACCTCCACGAGGTTGACTTAGGTTGACAACTCTTCGGAGTGATTTCCGAGAATAGGCGTCTGACCTTCTCCAAGGGGTTAACGCCCCTATGTGAGAGTCCTCGGCACTCACGGAAGGAGGAGCCAACTCCTCCCACCGATGCTGATGGCCAAGGTGGTGGGGTTTTCCCATCTGTCCGGTGATGACAGGGTCGACGGCAGGCATGAGAATGTAGGTCACTAAATTGCCCGCTGCGCATGTAAAATGCGTGGATTCACTCGAAGGACACAGCCAAGATGGGTTAGAGGAGCCTCTCAAGAGGTATTTTTCACCCAGACAAGTGGATGCCGGACCACAATACGGCAGTTGAGTTTCCACCTTGAAAAGTCTCTGACTTATATAAGGTTTCACGCTATTGATATATGGAATCACTAATACTAAATCATATAGGATGCTTTTAATTTTAGCAAATTAAAAGTAAGACACATTACCAGTTTCATTAAACAAATTAAAATACTTTAATTGCTTAGGTTGACAACAATGTGTCAAGTTTAGATGCAAATAAATAATAAATGTATGACATTCAGTATAAAATATTTCATATTTATATCGAAAATACCAGCCAGACTGCTTGAAAATCCAGAAATAATAATGTAGTGTGATAACATTCCCTCGGATGCAATATAATGTCCCAAACGAGGGACCAGTGTCGATTCACAAGAAAAAAATTGTTATTGTAATTCAATAAACACAAGTGTAATTCAAGAATACACTCATTTGGCATTTGACGTTGAGCCACACACTTACCAAGCCACCGACCATACTATTTACTACCATCAGAAATCAAAGGAAATGACTGGCGATTTTGACAGGCATTTATTTTTAACGAACTAAAAACCTTTCGCCAAAATACTTATTTGACCGTAATTAAATAGTAACTAGTCGTTTGATTCTTGTACCTTCAACAAACATTGTCAAGTCCATTTAAAATACATATGAATTTACTTTCCATGATAAGTATTGACAAGCGAAGACTAAATGAAATATCTTCGAGAAACAAAATTTACAACTACTAGTCGCTTGTCATGCCTACACCAGTAACTTGTCGCTCGGCGACACTTGTCCATTGTGAAATTAATATGCCTCAGCTCATGCCGGGATCACGATCAACTTAACGTAACGTTCACTTAAAGTTAACTTAAAGTTAACTTAACGTATATGTGATCACGATTCACGTAACTTAACGTAACAACTCGAACCAAACATCTTCATTCTCGTGTATGATCTGTGATTTGTACTAGTTTTACAGTGATGATCTGTGAATGTTTACAGTTTTCAATAGATATAATAAATACCTATTACTAAACTTTTTTGATAAATTTAGCTTTCCTATTTTAGTTTAATTATTTTGTTTCAATGTCTGATCACTATAACTTACGCTAAAGAGTAAACATTGGTCATAATACCAACAAATGAGTTACTAAATAGCCCTGTTGACGTCACTCGCATAATGATTGGCTAGATCACGTGATACCCTTCAAGTAATGTTCGCTTAAAATAAAAGACCTCCCAGAACATCTCTTAGGTTAAGTTAACTGTAAGTCAACGTTAAGTTAACTGCATCGTGGTCGCTTCCATTTAAACACACGAGGAGGTCCTTTACGTTAAGTTACGTTAATTTAACTTTAAGTTAACGTTAAGTTGATCGTGATCCCAGCATCACCGACTGCAGTGCCTGACCTTGTGTTGCAAAGTTAACATGAACAGGCTATAGCTACCCCCAGTGCACAGAACCAATATTTTACCGAGGATTTGCTAGTCCATGTTAAATACAATTTCATTCGTACTCAACATGTCCGGTTCTTAACGATTTCCACGTAAAGTTATCCTCTAGAGACTGGGAATAATTGGGGTGGAAATGATTTAAAGCACTGCTGTAACTGTAGGAGGAAAAAAAAAACCACTCCTGTATAAACATGTTGTGTGTTTATAAATGGCGTGGCATGATTCATCACAAATTGTGATGGCGTTATTAGAGTAGATTTCTGTCACTCAAAACGCTTGACAGGAGAAATTGAGCACTGCAGCCAAGCAATTATAATTTGTGCTGTTTAACAGATTGTAAAAACGCGCCATATGCGACGAGACTTTTTTTTTTAGTATACCTTAGGGATGGGAGACGTGTGGTTGGTTAGGTATATTTAGTGGAATCAGTGTTGGCATAAGGTAGATAGTGAATTGCCAGCCCGTGGAATAAATTGACCCCCCCTGTGGAATTGTTTAGATCCCTCTTTGATATTCTTGGAAATGAAGCCGAAGTCAGTTATGGATGCAAAGTTGATTAAAACACGATAAATATACTAAGTGTGTTCAAAATTAATTCGTCCATCGAACTGTCATAAAATTAGCTGATATCAGTAGTCTTAGGGCAAAGAACTCGCCTCAGAACCCGATTTTCATAGGTTCAAACCCAGCCGGGATCAACGGAATTTTCTTGAGTGGAGGAGAATTAATGCCGACAGTGTAATTTTACCCGGGGGTAGCGTTTGGCATTACTTACCGGAGAGAGACATGACATTATGTTCGGTCGCCGGTATATAGACTTCTCCACTCTGGTTCACAGAGCGTTGTCCAAGGTACACCTATGGAGGGTGGGTGTCGTCTACACGTACCAGCAATTGGATGATGTGATGATATTGAATATGGAGGTGTGGACCAGTGGGAGTCTTAAACCTAACTTAAACCTAATTTACCAACTCCTGGTGACTGTTGGGATAATTCCCCTTAAGAGAAAAATACCCAAGGTGTCAGATGGGGATCGAGTCCGGGACACCAAGGTTCGTAACCAGGTGTACTAACCACTATACCACGGGGCTGGATGGTCCCATGTCGATTGTAGTATGTTAAATAAGCTTGGAAGGTAGGTGGAAATACCACTCCCGGCAAAATTAGTAGGCCCTTTCGATCTCGCTCATAGAAATTCTCGTGTGCTGATATAATCAGTTGGTTCAGAAAGTGCACGTTGAATAACTCAAATAGACGAAAAAAATATATAAAAATATTATAAATATCTTCTAGATACATCATATTTTCAAAATATTTCTAGGAGGAACTTATACTTTCTTTTGTCTAGGGAAGCTTTATCCCCCAAAACCCTATTGGCTGCTAAGTTCATTCGATAGTCATCACCCCCCCCCCCCCTCCCCAGACAAAATAGGAGCTGCCGCCACTGGGTGGATTTGCAGATATAAACACAGAAAATAAGCAAGGTGAAGAAATGTTTAAACTAGATTAGGGAGACTTTTTGTTTTAATATTGGAAGTCGTGTCTAGAATTGTAGACCACCAGTTTAAGACCCCGGTTCAATTCCGGGGGCAGCTGACCAAGATATTTACTATTTTATTTGTAAGAATGACAAAACCACACCAGTGAATCCGGCCGTGATTTGATCCTCATCCTCCCTATAAGTAGCAAACTAGTGTATTACCAGCCTAACACCTTAAACCACTTGACCAGTGGTATGGATGGATTAATGTCTTCTTATTTTATATTATAATATTTAGTTGATGAAGCACCGAGTTATCGGTGATGACTGCTAAGCCCCATAGTTTTAATATTACTGATATTACATTCGTACCGCACTGGTGGGAGCGCAGGCTAAGGTGTCACCCTAATATGGTCTTGTTTGCCGGCAATAGGGAGGTTGGGGTCTGAATCTCGCCTGGGTATACTGAGGTATTTTTTCCTATATGGTTTTTCACTTTGTTTTCACGCTAATGAGGATACATTTCCTTTACATTTTACGTTCCTGGTGTAAATATGCGGATATCACGGATGGGCGACAAGAAACGAAGTAGGGTGGAGGGGGAAGAACGTGAATTCTGGGTTGGGATAGACTTGAGGCACACACAGAATATACTTTGTCTTAGGACACTCTTTGTCCGGCTGTGCTTTTCAGAAACAAGTGAGGATCGCTGGGGCTGTTGTTAGTAACAGGCTGCACCTAGTTCATAGCCAGTCAGGGTCAATTGGTAGCGATTATCAGGGAGGAACATTTATAACATACAGCTGCGCCTTGGTCGGCCAATAAACGTTGTTAATAACATGGTATGCATCTGTGCATGTTCCATCTTCAGCGCATCTAGCGTTCCTGTGGTGGAACAAGGGACTATCTCTGGGACTTGGGACACGAGTTCACAGCTTGTGGACCGTGACCCATTGCACACCCCTCCAGGGTGCTCTCCTGTGGTGGAACAAGGGCCTATCTCTGGGACTTGGGACACGAGTTCACAGCTTGTGGACCGTGACCCAATGCACACCCATCCAGGGTGCTCTCCTGTGGTGGAACAAGGGACTATCTCTGGGACTTGGGACACGAGTTCACAGCTTGTGGACCGTGACCCAATGCACACCCATCCAGGGTGCTCTCCTGTGGGGAAGCAAGGGACTATCTCTGGGACTTGGGACACGAGTTCACAGCTTGTGGACCATGACCCAATGCACACCCATCCAGGGTGCTCTCCTGTGGGGGAACAAGGGACTATCTCTGGGACTTGGGACACGAGTTCACAGCTTGTGGACCGTGACCCAATGCACACCCATCCAGGGTGCTCTCCTGTGGGGGAACAAGGGACTATCTCTGGGACTTGGGACACGAGTTCACAGCTTGTGGACCGTGACCCATTGCACACCCCTCCAGGGTGCTCTCCTGTGGTGGAACAAGGGCCTATCTCTGGGACTTGGGACACGAGTTCACAGCTTGTGGACCGTGACCCAATGCACACCCCTCCAGGGTGCTCTCCTGTGGGGGAGCAAGGGCCTATCTCCGGGACTTAGGACACGAGTTCACAGCTTGTGGACCGTGACCCAATGCACACCCATCCAGGGTGCTCTCCTGTGGGGGAGCAAGGGCCTATCTCCGGGACTTAGGACACGAGTTCACAGCTTGTGGACCGTGACCCAATGCACACCCATCCAGGGTGCTCTCCTGTGGGGGAGCAGGGGCCTATCTCCGGGACTTAGGACACGAGTTCACAGCTTATGGACCGTGACCCAATGCACACCCATCCAGGGTGCTCTCCTGTGGTGGAACAAGGGACTAGCTCCGGGACTTGGGACACGAGTTCACAGCTTGTGGACCGTGACCCAATGCACACCCATCCAGGGTGCTCTCCTGTGGTGGAACAAGGGACTATCTCTGGGACTTAGGACACGAGTTCACAACTTGTGCACTTTGACCTAATAACTTATTTTAATCACCCACAATGGTCTACACTTGGACAAAGGTGGTGGTCTTGTCTTGTCTGGTTTTAAGGGGATGGGAAAGTTGGGTTCAAATACCAGCTGAGTGTACTAAAGCAGTTTTTCCAAAATTGTTTGTCTCTCTCCCTCTCTACAAATGTGGGTACACTTCCATTCAATTTATATCTTCCTCATCCCTACTCCGTTAGTATAAATATGCTAACAGTTTGGAGGGGAATAAAGATGAGGGACACTAACAAAATTAATTTAATGAATGGGGATATTCAACGTGTACTTTCTAAACACATATTATATCCGCCACTGCAAGAGATAATTTTACCATGAGTTATGAGTGTATTTTCATTAATAATTTTAAACTACAACTTTGTGACTTTTTGGTGGCGTCTGTTCGTTAACTACTGTTCTAGACATGCGCATAAATTAAACATTTCAGTTCCGTGGAACGCTCGCTTAGGAAGATGGCTGCTCAGAAAAGAAGAATGTCTAGTCATGTCAGTCATAATTCACACTCGATTAAACGGCCAAACATGGACAATAGAGGCCTCATTCATTTCCCCTTGTCCAAATAGAAACCAAATATTGTTCCTTTAACTTTAAATTAGCTAGTGAGCAAACTTGTTACATATTTATCCATCATGTCCATAGTTGCTATCTGAGCGGTCTTAGTGCCGCTTCACATCGAGAAGTATTTTATAGCGCAAGTTTTATCCGCTGAGATAAATTGGTTCAAACGGGAGCGTGCACACAGGAAGATAAATAATCGCGCAGTGAAATTCCCGCGCCACTGGTCTAGACTCTAGACCAATCGCTTGTATCCTACACAAGTGGTTCTTAACCTCTTATTACTCACGGCCCCCTAAATATATCCTAACATATTTTCGCGGCCCCCTAATTTTTACTAACATACGAATCATTACGGTTTATTCTACAATAGTGGCTTTATTTACTGATTATAATAACAAACAAATAAAAAACAGAAATTATCTTACCTAAAGGTATTTAATGGGACCTTGCTGTTGAACACTTTCCACTAATTTGTCTATTCTTGTTTCAATTGTATTATTTAATGCTATTCACATGCAGTATTGATTCGGAGTCGATTTCGCTGCTTCGTTTTAATATTTACCACTGTGAAAATACCTTTTCACATAAATAAGTAGAAACAAAAGGCAGCAAATATTGAATGGCGATGGTAAACAGATGGGAATTATTTGTACTATCCGTGATCTTTATTATCCGTGCTTCCCCTCCCCTACACTACCCCGGAAAATCGAGAGTTTACAATACTTACATGCTTACGATCGTCGAATTCTTTACTCTAAAACGTAAAATTTAAGATTATTTACTTCAGTAATAGGCAAATAAAATTTTAAGCTATTTTTTAGAGCACCCCACAAAGCCTTTCGTGGCCCCCCTGTTAAGAATCGCTGTCCTACACCAAGTCAAAATCACAACTGAACATTTGAAATAAGCGGTATTCTCCTTCTCGTCTGAAACCAACGTCAGAATTGATAGCGTGACAAAAACATCGCGCGATAAAATACCTCTCGTGTGAAACGGCTATTATAGCTGATGTTGAACTAGGTTTCCGGTGATGGTGAGTTTGGGGTTCTAATCCCAGTTGGATGATCCGAAGGTTTTATTTTCATGTGGCAATATTCAATGTTTCTATCCACCTGCGGTTATTTCTTTAAAATTAACCTTCATCATCCTGTGTCCTTAAATTGGTGTGAGATGTGGCTAGCCAGAATGGTCAATGAGACATGTAATTCTAAAAACAATTATAAAAATATATTCCCTCACTAGATGTGTGCGTGCTCCATGTCTCTTACTAATGAGCCCCTAAGTGTTCATGTTTCATCCCCTTTCCCCTTAAAACCATTAAAACCATACAAGTTAGTGAGCTTTAGCTAAAAAGTATATATTAGAGTAATAATCTTAAGTTATAAAATAACTATAAAAGAAAATTAATTTATTTCTTATAGTTATGTGGGTTTTTTTTGCATGGGGAAAGTAATATAATATAACTTCAAAGTATATTTATACCGTTTTTAATACTTTCTTTTTAGATTTTAATAATGTTAAAAAGACATTTAATTTATTTTCATTACTAAACTGGTTACGCTGCTAATGATATGTTTATGAATTTTTATCATAAAAGTGTAGAAGCTTTAATAATGTTTTTACCGCCATTAGGCTACGCATAATCGTCTCACGGAACCCCTGAAACCCCTTTGCGGAACCCTGGGGCTCCACCGAACCAAGTTTGAGAACCACCACGAATAACAAAACGCGGTGGATAAAATATTGAAAAAGAAAGTATGGTGCGTTTGGCACCTTAGACCAGTGATTCTCAAAGGGGGTATTGCGATGAGCCCCTTAGGGACGCCATGGATGGGGAAGTTTGTAATTAAGTCCAAAAGTGCTGCAGAGTAAAAATATTGTTTGATTTTTGATTAATCTAGTGCTTTTTTTTAAGTAATTTTATCACAAAACAATATTTTTATTTAAAGTATGTATGTATGTATGAGATTTCTTAAACCTGTCCCTGAAATAAGGACCATTCATACCACGGGGGTGGGAGGCTGAAATATAAAGCTTGTTTCAAATGATGTTGCTCTGCGCGAACAACGGTGCAGGTTTTTATAATGAATTTCAAATCCTCTCTCCACACTATTGCGGATGTATTTCCAATAAACTAATTTTCTTATCACTCACATTGGTTTTCAAATCGTCATGCGCATCAATTTTTCATTAGACTGAAGTCCCGGTGATGGGGAGTTTGGGGTTAGAATCGCGATCAGATGCATTAATCATTTCGTTAAACGGCTTACCCCTCTCCTTTCACGCTGTAATATTTACTTTAAATTTAAAGTAAATATTGCACCAGTTAATTACGTAAAGCACAAAGGTTTGATTTTCCGACTAAACTCATGCCTTCGTGGGACCATTTAACCACGTCACCTTTTAAAGTAATATAAAAATATTTAGCACCGCGTCTTACTACCCGTTCGGGTTATACGCTTAAGTACTAATTACGCTAATGGATTAGGAATTGGGAAGGTTGAATAGAGGAAGTGAACCCGCATTTGCGTGGAGGGAGAGTGGAAAACCATTTAGGAAAAACCACCCCAGTTCACCCGACCGAGACCTTTTAAAGAATTAACTATGATTCCAGCATTTAAATTTCTAAATAGACAAACAGAGTTACGTTAGAAAACTTATAAATTTTGCCTAAATTAATCTGCCAATATTAAAGTCAAACTATATTAATCAAAAATAAATTACTTTAATATTAACATCAAAGAAAAGCAATTTACTAAATACCCAATAAAAGAAACATAGTCAATTTAAAGAATTTATATTATTACGGATAACCACAAAAGCAAAAAATTTAATATTTTACCCAAATATTGCAAACATAAAAATAACCAAGAAATGTGGCTACCTATTTAAACAAGAAAATAAAAAGATTCTAGCGCCCATGCGGTGACAGGAAACAATAACAACAAACAACTAGCAAAACATTACCGACGCCTACACTGACAGATTTCCATAACAAACTAACCGAAAGTATTTAATAAAATCAAAACCCATAGCAGCAATATGTAGTTTATAGATTCAAACAAAGATTATTATTATTATTATTATTGGCCATCCTGGCTAGATACCAGCCTAGTCCTAGATAGGACTTCTCGTGGAAGTGGTTGTTGGAAAATGATTTATTTATTATTATTATTTGTGCCTTCGTTACATAGGTCCAGTTGCAAGGAGGGAAGGTGGGAGTTGTCCTTTGTTATTACGTCATTTTCTAACATCGGGTTAGAATAATGCTTGTTGTTATCACCTACACCAGGTTCTATTGGTCTTGATATTCAACGGTTGCATTCGACTCATTTCCATAACATCAACTCCAAGACACCGGACGCGCAGAGGTAGAACTATGCTTGTTAGATCACGTAGCCAGCTAGGTGTCCAACAACATGAGTGGTCTTGTCTTAGTACAGCACGGGCCAATTAGAGCATTGCAAGCTCACTCCGTTGTAACATCAGGGTTCTGCACAAATTTGAAGTGTGTTTTGGACTTCTCTCCATTATAGCATTCGCGGTCAACAGGCTGGACTTGCAAGTTGTTCTACTCCGGCAGACATTAGCGTGAGTAGAACACCTATATTTGATATAGTAAGATCGTGATGTTTAATAATGCTAGATGTCTATGAGTACAGGATTATTTGGGATAGTGCTGGAGTTCTATGAATAATAGCTTGTTTAGAGGTGGGTAGTAACATTGTCATATTAGCAGTACACGCTGATGTTACAACACAAATGCGGGTAGTATTTTCTTTAAAATTTCCCTTTCCTCATTTCTATTCTTTCATCGTAGATAGTTGCGGATAGCCCGAATGGATAGTAAGACGGTGCAAAGCGATACTACCCTATCCTTTTATTTTATAATAATTAACCTCGGTGTTAAAATGTAATCAGGGAAAAGAAAAAAGGCACGATTAAATTGGTGACAAACAGTACTTGGGGCGTTGTTGCCCTCAGAAAATAGCAAGGCTTGGTTCCTGACGCGGCTACCAGAGTGTGGCCTAACCTCACACTATGTTGACCCTTATGCGGAAAACTGAGTTATTGAGGCAATTACATGGGATTGGCCCGACACTGCTTTTACCATGATCCAGTGTCAAGGGCGCAGTGTTTTGTTTTTACAGTTTACTGTCTTTTCAATTTATTGGAGGAAAAATTTTACTCCAATACTATTACTCAATTTTAATTTGTTTTTAAATACATTTTGAGGTCGTTGGCAAGGTCGTAAAATCAATTATCAAGTTAATGAGAAATTGCAAATTGGTTTAATCTCTTCCCATTTTTTTGGGCACCGCGTCTTAATACTCTCCCGGGTTGTACGCCTATGTACCGATTACGTTAAGGGTTTTAAGGATTAGGAAGGCTATATTTAGAATAAATGTACCTACATTTGCGTGAAGGGAGAGTGGTAAACCAGTTTGGGAAAACATCCTACCGAGATTCGAGCTTCTAACTCCCCGACATCGCCAGTTTAGTCTACTACGAGAGTAGCACGTTAGTCCACGCACCCATTGAAGCAGGTCTTGAACAGATATTGAATTATTAGGTAAGACGTGGACTGATAAAACCACAATAGTAGGGTTCAATTTCTCAAATTCAGATTTAAACGTGAACAGAAAAATAGTGTAATCAAACCTTTCTTGCTAGGTTTTTGTTCATGGCTCAAGGTGAAAGTTTACCAAGCAATTGTTGATGCATTTCGTTAGTTACGCTCAACACTAAAGGACTTGGATCGGTGGGAACGTGGAATAAATGTCAAGCCAATGTGTTTTGATTTGTCGGTGATGAAGGGATAGGATTTCAAATCTTGCCTGGGTGCTTTGAGGCCTTTATTACTCTTTTTCATCAAAATTCTGCGGGTACATTTCCTCTAAATTCTACCGCCTTCATCCCTACCTCATTAGTGTCATTAAATGCGTATAGATCGTACGGGTACTAAGACTTGGGGAAATAAATATCTTATAGATTACTAAAAAAAAGTACTCACATTATATTGCAGAGGGGATGGTCATGTCGTCTAGGGCGTAAGGCTAACGATGTACTGGATTTCCTGTGACATGGAAGCTAAGATTCGCGTCTGCACTGGTGCACTAGTGGATGTGTTTTTCTTTTCAGATGTAATTTATTACTGCGATTTTCTCATTCTCTCTCCACACTTATACGAGTGAATGTTCTCTAACTATCCACCTCGGCCTTAATCCGTGGGTTAAACTACTTAATAACGCCTGGGTTAAAACGTAGTAACTTCATTTTTTTTTTTTATTTCCTGCTTAATTTGTTAACACTGCGTCATAAAACATATAAAGGTATGCAGATGCTTTGTAGGCGTGTTCAAATGATTGCTAGTATATATAATAATTAAGGATATAACAATATATACAATTCTAAACATAGCATCCACACATCGTTATAAAATATTACATTATCCCGGAAGTAATAAAACACAATTTGGGCGGTTGCCAAAATGTTGTTCTACTTGCAGATATCAGCCAATTTTACTAAATCATTCATATGATCCATTTGTTGCGTTGTTTCTTTGAAGATGGACTGAAGAGATGACGGATGATTTAATGGATCGGAGTAAAGAATCGAGACCACCCGTGGTCGTAAATTCTCCAGCTGTGGCTAATCAGTGTTTAGTACATTGGCAGAGAAGTAAACAGCAAAACCACATGTTAAAATCTCTTAACGTTCCCTGTGCTGTAACTTGCCATCAATATTTGCTGGACTGTTCCCTTGGCTAAGGGGTAAGAGTGGTCGGCCTTGAATCTATGAGATCCTGGTTCGATTCCGGGTGGTTAGCATTAAATATTTGGTACCGATACGTATTAAGGTGGTGGTGTAGGGACGCGAAGAAAGTTCAGTGTTTTTGTAATTTTTATATAACAACTTTTTTTGGATAAAATACTCAAATATTGCTCCAGTACAAATATATAGTTTAATTTTCTCCACACGGTACCCTCAACTTTTTTTATATATGACAAGGTTTTTCCAAATGGTTTTCCAATCTCCCTCAAATGCGGGTACACTTCCTCAGAATATAACCTTTCTAATCCCTAAAACCATTAGCGTAATTAGTACCTAAGCGTATAACCCAAACGGGTAGTAAGACACGGTGCTAAAAAAAATCTGTCAAGGGTGTCCTGGAACTAATGACAGTTTTTTATCTTAATTTAAAAAGTTTGTCATCTAATACCGCAATGCTATGACAGATATTCAACAACTGTTGATACCATCATTTGAAGAAAATTAAACTCTATGTTTGTACTGAAGCAAGATTTTATTTATCTAGACTAACAAAAATTTAGCTATAAAAACTGCGAAAACACTGGCCTTTTATCGCATTCCCTACATTCCCATCTTAAATATAATTTTTATATTTTAATCTTCCAACTTACTCCCCTGATCTATTTTGGAGCCCCTGGTGTTGATTCCGGTTTCTATGTGGTGCTGACAAATATATTTTAAATTCGTATAAGGGCTTGTACTATTATACAATTAGTACAGTAAATATATAACATCCACTTGTGGGCTTGCGTTAGTCTCGCCTGATTGGCCGGCGAGTAGGAGTTAAATCTTGGCTGGGTGATCTGAGGGTTTTTTTTACTGGATTTTTTTAACACCGCGTCTTATTAGCCGTACGTGCTATATGGATATATATAATAATCAAGCTAACTTGTTATGGACGAGAAAGGTTGAATTTAGAGAAAGTATACTCACATTTGCATGGAGGAAAAGTGGAAAACCATTTTGGAAAAACCCCACCCAACCAGAATTTGAACTCCGATCTCCCTGTTATCGGCAGTATAGTCTATTATAGTACTGCAGACAGGTGAAACAATTGTGCCTTTGATGATAGCAGCATAAGTTTTGAAACATTTTTAGACCACACCTTAATGAACATTTCTAGCTATGAAGCCATCTCAGATTTTTCCTATAGCAAAATTGGCAACCCTTTTAAAAATGGTGACTGTTGCCATTTGTTTTTTTAAATATTTTTTTGCATATTATATTCAGTCATTGTTCAATCATTTACTTGTGGTCATGCGATGCCTATTGTACTCTTTTGAAGCACAAGGCTATTGAAGAAAATAATAATGGTTTTTTCATAATTTATGGAAGAATATATAATTTTATTGATTTAGTTTAGGGAAGAAAAATAAAACCACCAACAAATTACTGATCGTTGTTTATTTAATGCAAATATAGTGATTTATATAGCTGATTTTTATGCTACTGTTATTTATTGAATATATATTGATACTATTCCTCAAAAAGATTATTGGTAGTAACCCTTCCCCTGCCCCCCCTCCACTTCAATCAGTACAAAGAGTGCCAAAAATACAAAGAGCGGTACACTGTAGGGCAAAATTCCACATTTAGCTTTTGTGTTGCAGCCATCAATGGGCCCAGAAGTACCCAGAATGGTAGACAGCTTCTGAATAAGCGAATTGTACGTTAGAGGTAGCTTGTCAATTGCTCTACTTTTCTCAGTAAATAGATATACTTTTGCCTCATTAATATGTTCATCGCTGCTAGTACGGTCATATAGTAAAACTAAAAAATTCTCCAATGGCTTCAGCATTTATTCTACTGTCAGCTTACTAGGCTTATTATCCAATTTACAAAAAATCAAGGTGACATTTCCGTATGCATTCCAGGTGTCCCATTCAATCCTTTGCCTCTTCCTTCAAAATAACATAGTGTGGCACCCAGTAATTTCGCGAAACATCGGTAAGGTAGTTCAATGATCAGGGCCCAAAGCTACTGCTAGTTCGTTGGCGGCAAAGAACAGGAAGTTCTTTTCAACTCCAAATGCAATTCATAGTTTCTCAAATATGTAAAAGCTGTGTTGATGTTATGGCTATAATTACAACTTCAGTGTCCACAGTGCATATCATGCCTCACAGCATCACATAAGTGGAGCAGCATGCGAGTGTCTGCTTCTTCATGTGAGCATGGAGCCAGTCCAGATATTTCTTGATGGTTTATGGAAATAACTTTGCTACTATTTGTGGCAATTACCTGCTTCTTAATGTAATTGGCTGCTAAGTTTTTTGCCTAAAAAGAGAACAACTCCATCTTATTTTCATCAACACGAATAAAATACCTCCAATTTTTAGGAAGTGGTGTTTTTTGTTCAACACAGTTCCAAACAACTTTTAACCTTTTACTGCATGTGTCATTCTTCAAGCTGTCGGGCCTGTACAGTGTACACATCCCAGATGATATATAGTCTTGTTGCATATTGATGTTGAGATTTTATAGAGGGTATGAACACAGTACTGGCATAAGCTTGGAATGTTTCTTTCAAATCCTAGTTGAAACATGTTGACAATTGAAGCACCGTCAAGGATGGTCATTTGGACTGTTGGCTTATAAGTATTCTTTTTTTACGGGTCTAAGTTATTCCAAGCAAAACAATAAATCATCATTTGTTGCGGTTCTTAGATTACCTAACTTTGACACTGCTGGAGAATAGGTTTGGTTTTCATGTCTGAAAAAATCACATAGATATTATGTATCTGTGATACAGTTCAAAGTACAGAAAATAGTGAGCAGTCATTACTCAGTGATGCCAATTTTAAATCTTAACTTGAATTTTCACAAACTAAAAGCTGGCTGAAGACGAGGAGGCTATGTGTCTGTAAATGTTGGATATACTATATTTCTGTTGTCAATTACAATAATATCCCAGATGGGATTTCCCATCTCTTGTATTGCATGAATAAGAGCCTTGACATATTTTGCAAAGGTCATATATGAATGCTTGTTAGGCTCGTGGTGAAGCTCATCCTTTTCCCATTTCTTCGCCTGAGTAGTGTTAAATTTTTTCAACTGAATGGGCCATCTCAGAACCAGAAACTATCATATGATGCAGAGCTGTTGGGTTTTCTGTCAGACCTACATCTTCTACATCACCTTTGACTGATGCGTTATTTTGTTCGTGGGCCTGATCAATGGCAATAGCAGAGGACGCACACTTTGACTTTTTTTTCTGACAAACTTTCCTTTTATGAATTCCACATAAGTGTTAGGGTGATGCTTCTTAAGTGAAACCATATCACGTAGGTGGGCAGGAATCCACCGTGCGTAGTGAGTATGGTTAAAGAAAATAACCAGGAACAATCTTCTTCTTCTTATTATTATTACTAGCACAGCGTCTTACTACCCGTTAGGGTTATACGCACTTACGCTAATGTGTAAGGGTAGGGTGATTGTGAGATGAAATGGAGGACCTACAGTTTAACGTGGAATCCGAACCACGGTGGAGGCCTGGCATTCCTCACATTCACAAGTTGTGATTAATACACGTCTTGTCAGAGGTGAAGTAAGGGTTTGGCAATCAGATAAATCCGTGTCGGGACTGAGGATTGAACCCCGGACCCCAGCACAGAAGTCTGACACCTTATCCCTAGGCCACCAGGTCACCATGGAGAACAATCTTGGATAGCGCCTTGTTAAGGAGCTAAAATTTCCTTCTTGTATCGCTCTTACAAAATGCATCAAGAGGAGTTCTAGTTTTAATATAAACAGCCCCGTGGTGTAGTGGTCAGTGTACCTGGCTACGAGCCTAGGGATCCCGGGTTTGATACCCGGCTGATACTTTGGGTATTTTTCCCGATAGGGGAATTAGCTTAACGGTCACCAGAGTTTAGTTAATTAGTCTTAATTTAGGTTTAAGTGTTTCCACTGGTTCCACAACCTCATACCCACTATCATAATCATGTCATCTCATTGGGACATAGAAAGAACCTCCACGGAAATTATGTACGATAAGTACTGTACATTCGGGTGTCCCTTGGGCAACGATACTTTGGTATCGGTTAATCTTTCCGCTACTAGATTACGAATTACGTAGACTAAACACGCAATATTATTATATTATTATAGTTTTAGAATAATGTTCCATAATCTAAATTGGGTACAAACATAATTTATTTCTTTGTACCAGTCTTCAAGGAAAAAAATACTTGGTCAGAGGGTTAATTTGACTACTGTCCTCATTGTATTTTCTGTAGTCATGGTAGGCCTGCTGCAGAAGTATATAGAGACAACCAGCTGTGATTTGATAAGCCCTAAGGTATGAGTCACATGGAAACCTTTTAGAAACTATTAGATTTTTCGGCTCTGGTAATATTGGGCTGAACAAGTGGTTCAGTCCACCGACTTTCACTAAAAGATTTCTAAGACCCTTGAGTACTTCCATTTAAATATGTAGTCCACTGAACATTACACTGAATTGAACTTCGCCATGAGCTGTTGACCAGTTTCACTGGATTTGTTTTGCCAATGCGTAGAGTGCATAGTCAAATGTAATTATTGGAATCTGCTGTCTTCATAATATTTATTAAATGGTGAACCATGGCCACTGACATCGAATGGTTTGAAAATAGAGGAATCAGGGGTAAAAATATTAATTCTCGATCTTTTGGAGCTTATTCTTGTTGACTTGTGTTATATGCTGCCCAGGTGATTATTTCATCATAGCTAGCTAGTGGTGTAGCTTGCTAATCAATCAACTAACTCCTCTTCTACTGTTGGCAGAGGACGATAAGTTATCACAGGAGGAGCAGGGGGAACCCTGGTATAGGTCTTAGGAAGATATTTAGTCACTTTCTCGGCCCACGGACTTTTAGTCATAGTCCGATCAGTCCCTGTAAAATTATCATTTGGATGTTGAAATATTGATATTTCTGTACCATGGAAAGAGTCAGGAGTTTTAGTGAGCTTGGATTGTGATCTATATTGATGACCGCATGAGTCTCAATTAGCTCTTCCTTTAACTGAAGAGGAATTACAGTATTTTTCATGTGATAATGATAACATAGTTTATTTCCAAGATCTGATAAGATACCTAACACACGGTCATATTATATGCTAACCCAACCTCGTGCATGGTTTCAACAAGTTCACGCTTGTGATCTCTCTTTTGAATTAAAATCCCTAAGCAAATACAGGGGAGTTTCCCGATATCGGTTTTGCTTGGAGGCTCTTTCAAACTCATTCTACCGACGTCCCACCAAACTGTTGTATATTAATAACTATGCAACAGTGAGGATGGTTGTGGCATTTTTAAAGAACTTGACTGTGCTTTAAGGCTGGGCCATCTGTATCCATAACAACTAGTGCTAACAGAGATGCTGGCACAGAGTCTTCTTGACCATTTAAAAAAATGATCCGTTGAAAACATTTTTAATGTTAAACATGTCTCTTCTCACTGTGTTTGCTGCTTTAGCAAGATGAATAACGTCACTATCTGCATTGTATTCACATAATTTGTTCAGTACACACACCATAGCATTATTATATACAAGCACCACATCTCGGCATTAATAATATGCTTCTTTGTCAGGAAAGTAAATTTTTATTTTACATCCATTACTGTTTCCAGCCTATGGACTGGGTCAATAGGAAAGTAAGTAAGTAACAAACCTATTTTCCAGTTTCGTGGAATGTATGCGTCCTTAAATATCACGGCCAAGCTGTTTCATCCTCAAACGCTACGGACTGCGTGGGTCAACAAACCTAAAGATGGGAGCAATTGCATTTTCCGTCCTTGAGGTGTTATGGAGGAACCAGGCTATTGCACTGGGACTGCTTATAATCCTTTCCTTGAGGTGTCGTGGAGGAACTAGGCTATTACACTGGGACTGCTTATAATCTCTTCCTTGAGGTGTTGTGGAGGAACCAGGGTATTACACTGGGACTGCTTATAATCCCTTCCTTGAGTTGTCGTGGAGGAACTCGAGCATTGCTATCTGACTACTTATCTCCGTGGAGGGACTTGACACCCCTGGTATATTTGTCTTATATAACTTTAGAACTAGCTGACGGATTTTAGTCAAGCTTGTTGATACATAGCTCATAATACCGTCTATCATATTCTTTACCTTCCTTCAGGCCACCATTGTGAAAAAAAGATGTCCAAAGCTTAAAAAATAAGTATAAAAATTTAAATCTCGTTTGACATTCAATAAATTTAACCCTCATCACTAGGCCTGATCTAAACTTATCAAATTGAAAAATGACACCTGTAAGTGAGAATCAAAGCCGGAACCTTTTGCTTAGTACAGCAATGCTCTTAGCACTGAGCTACCCAGGAATCCTCTCATCAATAGGGGCCTTATTCACTCATATCTTAAGGCAGAGCCTGTGATGGACGTGTGTAAATCATCAGATGCATGATATGAGCGATTAATTAAGATCGCGATCTATCAGCTAACTCAGCCATTTAGGAGGTATTTATGCTGCCAATAGTAAAACAATATTTGTACGAATGCGCATATTATGATGGATTAAATAGTCAAGCGATCATTTACCAATTTCACCAGTTTTTTTTGGTATTGTTAAGACCTCAGTAGTAAATTAGAATACATTTCATCTCGTTAGGAAACAGTTAACTTTATTAATTTCTAAAAATTGAATATGTTTATAGTTTTTCTTTTTACTATTGACAATTCAATGGTGACTTTAAAATAATATTGAAATTCTATAGTAGGCCTAATCCAAAAAAATTATTGGTTTTCTGTAGTTTCTTTTCAAAAGGGTAGTCTCTCGGAAAGGAAAATTAAAGGAACCCCAATGTACAGTATTTAGTGTACATAGTATATATATAGCCTTATATATAGGCCTTATTTAACTATTAGACTATTTATCCATCCAACTTTTTCATATATATCAGATAAATATATATGTTACAATCCAAACCCGATTCCAGGACAAACTTGTTCGGAATAGGCCGAATTGATACATCCTGCCGCTTGTAGATTAAACCAATATAGTTTGATGTTTTCAGGTAGTACTAATTTTCATTCTTCTTAACCCACACGATGAATCGACTTTGGACAGGCTTCATCATTCACAGTTTGCGTGCAAATGCTGTCAGCTAATCTAGCCTAAACTAACCTGAAACTGGTTTAGCCTAATAAAATTGTAGGCTATACTAATTTAACTTATGAGCTAGGCCAAAATTTCAGAATTAATGAACCTAGACTAGGCTAAATTAGTACATCCTGAGGCTCTTAGGATGTATCAATTCGGCCTAGTCTGATCTAGTTTATCCTGGAATCGGGTTAGGCGGTAACATATACATAAAATATATATTTGCAAAAATATTAACTTATTGTTACATTCTTAGAAAAAATTAACAAGCATCAAGCTAAACATATTTTCAAAATTAGTGAAAAAAATACCAGGCTTTCTCTCCTCAAGTTCCTTCAAACGAGTCATGTGTGTCCCGGTTTCTATCTCGACAAGTTACACTTCACGGACACATAGCTTGACTCGTATTAATTCAAGGTCGGCGCACTTGACCAAAGATCAAATACATCCCACTTTTTTTTAAGACACCAAATATAGTTTCAAGTGCAATTTTAATTGCACACAAGCTGCAAGTGACAACGAGTGCTTGGAGATATTTCAATATCAAGTCCATTAGCAGGCTCTGTGGCATCATGGGATGATTGACTTCCCGAGAAATGGCATTTCTTTACATAAAAAAATAACTTTTAATTATTTTTTTAGTGTCCCACGTCTTACTACCCATCCGGGATATCCTCTTATTTACACTAGCGGGAACAAGGTGGAAGAGGGTAGCACTAGAGCTAAAGGTACAGGGTTCGATTCCCAATACTGTAAACTCTTTCTTGTGGAATTGGAGTCTATCCTTTAACCTCTATTAATTCACGAATGGAAGATTTGGTATTTATATTTTGTATAGAAGGTTGACCCGCCTCTGTGGCGTAGTTGGCTAACGCGCTAGTCGTGTTGAGCCCGACTGCCGAGGACGGGGAGATCGAGGTTCGAATCTCGGTCGGGTGAACTGGGGGTGGTTTTTCCTAAATGGTTTTCCACTCTCCCTCACGCAAATGCGGGTTCACTTCCTCTATTCAACCTTCCCAATTCCTAATCCATTAGCGTAATTAGTACTTAAGCGTATAACCCGAACGGGTAGTAAGACGCGGTGCTAAATAATAATATAGAAGGTTGGTTGGTAAGTCGTGTACTGATATAATCAGTCGGTCAGAAAGTGTACGTTGACTACTTAAAAATCTAACAAGGCTTCTCAGTGGCGTCACTATCGCAATAGACTGGATTGCCAATGACGGGGAAATCGGGATTCGAATCCCAACTGGGTGTACTGAGGGTGTTTTCCCTAAATGATTTTCCACTCTACCTACACGAACGTTCGAGTATATTTCTTTTAAATTCAGCCTTTCTGATCCTACCCGATTGGTTTATATATGCGGGTGGTCCGAGCAGGTAGTGAGATGCGTATTACTGTGCCCACACTTGCGTGGAGGGAGAGGAGAAAACCATTTTAGGGGAAAACCTCAGTACAGCCGACCAGAATTGAGCCCCGATCTCCCGTCATCGGCAATCTAGTATATTTCGAGAGTGACGCCTTAGACCATGCGGCCACCAAAGTGGAAAAAATTTAAGTTGAACTCGGAAATAACCAGCGCGCTAGATATAAAGCTAGTCACTGACGGAATATTAATACATCCTCTCTAAAAACGCGATATCGCTACGACAATCCTCCAGCTAGTCTTTTTCTACGATGAGACTGAAGTAGGCGAGAGTTAGATCATGATCTATGTCCGACACAACCTTGCCTGACAATTGAAACATTGCAACCTCCTCATATGGTGTAGTGTCGGGCCCCCGACGACAGAAATAGCAACACTTTATTGAAACATTACATTAACTTAAACCCACATCGGTGGTGGTCACACAGTCCGAGGCGTCAGGCTCGCGATAGAATGGATTACCGTTGGCGTTCGAATCTCGGAAGAGTGCGCTAGGGGTGGTTTTTCACATTGAGGTTTATCATCGTAGTTTTCTCACCCCCTTCTCCGCGGTAATGTGGGTGCGCTTTCTTTAATTACTTCCCCCTTTATATCTCATTCTTTTCCATTATATTAAGACGTTAAATAACCTTGTGTGTTAAAAAATGTATTAACTAAAACAATTGTATAAGCTATTGCTGGATAGATAAGTGTGTATAAGAGGTTTAGAGATTCCAATATGGCCTCGGGAGATAACTTTTTCCCGTGTCTGACTTGCTTGTAATACCTAGAAATCTAATAAATATATACTGTTCAAAAAGGTCTCGTTTGTGCAGTTTCATAGATAGGCATATTTTGATATCCTTGAAAGATTTTAATATAATAATCAGTCTAACTATCCCCTCTCAAAGCTAATGTGGGTACACTTCTTTTAAATCACCCTTCTAATTCTCTACCCCTTAGATTAAGTGGTTTATACTTTATTGGCGAGGAGCTTAGAATTCGAATCCCTGTCGTGTGCTCTTAGGTTATTTTTTCATAAATGGTTTACCACTCTCCCTCCACGTGGATTTGAATACATTTCCTTTAATATGATTCCTTCCCAATCAGTGCATATAAGGTGATGGCTGACTTCGGTGGTCTTGAGGTAAAACGCTCACCTCAGGACCCAATGTTCGTGCGTTCTAACCCGGCCGGTGCCGACGGATATTTTTTGAGCGATAAAGATTTGTAAGGAAGTAAAGCCGTCGGTCCTATGTCGATTGTGGCATGTGGAAAAAAACCTGGGAGGTATGTGAAAATACTTTTCCCGGAAAAATTAGTAGGCCCTTTTCCTCTCATTCTCATATTCTGATAGAATTAGTCACTTCAGAAAATACATGTTAAATACCTCAAATAAATGGAGAAAAAATGGTGATAGCCTGGATGGGTGATAAGACGTAGTGCACAAAAAACCCAATGAAATGCCACATTCGAAAAGTCGTTCTCTAATATACTCAGTTGAGGTTTGAACCTTAACCTCTAATCACCATCTATCACAAGCCTCATGCCCTAAACAACGTGACCACAGTGGTGGGTGTCTGGTTTTCCAAGCAAATCAATTTCTAGAACACCCACTCCCTCTAAATTAGTTCATGCTGTTATTTTTGACAGGAGTGGCTGGACCGAGGTAATCAACATGAAGACTTGTTTCCGCTCCCAGAGTAATGGCTCATCTTGCGAACATTGTCTTATCCGATAAAACACATCTTCCTGCTCTGTGCGAAGCCCTGTAACGCATGTTGCCGTCAGAAAGGCGAGATCTCTCGGTGAGGCAACTCAATGAACCACTGGCCTTCCGCAAAGGTATGACGTCACGGTGTGGGCAATCAACGATAAAATGGACACTGACAAAACGCCAGAAGATCCTGAAAAAGGGGGGTTCAAGCCAGTGGTCCATCACTCTTGACGGGATTTATCGTCCAGCCAATGAACCATTTTATAAACCAACCTTTGACCTTTACTTTGGTGTTCAGGGGCAGGAGCGCACTCAGAAGAGGGATCAAAAGGGGCATTTGATCATCAGACTTTGAAAAAATTGTTGAGAGATGCCCACTCCAAATATCCTCTAGAGCAGATGATATCATCCTAGGGTTTAGGGCCCCTCAAGGTTGCCTTGGATAGATTTAAGTGGGGGGGTTGGGGGGAGGGAGAATAGGGTTACGAGTCCCTGAACTTGGATGGGGGGGAAAAATCTTTATTTTCACTACCTTCTAATTGAAATTTAGAATTTTCTTCAATTATGAATATTGTAATGTTATGATTCTTAACTATTACAATGTTCATAATTTATACCTTCTAGTTTATTTATTTTCCAAATTATTACGTATATTTTTCTATCTATTTTGTTGATTTTAGTTCTCTGTCTAGCAAAATGTTGGATTTTGATTTTAAAATTGGTATTTGGCAAAATCTATTATTTTAAACTGCCCTTTCTCTTTCTTTAGGAGTGTTTTCACGGTTGACCTAGTATAAATGTTTACGACCACGCTGTTTTCGCGGTTGACCTGGTATCGATGTTAACGAAATGTTTATGACGGAGACGATACAAGAGCTCTATTTGGTAACACTTTCCTTGATCAGATTAAACAGTGTGGTTACGACCAATGGGCTGAGATTTTGTGCGCCAATTTCAAAACTGCTTCACTCCTCATGTTAGATTTAAACGAGTATAACTTCGTAATCAATGGATTTAAAGTTATACAGCATGTAAATTAAAATGGACAGTAGTTACTATCTAGAAATACATGACAGTAAGTAGGTACATACATCTTATAAACCGTTTAGTTATGGATACAAGAAAGTAAGTAGTCTATTATTATATTACCTAGCCTTATTTGCTCTTACAAGCGTACGATATGTTTTCTGTAGGCTATTTTTGAGAAGATATGTTTAGCTTAATATTTGTGTAAATATCGGGACTGGTCAAAATAGGAACCAATCTAACCAATATCACAATTAAATAGTCCATTCTCCGTTGATTTGCTGTACATGTAGGCTTACATAAATTAAGAATTAATAGCCAGAGCTATTATTTATGCTTATTAGTGGGGATTACTCCACCTAGATATCATATTTTGAAAATTGAAAAATGACACCTGGACACGGGAATCGAACCCGGGACCTCTGGCTTAGTACGCCAATGCTCTAACCACTGAGCTATCCAGGATTCGTCTCGTGCCCTGGGTCATTCTTCACTCATATTTTAAGGCAGAGTCTATGATGGACTTAGCAGAAATCGTCGGCTACAATATGTGATTATATTAATATCACAAGCCATCGGATAACGCCGCCATCTGCGACTCGGTAGTTGGCAATACGCTGCCATTTGCACAATTATTAAATTGTACGGGATCGCACATATTAAGAATTAATAGCCAGAGCTATTATTTATGCTTATTAGTGGGGATTACTCCACCTATATATCATATTCTGAAAATTGAAAAATGACACCTGGACACGGGAATCTAACCCGGGACCTCTGGCTTAGTACGCCAATGCTCTAACCACTGAGCTATCCAGGATTCGTCTCGTGCCCTGGGTCATTCTTCACTCATATTTTAAGGCAGAGTCTATGATGGACTTAGCAGAAATCGTCGGCTACAATATGTGATTATATTAATATCACAAGCCATCGGATAACGCCGCCATCTGCGACTCGTATCATATTCTGAAAATTGAAAAATGACACCTGGACACGGGAATCGAACCCGGGAACTCTGGCTTAGTACGCCAATGCTCTAACCACTGAGCTATCCAGGATTCGTCTCGTGCCCTGGGTCTAGGTGGAGTAATCCCCACTAATAAGCATAAGTAATAGCTCTGGCTATTAATTCTTAATATGTGCGATCCCGTACAATTTAATAATTGTGCAAATGGCAGCGTATTGCCAACTACCGAGTCGCAGATGGCGGCGTTATCCGATGGCTTGTGATATTAATATAATCACATATTGTAGCCGACGATTTCTGCTAAGTCCATCATAGACTCTGCCTTAAAATATGAGTGAAGAATGACCCAGGGCACGAGACGAATCCTGGATAGCTCAGGGGTTAGAGCATTGGCGTACTAAGTCAGAGGTCCCGGGTTCGATTCCCGTGTCCAGGTGTCATTTTTCAATTTTCAGAAATTACATAAATTAACCTACCAACTGTTAGATCTACTCTATCCCAACCACCATTTTGGTTTAAGAAAAACAACTCAGTCATTTTCGCGCTCCACTTTGGTCAGAACCACTTGGTCGAAATCACTCGATACCAAAACGTGACCAAGTCAATCGCGAAATCTCGCCTATAGTGTCTCGCAAAGAAAGAGCTGAGCTTGCATTCAGTAACTTTCCACTCCCGCCTTTTTTTTTTTACCACCAACACACCCTTTTTCCAAAGAGAATGGAATAGTCCACCTTGACATCTCAACGAGATAGTGTAATACCCTTCCTTCCCTTTGATCTTTGTATTCAGGAAGTCAGAGAGGACGGACCTGTCCAGGTCCGATTCCAAGTTGTATTATATATTCATATGTAATTATTACAAGTAAATAATATGTAAAATAAATTAAATTTAAAATGAATTACAATATTTTATTTAATACAGAGATATTTATGTTACAATAATAACAGAAAATAAGAGTGTATTAGTGGATGTCCGTGGATAATATTACGGAATAGCACACGATTCAGCCCTCCACTGAGAAGTTAATGAGGGAACGTTTAGGATACACCGTAATTGTCATCTTCCACGGGGCAAGATTTCCGAAACACTTTAACTGTTATCCTCCGCAGAGGAGAATATTCCTAGAACGCTTTATTACATTCAACAAACCGCAGTAGTATAGAGAGGCCACACAATTGTCTAGCATTTACAGGTTGCAACCAGTCGAGACTCTTGCATACTAGATGGACTCTAATTCAAGGTGGCGTATAGTACTGTCGTACACATGTATCGCAAATGTAAGCCACTCTCTCTCGTAAGAATCTCTTGTGAGACAAGACCTCATTCCTTCTAGCTTTGGCGAGGTTTCGAGACGCTCGTGCACGATACGACGAATGAGAAGGTAAAGTTCACGACTGGCATGTGACAAGGCGGCGCTACACATGCGACATTTGCCGAATGACAAATGTTCGTCTCTTCGTGAACTGCTTGCTAAATGTTTGTCGAATGATGAACACACATCTACACACGTGCGCCTATTTGTTCAAATCTCACAGTGAATAAATTATCTGTCGGGGAACTGCGAATATTCGTGCTAGCATGGAGGATGACATGGAAATGGGTTGCAAACATCACCTGCAACCGAGCCACTTCCACCACCTTCTTTAACTTTATTTAGACGTTTTCTGAATGTTGCCATTAAATTTTATTTTTTATTTAAGGTCGTTAATAGAACAATCTACATTAAATTGTTGTTGAATAAGCTATATCTCATTCCTATTTGTATGTAAGTTATAGGATGTATTCCATATATCAGGAATTTTTAGTAGAGCAAGCCCAAGGAATTTGACCACTCCATTTATGCAGTAAACACAACACTTAACTGACAGACGGAGTCTAGACGTGTGGCTGGGGCAGTCATCAACAACCGACGGGAAATGTTTGTAGTTTAGCGAACTAGGGCTAACTACAGCGAATACTGAAAATTCGACATAGCTCACTCATACACATTACGAAGTATTTTCCGAATTACGAGTATTCGTTCCTTGAGAATCACCGGATGCCGCATGTGTAGCGCTGCCTTCACACAGGTGCATGTGTAGTGGCCACTCAACTCGCAACTCACAATTGCTGTCTGGAATCTACTAGAAGCGCTCATCTCACAAATGCTAAACGAGTGTGCGGCCCATCTAAAAAGTACCCGTGACTTTATCAGAAATCACATCACAGTATGTATTTAATTTTATGCATTTAGAAACATTATTATGAAAAGGGCATTCCAAGGGCTTCAAAAGATTGCAAAAGGTGTCCATGACACACACAAAAAAGTTAAGAGCCCCTCTTCTAGAGGCATCCAGTTTTTAAAAAAATCAGGTGAGGGACACTCTTAAATAGCTTTTGGGGCATCAGTATTTCAAACAATTTCTGAAGGAGAGCTTCTCAAAATATTTTCTAGAGGAATCTAATTTTCAAAAAATTTCCGAACAAGGACCACCACTTACAATAGCTTCTAAAAGCAAAAATCTTTTTAAAAATTAATGTAGGAGGACCAGTCTAAATTGAGTCTAGGAACATCCAAATTTGTGAAGGTTTCTGAGTGTAGGATGAGGATCACTCCAAATAACTTCTAAAGGAGTATAATTTAAAAAATTGACAAGAACTCTTTAAATAGCTTTAAGAAAAGTGAAAACTTTACTACTTTGGATATCTCTACTGCCCTAATTCCAATTAGATAGTTAGAAAGCTATCCGGACCAAATAAACAAACATTAAAAAAAATCAAAACCAAAATGTTTTTACCTACACTAGTGGACACGTGAATAAGGGTGAGCCTCAGTCTACTCTTGTTTGCTAGTGAGAGGGGCTTGAATCCCGGCCAGGTATAATGAGGTGTTTATTTCTTAAATTGTATCCCTCTCCCCCTCACCGCAAATATGGGTACATTTCTTATTCATTATTATCCCTTCCTCACCCCTGAGCCATTATTGGGAAATATTCAGGACGGATAAGACACGGAGGCAGGGACATAAAAAGTCATCTTGAGTAACATAAAAAGAATAAGAACGAATCTGAGGGAAACACCGCCTCGTTAGTCGAATAATAAATCAATAAAATCTCATGTATGTATTTCCAAGTGCTGTGTCGCTTACCGTAAGTAGCTCATGTGTGTATTTCCAAGTGCTGTGTCGCTTACCATAAGTAGCTCATGTGTGTATTTCAAAGTGCTGTGTCGCTTACCATAAGTAACTCATGTGTGTATTTCCAAGTGCTGTGTCGCTTACCATAAGTAGCTCATGTGTGTATTTCCAAGTGCTGTGTCGCTTGCCATAAGTAGCTCATGTGTGTATTTCCAAGTTCTGTGTCGCTTTCCCTAAGTAGCTCATGCAAACGATCTCACAAATCATCTCCACCAAACAAAACAAACCAAGAGAAAACCAGCGGTAAGCCTATGGATGTCAACGATAAGTAATAAGGATATAAGATGATTTCCACACACGTCTGTGAGCATGCAGAAAAAAGTGTCAAGCTCGTATTATCTGGTGACAGGGGGATATTGGATCGAATTCCAAGTGGGTGTACGGACACTATCCCTCCACACAATATAGATACATTTCTTCTAAGATTCCACCGCCTTCATTTCTATCCCATTATAGTTTTTCATACTGCTCCATTTAATAATACTAATAGGCAAGGGTTGAGCAAGGTAAAATTTAGATGAAAGGTTGCTCGCATTTGCGGGTAAGATATTGGGAAACCATTTAGGAAAAGACCCCCCTCCCCCCAGTACACCCAGATGGGATTCAAGCCTTCAAGCCTCCTCATTTCCAGAAATTCCGACAGACAAGATCGACATTTAATTCGCGTACTCCCCGCCGACTGCCATTATTCTAATGAAATGCGACTAGCCTGGACAGGTATTAAAGATGCAGGGCAAAAAAACACGTTGGTCCTCCCATCCTCTATCCAGGTAATATCTTAAGCATTTATTTTAAACGTGGTAGATTTCCATGACTAATCCGGGAGGTCGAAAGATTTGGTTCAATTCCTTGCCGGGCTCGCTACGAGTGATTGCTCAGTAATGTGTAAAGCGGGCTATTCATATTTATTGCAATCCATACAATCGTGTGAGCCTCCTTATTTGATAAATTACTTAATAATGGATTATGATACATTTGAAGATTTGTTGAAGTTAGTAATATCTCTGATTGATGAAAGATGCAGTTAGTCCAGAAGAACGCCTAATAGCAACACTGATAATTTTGGTGACTGGTAGATTTTTAAGACTTAAAATACAGTTGTATTATTTATTCTCAGCTACTTGTCTGTCAACCGTTCGGAAATAATTCCCAATATCCTTCAACACAAGAATCTCGCGAACGGTCGTAGGACTGGTCGTGTGGCACGGGTTGGTCATTGTTTAGACAGTGTGATCTTTTGATACAGTATGAGACTTGATAGTACTGTCTCGGTGGATCAGTTGATAAGGTAGACTTGATAAACTTGCGGAATTACAAACCGCCACGTACGGATGACATTGCAGCAGTTTGTAAATTATTTATTTTAATGTAGACTTTGGAACATCGGGTAGCTTTAACCATTAACTTGGAACGTTAAAACATCAAATATTAAATCAAAGAACTGAAACATACTACCCAGGATTTGTTTGGACTATCCGCACCTGGGGTTTCCTGATTAGAAAGGGTGTCAACACCTCATACATATTCTCTTGACACTTTGAGACGGGAATCAAACATGGAACGTTTTATATTATACTAGCTTTTACCCGTCGCGGCTTCTTCCGCAATAATTGATAACATCTTTTAATTTTTAACTAAACTGTTTTGGTCATAAATTAAACTTTATTTTTTTCAAATATCTATGAGTTTTTCTCAGCTCTAGCTGAAAATAATATTTCCGTATTATGTTAGCTTTACTTTAACATTTTAATTATAATCACATTCATATTTACTCGTAAAATTAAAATAACAATATATCTCTTATCTCTTGCATACGAAAAGTTTAAACATTAGTATTGTGAAATTAATGTAAAATCAAAGGTTGGGAATAGTCCTATGTGTTATTCCAGGACATACTCTACCTACGTACCAAGTTTTATTCGAATCCGTCCAGCAGTTTTGGCGTGATTGATTAACAAACATCCAAACACACAAACTTTCGCATTTATAATATTAGTAAGATTAATTATTTATTGGCACCTTCAACCACAACATACATTATTTATCAACTTCCGTAGCTTAGTCAATAGTGTGCAGATCTACCTACAGTTCTAGATAGTTTCTAGCACTTAATATTCTAATTTTACAAGGTGATAAATCGATGGTCTGTGTTTTCACTCTTGTGGTTGTCCTAGAATCAATTAAGGATGGGTCACTAATAGTCAACACATTAACACTAATGGTGATAATTAGGCCTAACGAGTAGATCAGTAGGTGTAAAAGTTGGACACTTATTTTCTATCATCAGTTTTAATATCATTACAATTAAGACCTTTATAATAAATCATTCAAAACTTTGAACTTGCTAGTTATGACTTGCAGGAACAATATCATATCGACCTCGGTAATCTTAGGGTCAAGTTCTCATCTTCGGACTCGATGTTCGTGGGTTCAAACCCAGCCGGGCTTGGCGGATTTTTCTTGTGCTATAAAAATTCGTAGCACAACTTCCTTCGGAGGGGAAGTAAAGTCGTCGGTCCCATGTCGACTATGGCATGTAAAAAAAAAGCCTGTAATTTATGTGAAAATACCTTCACCTAAAAAATTGGAAGGACCTTTCACTATAGCTCACAGAAATTCTCGTGTGCTGATTTCATCAGTCGGTTCAAAAGTACACGTTAAATTCCTCAAATAAATCGAATAGAAACAACATAACTCTTAAGATTTTGTTGATTTTTTCCACCATATTTTCCCACTCGTCCGGGCTATTCGTATTTAAATACACTAATGAGTAAGAAAGGTAGAATTTAGAAGAAACGTTTCCCGGATTTTTGTGGAGGGCGAGCTAAAACCCATTTAGGATTTTTTCTAAACCTCGGTACAACCAGCTGGGACTATAACTCCTATATCTCCGTCATTGGCAAACAAAAGTTATAGAAGATTGACGCCTTTGTACGCGTGCATTATCTAATTAATGTCATACTTTTTTTTACATTCATCCTACTCTGTTTTCGATAATCTCCGTTTCATAATTTTATCTCGCAGATGTTATCGAATCTGAATTCTTCAAATACGTATAGTCCCAAATTAAAAATATGGGACAGTTATAATAAAATAAACAGTAGGCTGCAAGGTTTGAATCACGCAAATTTTTATAAAAACACATTTTTGCCTTTATGATAAATAAATTGATTTTTAAAAAGTTTGCAAAATTTGCTTTTAAAAATTGTTGTTTCAAATTAGATTTTAAGATATATATTTATATTTAACAAAATAACGCAATAGGTATTGTTTTGCTCCATCCCTTTTTAATCGGATTATTTAATGTGCACCTTCTTAAAGTACAAATATGCTACAAATTCCAGATAGCCATTAATCAATTACTAATTTTTTTAGCTCTGCGTTCTAATAGGCCTACTCTTCCAGGTTACGCTTATGTTAAAATTTATAAGGTAGGGATGAGAAAGATGTAATATTGGAGTAAATGTACCCGTATTTGTTTGGAGTAAATGTGAGAAAACCTTCAGGGATAAACACCCAACTGAAATTCGAACCCCGACTTCTCCATCACCGTAACACCGGACAAGACGAGACTCCTTTGTTCGGGTGACCGATGTGCGTCTCTCATATTTGTATCAGAAACCTTGTCCTCCTTCCCCGTCCTGCGTGGGCCCTACTTGTTTTATCCCACGCCTACCAACTCGTGCAAAACACCGCGCGCAAAGGTGGGATTGATTGGAATTATTCTCTGTCAAGGTCAAGAACCAAGGTCATTAGAGGGCCACTGCTTACATAGGTTCCTTTTCAAAATACCCGATACATTTTTTAAAGGCTAAATAAATGACCTAATAATAAATTTGGATATTTGTAAAAATAAAGATAAACTTTTTTTTTTCAAAAAGTTACGAGAGACCTACATTAAACAAATTGCGCCGTATCTTACTATTCCGTCTGGGATACCAATCTAAATGACGCTAAAGGCAACTTTTAAAGGATACGTACCCGCATTTGCGTGGAGGAAAATTAGGAAACTATTTGTGAATAAAACGCTCAGGGGCCTCAGTATACCTGGGTGAGATTAGAACCTAATATTCCCATCACCAGACTAGACGAAACTGGTGCCTTTGTCCGTATATCACTTTAACGAAATCACTCCTAGGAAAGTAATTAGTGTAGGCCTATCGATAGATAATAAGTTCACGTTAGACACAGGCTTTCTAAGTTCCATGCCAGAGTTTCTTGATGTTTGAGAATTAGCAGAAATTGTTGGGTCTGTTTCACGTCAGAGTATTCTTCACAACACATCACAAGCTCTCTTGAGGGTACACTCTGTTTCAAACAAATAATCTTAGAGGAGTTGAGGTGAAAGTGCCGCAAATAAAACATCTGTGACATCTCTACTGTAATGCTATAGTAATAATAATAAAAAAATAACATAATAATAATAATGAAAATATAATAAAATTAAATAATAAACCCGCTTTGGTGGCTGCATGGTCTAAGGCGCTACTCTCGCAATAGACTAGACTGCCAAAGACGGGGAGATCAGGGTTCGATCCCGGTCGGGTGTATTGAGGATTTTTCTCCCTACACGCAAATGGGGGTACATTTTCCTAAAGTCAACCTTCTAAATCCCTAACAAATTAGTGTAGTTAGTTTCTGAGTGACAGCTTCTCTTTGTTGGAATCTGTTTAACATTGTGTAAGCTTCCTTGGGCAACGAGTACCAGGTAGGCCACGTGTGGCTTCTAAGAGCCTCTACCTAACTAGCTTAGACCTAGCGCAGACACACCACCCAGCTCCCAGCCATTAATGTATCACTGTGAAAGGGTAAACTCGCATTTTACTAAATATAAATGTACTTAAATTACGTAAGGCTTTTTTTCATGATTTTGAAACGTAAGAGAAAGTAAGGCTTACCGTCCTCCTCATACCCCTCTCTAGCTTACGTGTTTTTTACGATTTTTAAATTATATTATTTTAATAGTCTAATTATTAATGTTTTTATTATTTATATTATTATTAAAACGAAAAGTCAGTGGTCATATGTACTGTAATTAGCTATCTTTGTCCAAAATATTAGTTCGATATTTCAATTGTTTCTATAAAACAATGAAAACTAGTGATTAAAGTGGTGTTAACCATTTAATGAAATTGACACTTTTCAAACATTTCAGAATTTTCTGATTAAAAAAAAAATTTGCTTCACTAGGCCTATAAACATAGATTAAAAAAAACTTTTATAAGATGGTTCTTCTACCCCTCATCCCTCTCGTAGGAAAACGTAAGAAAATACTAAACCCCCTTCCTCCCCAAATCCTTAGGTAATTTAAGAACGGGCCTTGAGGAATTAACACTGTATTGTTACTAGTACTGTAGTAATTTCCCCATCTCCCGGCCGATAAACCGGGAAGGTAGGATAGAGACAAGATTTCTCTTGAACCAGCAATCACATTAAAGTGCGGGTTTCTGCATTCTTCACTCGACAACAGCAAAGTTAGGACACCTGAAACAGTGTTTTTTATTTTAGAAAAATTTTATAAATATATTTTGTTGAATATTTGAAAACATTGCGAAACTGTTTCATCGGTCTCAATTCCCCTATTTATAATGTACAATGCAGAAAACTGCTTTTTAAGAAACGTCTGTTTCTAGCTATATCAAATGCCAAGCTATTATAGTTTCTGAAACCAATTTTAATATATTCATACATCAAGTATGTTATATGCAGCTGTCACTTTTTATAGATAATTATTAGGAGTGTGTGAGTGTGCATTTTTCACTTTGAGTCGAGTTTGAATAAAAACGGGTTTTTTTCCGAGTTTGTGTAGTATAGAGCTATATTTGCCCAATAAATATTTCAGGTAGAATTTCTGTAATATATTCATACATAAACCATAAATAAGACAAATATAATATTTTTTTAGAATTACATTTTTTGTAAAAAAATTATATTCGCACAAATTTGAATTGTTTTAGTGATTTAATATAATAAATTGTAGGCCTGATTTTTTTTAACTAGACAAAATGAAATATTGAGGGACTATATTATTTGCTATGGAATAATATCTTAAAAATGAATGAAATTAATCAAACTATGAAGAGTTCAAGTATTCATATTTTTTGAGTTTTGTAAAATGTTAAAGTCGAGTTCAGCACCTATATAATATTTGAATTTTCTCAATTGTTCTTCCAAAATATCAAGATAAATAGTATAGCTGCATCAATCCTATATTTATTTATGTTGTCAACATCCTTTTTCTCAACTAATACAAAACCTACAGCGATGAATAAGGTATCAGTGAATAGTATTTTTTACAGATCTCCGACTTCAATATATGTATAAGTGAAAGCCCTGACTAACTCATTCGCTCATCGCTAATCCTCACACTTCCCACGGAGCTAAAGGGCTGAAATTTGGCAAAAGGTGTTCCTTATAAGCTAGTTAGGAAAATAAAGATTTCATTCGATGTTTTTACGATCAATGGGGTGAAATCGGGGTATCTACCCTAATCAACATATTGTTTATAAACTCTTTTTAAGCGTTTAGAGGGTAAAAATCCGATAAGTTTGTTCTAATAATGCCTTCGAAAAAATAAAGCAATTATTTTTAACCCATGTAAGGGGTAGAAAACTCCCCATGGAAACGATACATCGGGTTCACCTCCTCGCGATGTTTCTCGGGTAGCGCTAAGAACCATTCCATTATGATTCAAACAAAAATTCTTCATTTTCATCCAAAAGTAAATAATAGCACAATATCCCGTGCGATGAACGGGGATTCAGCTAGTATATTCTATTCTTTAAATTGAAAAATGCCGTATGTTAACAGCTGTTTACGGTTTTGTAAAGGAACCAAACACCCAACAGATCTCGACTTACAGAAGCAAAACAATTTATAAAAATGATTTTGCCATAAGATTTAGAGCCTGACACTAACACCATTGTTGAAACATGGAACCCTTTTGCTTCAAATAAAAGGTCTCGAATTTTTGGTTAAAAAAATAGGTCTAGTCTTGTCATTTTAAATAATTGACCTACTCTTTTTTTTAATGATAAGCTACTATCATGGACTTATATTTATTTAAAATAACGCCCATACAGATTTTTTTTGTTTTAATGTGGCCTCGTTGATATTTCTGATGTTAAATGCTACCCTTGCGATAAAGCGTGTTTGACATACCTGGTTTAAGGCGTCACTCTAGCAATAGGTTGGACTGGCGATAACAGGAAGATCGGGGTTCGATGAAGTGAGGATGGTTTTTTCCAAAATGGATTTTTACCCTCCCTTAACGCAAATGAGGGCACACTTCCTCTAAATATAACCTTCCTAATCTCTAAAACCATTTGCGTAATTAATATATGAGAGTATAACCCGAACGGGTAATAAGACGCGGTGCTATATAAATAAGCTATCGCAAGATGCGGGTATCTTGAACGAACAGTAGTAACACGCCTGAGTCGTGTTCGATCTAATACACACCTCTATCTAACATTTGGTACGAACGGTTTATAAGTTTTGGATCCATGGGAGTTTGTTCGCACTGTTTGATCACAGAATGTTGTGACTTTATTTGATATGGATATTTAACATGACATTTCTGAACTAACTTTACCAGCACCAGGGGCGTCACGCTGGGGGGGGGGGGGTACACATCCCCCATATGTTGGTTAAATGCTTTAAAGTTGGGAATTTTGTGATATTTGAGATCTGGAATTGGGAAATTATAGCTTATTCTGTACCCCATTAGGTGACCTGGCGGTCTAGGAGTAAGGTTGACTTCTGATTTCTGACCCTGACTTCTGTGCTGGGGGTCCGGGGTTCAATCCTCGGTCCCGGCACAGATTTATCTGATTGTCAAACCCTTCTTTCACCTCTGACAAGACGTGTATTAATAACAACTTGTGAATGTGAGGAATGCCAGGCCTCCACCGTGGTTCGGATACCACGTTAAACTGTAGGTCCTCCATTTCATATCACAATCACCCTACCATTACACATTAGCGTAAGTGCGTACAACCCGAACGGTTATTAAGACGTGGTGCTAATAATAATAATAATAATAATGTACCACATTACTTTCTATTATGAAAGTTCTTAACCACAGACTTGTACAGACAAATTTAAAATTTCCCTACTCTACAAAAAATCCCAACTTCAAAAATCATCAAACATTGAAAGGAAGTTCCTTCTGTAGTAGATGTAGAAATCTTAGTTAATCAAGTAGTCTAGTAGCGCTATTATCAGTAGGCAGAGACAACGGCCGCTGAGTGTATGCCGAATGCGGTGTGGAAACTAATCATAAGGGAACATGAGCTGCCCAGTAGCAAAATTTCACTCAGCCAGCAATGCTTGAAGTGGCAGCATTGTCAGCCAATGTTTTGTTTATCGTTTAGTGTTTTTAGTTGTGACTTTCGTGGCCGCTAGACTGTCACAGTTTTATGACTCAAATTATCTTATGTTGTACAGCAAATGCCTTAATTAGGGCTTTATTAAATTTTGAAGGCATAACTGCAGTGAATGTTACGTAATATTTTATTGTTTTCTTATCGAAAGCTCTGACTGATGAAATGAGGACATTGAGGTTAGTGTTAATGTTTGACTTCTGAAAATACACACTGATTTTTCTAGCAAGTATCCATACTAGTTTGAATTAAACTGATGTGTCTTATTTCATTGTTTATTAAAATAGTCTTTCATGAAAGCAATTTAAATAGGCTTGAAGCAACAATTAAGGAAGAGTAGTAATAGGGCTGCGTTACATTGTTACAACTCTTCTAATTTTTAATTTGATTAAGTAGACTACATTAAACAAAAGAATTTTTCGTTCTTTAACATTTTCAAATATGGGATATATTTTAATAGTGTTTGATTTGCATGACATTTCGTATAACAATGTTGTTTAGAGTGCTGATTTCGAATTTGCCATCAGTTATTTCATAAAATGTCAGGGGCAGCCCCTTCACCCACACGAGCTAAATCACAAAATGTTTTGAATAGTTGATCACATACCAGTATTAACATTTTAGGCCAACTTCCATGAGGTTATGAAACAGGACATTGGTAGACAGGTATCAAAATACTGTAGAAATATAGATAAATTCAATTTTTTAAATTTATTTTTCTCACGGCTGAAAATGTTTTTAAATAAACCACGCCAAATTGCTAAGTTTTTGATAAAATGATGAACGAGTTCTACATCTCAGGGAACTTAGTTAAATATGCTTCCAAGTATGTTATAATAAAGCAGCGGTTTCTAACCTGGGGGTTGCAGCGTGTTTTGGGTGGGGTCACAATATAGAGGTCTTAGCTCTATATTTACTTTTTCAAGGATTTTAATGATTATAGGAAGATGCGAAATTCTAATAGAAATGTAATTTATTAAAGTGCTAAAAACTACCAAGTTACTGCTTAGGTTCCTTTTGGCTATTCCATTCTGATAGCTCCTTGCTAACTTGGTTTACTATGGAAACATTTTAATTCTGATAGCATAACATAAAATCATCCCCCACCCCCGGGATTGTTGATTCTGTTTTGGTTTGGTTTGAGGGCGAAGATGAAGTAAGGATTTTAATTCTGGCAAAGTAGTTTATCCTAATATTCCTCCACCAAATAAGGGTACATTTACTATAAATTTTACCTATACCACTGGTGTACGTAGTTAAATGTAGATAGGCTGGGCTGGTAGTATGAAACAGTGGGAAAAAAAGACTTAAAAACTAGGATTTGAACGCTTTTAATTTATCAAAGGGCTGAGATGGTGGCAGAGAGAAAAGTTGTGGTCATAAACTACAAAATCGATTTGAACGATATCTGCAAATCTAAATAGATATATTTAGCTCAGATCCAGGTAAATTGAAATAAATAATAATTCAAGTTATTTCCTTAAGCAGCTTGAAAAATCCACGATCAACAAATACATTTAAAATAGAGTTGCCTAAAAGCTCGGTTCAAGGCTTGATTACTGCCCCAAATTTTAAAATTTTCCTGGGAGCCTCCTGCCATCCCCTCCCCCCACCCGTTCTCAACATTTCCCTTTTACTTTCCTTTGCCCCTTGGGAATTTTTCTAATTTTTAAATGCTTAGAGTTGGGAAAAACACTGGTTCACCCCCCCAAAATATATTTGTGCAACGCCCCTGATCAGCACATGACCTACAAACTAACTTACTCAAGGACAGCACTCCCGATACCACTGATTGGGAACGAGTCAGTGTACAAATATAAATATATTCCCGGTAACATACGGAATCGAACTATGGTTCTCCAGACAGGTCTTTGTAAGGAAGGTAAAATTGAGATTAAATTAGCTCGTATTTGTGTGGAGGGAGATTGGCTAACCCTTTACTACACCCGGCTGTGATTCGAACCCCGAACTTCCCATCGCCGACAAATTAGACCAGACAATGTTCTCGGCTCAACCAACGATGCTCACCGGTGCGAGTAAAATATATAATAAGCGAGCAACTGTCTATTTTAATATAAGGAAAATCTAATTTACTTTGGATTATTATTGTATTATTTAGCTACAAGTTAACAACATCTATGAACTGTATGAATCAGCACTCATTATTTCAGTTAACATTATTAATTACTTTTCGTTAAAATAAAAAAAAATATGTTTCTGTAAATTTAAATGATTTCATTTAACATTTCCTTAGAAATATTCAACTTCTTGGTATGAAACATCAAATGAATGTGCACCAATTTTTTTGTTTTCCAAATAGCTGATCTCTGCAGAGATCGCCCTCTGACCCTTTACTGGGTAGGGTCGAGGTGACGTAATATGAGGCGTTTCAGTGTGACGTGCGACAACGCTAAGGCGTGTGATGTCATCTTCCGTGACGTCACGGAGCGTATGAGTAGAGGAACCTAGTCCACGCATGCGCTTGTTAACTTGGCAAGGGACCAATAAACATGTGTGTCTTGTGTGGTCCAAAACAACAACAGATGAAGAATGTCAAGTGAGTCTGACTACGCAACATTATTTCAACGGCGATATTTTAGTGTGTTCTTTTTAAATTGGTAAACAGGCAGGCGCCTGTAGCTCAGCTAGGAGATGGCAACCATGCAGCTTAGTGGCAAAGTAGAGCTTAAAAACCCAAGTTCGTTCACTTTCTCGTCTTACTACCCGACAGGGAGCTCCGCAATGAGATAGGTATGAGGAAGGAAGAATCTTAGAGGAGTTTTCCTACATTGGCATGAAGGGAGAGTGAGAAACAATTTAGTAAAAAACAACAAAGTACATCCATCCAAGATTCAAACCCCAACCTTCCCATCACCAGGAAAACATACGAGACTGGTGATTTTGTTTGTGTGCCCATTGGCATGGGTAGCAGTGCAAAGTTCTTAAGATATACAAAATCATTTCTTCTTTAACTAACAAGATGAATCATATTTTATGAGTGTGTTCTAATTTTTTTTTTTTCAAATATATCCTTCGTCGTTATCGACAAAAGTTGTTTTTTTTCCCTCTTGGTATAACTGCTAAGCCCATTTAGCCTGATGAATCAAATATAAAGCCAATGGGGGCACACTGCGCACACTGTTCTCAAATGACGTCACGGTTAATCGTTTCCGGTTGGTCCTTCTTCAGAGAACTTTCCAAGCGATACAACCCCTCATGTCTGCTTAAGTCTCTCTCTTCCGATGAACTAAACAACCCTCAGTTCTGCTCATCACAATCTTCAAGGAACTATACAACTCCTTAGTTCTGCTCTAGTCTCTATTTCTGAGTAACTGTTGAAGTGACACCAACCCTCAGTTCTGCCACATTCTATCGCTGAGGGACTATCCGAATGACACAACCCCTCAGTTCTCTTTCAGTCTCTATCTTCCAAGGAACTAATCAAGCAAAAAAAAAAAAACCTCAGTTTCCTCCAGTCTCTGTATTATTTTGAGTAACTATCTACGTGACACATCCCCTCATTTCTCTTCCACTCACTATCTCCCAAGAAATTAACCAAGCCAAACAACCCCCCATTCTGTTCAGTCACAATCTTCCAGGAACTATACAACCCCTTAGTTCTGCTCTAGTCTCTATCTTCTGAGGAACTATCCAAGCAACAAACCCTCAGTTCTCCGTCAGTCTCTGCCTTTATCTTCTCTGAGTAACTATCCAAGCGAATAGAATACATGAGAGAGAGAGAGAAGGAGATGAAAAAGACGAAAAAGGAAAAGTCATCTCCAAGGCAAGATATAACAAAAATAATAAATAAAAGAATGTTGAAAACAGGCTAGTTTAAGTTATGTACAGTGGATGAGCTACACAACCCTCAGTTCTGCTACAGTTTCTATCGTCTGAGGAACTATCCAAGCGACAAACCCCTCAGTTCTGCTACAGTTTCTATCGTCTGAGGAACTATCCAAGCGACACAACCCCTCAGTTCTGCTACAGTCTCTATCGTCTGAGGAACTATCCAAGCGACACAACCCCTCAGTTCTGCTACAGTCTCTATCGTCTGAGGAACTATCCAAGCTACACAACCCCTCAGTTCTGCTACAGTCTCTATCGTCTGAGGAACTATCCAAGCACACAAACCCTCAGTTCTGCTACAGTCTCTATCGTCTGAGGAACTATCCAAGCTACACAAACCCTCAGTTCTGCTACAGTCTCTATCGTCTGAGGAACTATCCAAGCAACACAACCCCTCAGTTCTGCTCCAGTCTCTATCGTTGAGAACTACCCAAGCAACACAACCCTCATTCTGCTCCAGTCTCTATCGTCTGAGGAACTATCCAAGCGACACAACTCTTTGCACTCGGAGACTGTGCGAAACAACCTACAGACGCCATCTAAATATAATGACTGCTTCATTGCAAGGTGCTCGGAAATAAAGTGTGGCTTAACTTGCCCGTTTCGCCAGTGGGCCTGCTTACCTCTGAATCAGCCAATTAGTAGAAGCTATTGTTAGAGAGCGACGGAACTTGGTGCCAAACCCGATGGCGGTACCAGGAGATTGGCAACAAACACATTGCACTATTGAATGCCGCTGAGTTATGAGGATATTTCCAGCTCTCACCATCATATCCTCAGGGCACCATTGTGCCATAACAATGCTACAAGGAGTTACACTGTTGTTGTTGTTGGATTGAACATTTTAAAGAGATTTGAGAGATGGATGACCACGTTTTAGAAAGAGAAAATGTTTTTAAGGTGAGATGTAAGGGAATGAGAGTTGAGATCCATCCATATTTTTGCAGTTTTTTTAGATATCAAAAAACAGCTTTTGCCCAAAATAAAATATTGCTTCAGTAGACCCCTTTACCCACTTCTGTGGAATCACTCTTGTGGGGGAGATCAGGTTTCGAGTCCCGATGGGTCTACTCCGTTTTTTCCCTAAATGGTTTCCCACTCTCCTTCCACAGAAATTTGGGAAGATTACCTCTAAAATGTTTCCTTCAACATCCATACCCCATTAGAGCAATGCCCATATATGAGTATAGCCTCTTTACAGGTAGTAAGACGAAGGAAAAAAAAAATTAAAAAAATGCAAACTTGTTGAGTTTTTATATGCATATAGTGGAATTTGAACAGAGTAAAAGAAAGTCCTATTCAAATAAAAACTTTTTTTTTATAAAATACGTAAAAGTAAAAAATTTAACTTGAGTTCCCTTCCACCCTACCGTAATGCCAGGATGAAGGTGTTTTGAGGGTGTACTAAAAAATATATACACTTGTGTGTGTGTGATAAGTCTAAAATAATTTCTTAAATGGTTAAACTCTTCATTTAATTTGGTAAACGGTGGCTTAGCTGTGTGGTTAGTATGTTAAACACAAGGGCGATTAATGTATTCACCTAAATAATTGGGATGAGCAGGACAGCGTCGGGGAAATGATTTCCCATTTTATCATGGAGAGAAGTTAGTGAAAAACAGCAGGGAGAATCATATGTGGAAACACCTGACCCCCATGTGCGCTACTAAAACTCGAACTTAGATTTTCCCGTCAAAATGAAATACCACTCAATCGCCGCTTAGGGTGCAAATATTAAATTAAGGGGATGTGAGTTAAAGGATATAAACTGCCTTATTCTGGGAGAGAGGATGGAAAAAAAAATTGTAGGAAAAAACTCGGCTCTATTGAGTCGTTTGTTATTAAAGGATGACCTCTCAAGTCAGAGGTTGGAATGATCATTGAACTAATGCTGAAAAAAAAAATGGTAAGAAATAAAATAAAGCAATATTTTTAATCTGTGCATCTGTAATAGCTTAACGATGTATTCAAAACATATTTTCCTTGTTGTATAAATTAACTGTTTGAAGAAGATGATGATAATAATAATAATAGGCTTGTACAGAAAATCGTTCAATTGGCCTTAGTACTAAGACAAGAAATTAAAACATAGACCAAAATAAACCATCGACTCACTAACATTTTATTGGATGATTTCTCACACGAGTCATAAGCCAAGAATACTTGACTGATAAATGTGTTTTTGTACGAGCGAACCAAATGTATACTTGGAAGAGTGTTATGATTTGCAGCCCCAAGTACTGATTACTTTTATTAAAGCAATGATTTGTCAGTCACTTGGCGAAACAGTGATTTAAGTCGAAGAAGATATAGATGTGTTTATGGTGTCTTCAATGGAAAATTATCACTCGTGTGCATTAATGCTGGTCTACATACAAGTTTTTTTTATTGGAGTATTTATGTGGCTTTATAAATACACATACTATACCAACACACGACTTATAATCTAACTTAAAATAGGGCGGTAAGCTTATTGCTACACACACACAGCCTTAGCTTCTGGATATTCGTCAACATCTTCCGAAATCTAATCAAGGAGCCCTAAACGCGTGGTCTAATACTCTTAGATATGTAAAATGGCCACATAGGTAAGTTGAATAAATTTCATGATCATCTAGTCTGATTTTCTATTGATGAGAGGTCAGGGTTCAAATCCCGGTTAGGTGTACTATGAATGGGCTAACTAAATGATCTTACACTCCCTCTACACAAATGTGGATACGATTCCTCTTAATTTTACCTTTTTTATGGCTAATTCACTAGCGTGATTAAAATGTGTAGTCTATAACTGAATGGGTGGTAAGAAGAGGTGGACTCCCCTTCAGAATTGAATAGGAGTTCCCTAGACTCAAAGTATTCGAGTCTTGGTAAGTAAAATAAACAAAACTAAGCCAGTCTCGTGAAAATATCATAGCTCAACTTCCAATGCGTTGTTTGATTATTTTGTTTTCATGTTATCATATTTCATCGTTTGTTTTGGTATTTCCCCAGACACTTTTATGATGAACTAGAATAAATGCGGACCTCCCTATCGCGGAGAAGACGATAACCCTTCCAATAATTGCGAACAACATCTCGTTGGGCGTAGAGGCAAGTTGTGGAAAGAGGCCGGCACACTATAATTAATATTGTGGTTTTTCTTTGAGGAACAGGGCTCCTTGTTTCTTCACAATTTTAGTCAAATTTCATTGATAGCAGACAATAAAACCTGATATATTTCCTTCTTTGTTCAGGTATCCGTGATTTGATTACTTAATTATTATTTTAAAATATGAGACAAGTTCCATCTAATCATATTTTGGTGTCCTTCACCTTTTAAGTTGTGTAAAGCTACGTGCTACGTGATGGGAGTGCAAATAATAGATACATATTTGTGTAAAAACCGAGGGAAATTCATACATTTAAGTAAGAGGGAAAAATGAATTTTACTCCAACGTTTATCAAAGGTTGTTTAATATCTGTAGTTTTTTTCCCCAAGTTGTGGAAGACTAAGGTAAGTTTTAATCTTGACCGTGTGAACTCCCTCCACAGTGATTTTCGACTTTTACACAAACAAATGGTAATTCACATAAAATAAAAACCATCTTCATACATTATAAACATTTCGAACAGCTTTTTTTCTTAGCACAGGTTCTTACTAACTGTTCAAGATCTATTTTCTTTGTAATCTCTCCTTGCAGTTCCTTCAGATCGGGATATAGGAGACGTGAGAAAAGATAAGTTAATTGTTTTTCAGTTTTTATATCAAAACTTTTTTTGCACAAAATTAATCAAATATTGCTTCATCTTGCTACATATAGTTTAATTTTCTTCACATGGTGATACCAACAGTTCTTGAATATATGTCAAGTGTGTCCTGGAATTTAATGACAACTGTTTCTCTTCATTTAAAAAATTTATCTTCAAATGCCGCTATGCTGTTGAGGTCACCATCCAAGGAAATTAATCTCCATATTTCTATTGAAGACATATTTTATTTATTTTTGCCAAAAAAAGTTTTGATATATAAAAACTGAAGAATCTATGGCCTTTTCTCCCTTCCCTTATATCCCCACCTTAAATGTTAGTATTTTGTATGCTGTACAAAAAAGAAATTGAGAATGCTGTGACTTAGCTAAGACGGTATTTGTTCAGCATTTAGCAGTCCGACACCTTAGCTCAGTCGGCAGCATGTTTGTCTACTGAGCTAGGGATCTCGGGCTCGATTCCCGGCATGGCCGAAAAATGTATCATTGGAGAAATGCAGGTTCCCCTTTCACAGTGATGAATTAACGGACGGAGGATGGGTGTTGTGTCTGTTCTAAATTTAAGTCAGTTTATAAGTCTTGTGCTGATATAATCAGTTGGTTCAGAGAGTGCACGTTAAATACCTCAAATAAATGAAAAATTAATTTGAGTGTCTTTTTATTTTCTAGTAAACAGTGTCAATAATAATATTGTGTTATTAAAGGGAAAAGTTTAGTGTTTTTCTAAATACTACCCATTCGGGCTATCTTCACATTTTTACTCGATGGATGGGGTTGAGGAAATGTACCCACATTTTCTTTGGTGTGGAGGTGGAAAGAATCCAGGAAAACGCAAGTGCGTGTGTGTTTTTCTACCGGTATCGTAATCGTGTCAAAGGTAGCAGTTATTACGTGTAAAAACATTTTACATTTCAGCCGATTTCGGGCACCTAGTGCTGGGTGGAAGTGATTTCTATTTCACCGCATCTTACTACAATTCCTGACTTCCCATATATAATTACGCTAGTTGCATAGCAATGTGAAAGTTAAAATTGAGAGAAAATGTACTCTAATTTACATGGAGGAAGAGGGGAAATCCCAGTCACCACACCCCAGCCGGGACTCGAGCCCCGACCTCCCCGTCACCAGCCAGACTAGTTGATTCTAACATTTATCCCACGTCCCCGTAGAGGCAGGTAGGGGTGAGGTTGTGTAGGGGCATAGACTCGAACATCTAAAAACCAATACATTCATAATATTGCAGGGAAACAATGCTAAACTAATTGGTTTTCGAGATTAAATGTGTGCTGCCCGCACCAGTGTCTGGCTGGTCTAAGATGTTAGACTCGCATGATCACTGATCGTCGTTGACTAGGAGGTTGGCGCTCGAATCCCAGCATGGTGCACTTGAGGTAGGGGGTGGGTGGAGGGAAGGGGAGGTGGAGATAAACTATTTGTGAGAATGAATGGGCTTGTACATTAATAAACTACTAAACAGTGGCTTAATTTGTGTTTTGGCAGTGAAAATTCATAGAACCAGCACTTACTAGTATGAACCTTTACACCAATATTTAATTATTTTAGGTAGAAGCTGGGTTCAAATCACTGTCCCCTAGACCTTTAATAACCTCTTTTGAAATCTTGATTAAGTCAAGAGATGGGCCAATTTAAAAACTTAATAAAAATAATCACAAAATTGTCGCTTTGTACATAATTTACACACTTGACTACAATTTTTCAACTATCACCAGAGAGACTTGTGTCACTCTCTCTGTCCAAGTCTCTCTTTCTCTCTCACCCTCACAGTCCAGTGAACCTCAGAGGTGTGGAAGATCTGTCAAAACCGGACGTCGCGGCCAAGCCTCTTGAAATTCTGTAAGCGATAAAAAAGAAAAAGAAATAGAAACTTTTTCCACAAGGTTTTGTGTTATGCTGAAATCTCGCGTGTGTAACCTATTTATTATAATAAGGTAGAGGACGAGGTCATTCGCTGCCACTGTTTCTATTTCGTCAGGGGAGGTAGACTCCTCCCAACCCCCCCTCCCCCAACCGTGCCTCCAGCACCCACACACCAACATTATATTCTTACGAAAGTTCATCTATCTATACATCCAATAAAAATGTATATTGTAAATTAATGTAATGTAAATTTGTTTGTATAATCGATTTTATTATGTTTGTTTTCAGTAAAATCAAAAAAGTACTCAACGGATCGAAATGGGACTTCTGTTATGTTTAAAAATAAAATGTGTCTCTTTTTGTTGCTAAAATACTCCCAAACCACTGCATACCTTTAGGAGATATAGAAAATTAAAAACATCCAGGTATTTGTAGGGTTATTCTAAATACCCCAAAACTTTCTAAATATTTGAAATTTCTAAGTGGAGTTTGGTGAAATGGGGTATTTATAAATTTCCAAAGCTTATTTGAAGTACTACTTTCCACTGAACCCACTTCCATGGCGGTTTCCCACACTCTCTACACGCAAATGTGGGTACACTTCCTCAAAATTCAACCTTCCTTGGTGCAAAAACATTAATGACTGGAAAAGGGGGAAGGGATCCTCTCAAAATATTTCCTCAACTAATAGAATTAAACCTTTCTTGTATGGTAGTAAATTTAAATATTTAAATACATGTAGAGGGACAACCTTAAATAACCATAGGAGTCTTAATATTTATATCGTTGTTAAAATGTGGGGCTCTTACTTCAGTATTTTTGTAACAATGTGTATAATTTATTACTATATATCTTTGGTTGCTCTTAGGCAAATTTTGCGTTCGTTTGTGGACTCAGTTTATGGGCTGATTAATGTTTCGTTTCAAAGATTATTTCAAAATTTATTGGTTGACATATTTTTCTTGAATTGGAAATTATGTAAAGAGTGTAGCGGATATTTGATCATCATAATTAATATAGTTTTGAATTTTAGAACACTTACAAATATCCTTAAAATCTAAATTTGGCATACCGATAGATTTTAAAATAGTGTTCTTTAGTAAAGTACTAAAATAGAAAATTTTATATGGAAGATACAAAATATTTGATCGAATTGTACCAAAATCATTGAAAATGATTTATTACTTTTCTATACTGCAAACTCTAAGAGTTCTATATAGCTTGCATTTGTTTTAATTCATTAATAACCAATTATTTATGCAAGGTTACTCTTCTTTCTAATTTTAACTAGCACTGATAGTCGAGAGTGCAAGTATTGTGCATAGAGAAGTTTAACTTAATCGTCAAAAGAAATTTCAGCTTTTAACACATATTTTGATCATAATCTGTATTTTGGTATTGTGTTTTAGTCAGCCTACTTTTTACATTTTGTAACACAATTTGAAAAAATAAAGCACTAACATGTATAGGTAATCACGGCAGGTATTGCGGGTACATAAGATGGCAAGTGATATGAGTTAGGGTGCGTAAAAGGGGGGTGGGGGTGGGTGATAGGATGGGGGCTGGACCGTGTCTTTGTAAGTACATAAAACTTTGCTCTTGAAGTTTCATTTTTTTCTAGCATTTGAAGCTGTCGAATGTGTAATATATTGTTTAACGTGAGTGAAGCCGCGGGCAAATGCTAATTTAGTAAATAAAAACACAGCTAATGTAAACGGTCCATTAAGTATGGAGACATGGTCAGATTCAAATAGGAAGAAAATCTTTTAGACTAGGTACATAACTACTAAAATAATTTTCATATATTCATACTTCAAGTCATGTGATCTTTTGTTGTCACTTTTGATAAATAATATTAACACCTATAAAATAACACTAATAATATAGTAAAATAATATTCCCGATCAGGTGAACTGAGGGTGGTTTCTCAGAAATTGATTTCTACTCTCCCTCCACGCAAATATGGGTATACTTCCTTTTAAATTCAATCTTACTCATCCCTAACACATTAGCCAATTAGTACATAGCATATAACCTGAACAGGTAGTAAGACGCAATGCTAATAATATATATATTATTTTTACTATTTTATAAGTGTTGTTAATATAGGTAACAACTGAAGATCATATAACGTGATATATAATACATTAAAGTAGTTTCAATAAATTTTGTGACTATCAGATATTGTTCTTGCTACCGTGTTCTTACCATCCTAGGAAAGAATCTTCATAGTCCCTATTTCTTAACCTCATCCTAAGTAAGACCCGTCCTGACTACCCGGGGTATGTTTAGATGGGTTAAGACAAAGGAAGATAGAATTTAGAAGAAATCGCTGGTATTTACGTGGAGGAAGAGTATAGATTCGGCTGGAATTCGGAGCCCTGACCTTCTCATCACCGGGAAAACGTTAAATAAAGTCCAACACCCTTGTCCCGTGTCCAATAGTGCAGGTCAAAAATCCCTTTCAAAATATGTTCAACACACAAAGTCCAGTTGTAATCCCGCCTATCTACTGAAAAGTGGTCCCAGTTTGATTCCTGAGAAGGACGAAATATATTTATCATTGATGTTATTTCACAGCGATTAGTTAATGGCCGGGGAACTGGGTGTTGTGTCTGTTCTAGAATAAAGATAGTTTGTAAGTGGGATACTTAAATTTCAATCTGTTCTCTTTAGTTAATCCTGATAACAAAATAACTTATTTAAAATAAACATAGGCTAGCCAACACTGACAAATTAGACTCTGTCAAAATTGACAGTGTCAAATAGATGCAGGCGTTTTGAATGCATAAACATAGATTTAGAAAGTTTTTGAATTGTCATATATCCTAATGGTGATCTAATTATGGGTGTGCGCTTTTAAACAGAAGTAAAATGGTTGATTCGAATTTATTTTAAGTAAAGTTCTAACATGGTAGTCTTTTAATTACTTAATCTAATATAAGGGGAAAATATGAAGACGGTATTTTAGATGTTCTCTCTCAAGAAAGTAAAATTAAATGAGAAAACATTGCAAAATTTCAAGATGAAAATTATCCCCTTGGTGCAATCAGCTGGATTCGAAACTTTAAGATCGCGTCCCTTCCTACGGATAGCGCGTAACTTAGATATGTTAAAAAGATCGAACAAGATGTCGCGTCGTGGCGCTGTTTCCTATATTATACTTTATAAAACGGTGGAATAGAGACCAGTGGAACCGTTCTATTGTATTTAAAACAATAAAAAATTGAATAAGTTGTTATTTTAAAATGAGAATCTGCTAAATTAATCCCAATTTTTCTGTTGTCAAAATTAAGGTGGGGAAAAGGCGAGAAAAAGTCAGTGTTTTAGCATTTTTTATATCAAAATATATTTTTGGTCAAAATAAATCAATGATTGCTTCAGTACAAACATTGATTTTAATTTTCTTCATATGGTGATATCAACATTTCTTGAATATTTGTCAATAATGTCCTGAATTTAATGAAATTTTTCTCTTAATTTAAAAAGTTTATCATCTAATGCTGTTATGCTCATGGCAGATATTCAAGAACTGTTCATATCACCGTGTGAAGAAAATTAAACTCTATATTTGTACTAAAGCTATGTTTTATTTATTTTGGCAAAAAAATTCTATAAAAAACTGCAAAAAACAATGTCTTATCTCGCGTACCCTGATCCCCAGCAGAATGCAGAAATCCTTAATTAAATTTTGGTTATAGCGTAATATCGTATCTAGTTTTCGGAAAAACCAACCAGAAATCTACTCTATTGTTAGAATAACGCCTTTACCACGCCGGCACTGGTACTTGTAAACAAGTATTCTTAAATTGGTCAATTTCCTAGGGCCGTAGTATTAACTTGTTCTCATTCTCTCCAAGGCCTGGTCAGAATATTCAAACTCATCATGCTCGCTATAAAACTGAGAGATAATGTCTAAGATGTCGACATCTTTTGGTAAAGGTGGGCGAGGATAAATCACGCCCCCCCTCCCCCTCGTAATTTGGTAACAAGTCGACCGTGAAATGAGTTTAATCAGTCCGTGGCTTGAGTAAACATTGGCCTGGGAACTCGTCCCTCAATGTCCGGCCCGCGGGTCGTCCGTCGCCACCCGATGGTTGAGAGGGGAACGACCGCTGAGTTTACCAGCTGTCTCACACGGGATTGGCTCTTAACGTTTAATCTTGACACTGGGAAATGAAATGAATAAAATAATATAAACTAGAAAAACACATTTGTTTTGATATTTATATGCTTTAGACTTCAGTGGCATACTCAATATAGTTTAGTGACAATTTCTTGAAAATATATATGTTTATAAACGGGCCTTGATTTAATTGTAAATGAGCTGCTGAAGTCTTATTGAATATATTAACTATATTCAAACCAAATTTAGTGGTTCGTTTGGGAGAAGTTTGAAGGAATTTATAGTTTTCATTGTTAATAAGGGAACAAATAACTTATACATATTCCTTTAAAACAATGTTTGTGGTAAGATTTTAATTAGTGCTAGGATATGTGAAGAGAATATTCTATTTAAATAGTACAAAATAAAGGACTTCACTATTTTGATCCATGCATTAGCTTTGCACAACTTATTGTGAACAATTCAGGGAATAAAACACGTCCTATTGCGGCCATTTTAATTGTACAGCTTTTGGATCGTCAGCAATAGATAGAACTATCTGCCAGACGTGAACTAAATGTATATGATAACGATTTACTATGTTATTATTCCACCAAACGCAAAGAAACTATCGCGTTGCTCACAATATTGTATGCAATCGCATATGCCATGTGAACAGTCTTGAGATATAACTTGGATTCAATCAATGTGATCATTGATCAAGATATTGTATAATTTCTTGCACAACATTATTTTTTTCAAGAAGTTTTGTCATATGTACCTACCCCGAGGTTTTGGGTACGAGAACTGTGATCTACCGCTATAAATAATTATGTGTAATAGGTGATTGCAAATGGTGTTATTCATAGTCTACTATTGCTGAGCTAGTTAATAAACTTTAATATAAATAAATTAATTGATTAGTGAAATCAGGAAGAGTAGAATAACAAATTCACTTACAAAAGGGCATGTTTGAAACGCGAAAAAAATTATTTAACTATACTATTGACTTGTTTTTAAATAAACTGGTAAATAAATCACTTAGTTAAATCCTAGTTTAACAGATACTAATTATTTTCCTTCTAGCCTAACCTAAAGCAAATCAGCAATAGAATCACATTTTACAGAATTTATTTTCTTTATTTAATGTCAATTTGATATACGAAATGGGGGCTCCAAGCCCACCTCCCCTCTTCCCGCTGTCGAGGAAAAGCTTGAAAGTTAGGAATTTTGTGGAGAGTCGGAATCTTTATTTGGGAAATTCTAGAATTACTCTGTTCCTCAATTTTTTTATTATGAAAGTTCTTTATCGCAGACTTTTACAGACAAATTTTAAGTTTCCCAACTGTTGATATCTAATCTTCAAAAGTTTCCAACTTCACATCTCATCAAATATTGAAAGGAGAAACCTTATGTATTAATGTTTTATGTTGATCACTTGATAAAGCCTGGAGTTTTTACGAGCCAAGACTTGTTAGTTTTCCTACACGCGATGATGGTGAATGTAAAAAAAACCACTTGTAGCTTGAAAAATCCATCATTAACTTCTTTTAGAATAAAGTTGCCTAAAACCTTGATTCAAGGCCTAATTATCAGCTCAAATTTTACCACTTTCCCGGGGGAAACTGTCTCGTGGGAAGCCCCTCATCCTATCCCTGGTCACCTGGAGTTTTTCTAACTTCAGAAGGCCTAGAGCTGGTAAATTCAATGTTTCGTGGGAAGCCCATCATACTATCCCTGATCACCTGGAGTTTTTCTAATTTCAGAAGGCCTAGAGCTCGTAAATTCACTGTCTCGTGTGAAGCCCCTTATACTATCCTTGGTAACCTGTTTTTTCTAATTTCCGAAGGCCTAGAGCTGGTAAATTCATTGTCTCGTGTGAAGCCCCTTATACTATCCCTGGTAGCCTGTTTTTTATAATTTCCGAAGGCTTAACGCTGGTAAATTCACTGTCTCGTGTGAAGCCCCTTATACTATCCCTAGTAACCTGTTTTTTTATAATTTCAGAAGGCCTAGAGCTGGTAAATTCACTGTATCATGTTAAGCCCCTTATAGGAAATACTATTTTTGCTTGAAATTGTGCTTTTTTTTTTAACATAGAAGTGTTTGAAGTTATTCAATTTTAATTTATTGTGGTTTCAAGATTTAAACTCTAAATTTGGTCAAGTAGGTTAATGTCTCAAATAATATTTTGTATTTAATTTTTTTTATAAATATGTATTTTAATATTGGAAACTAGAAACTAAATATGTCGTAAATAGTCTGTGCAGCGCAAGCAGCCAGTCCAAAGGAACAGAGGAATATTTCGGCTACGAAAAAAATCAATTTATTCTTTATATTTATATAATTTGTTTATCAATTTACAAATATTTAATACATTTCTCTCATTTTCAATTGATTTTAAACGACTTGTAAATAATCTTGCTTTGACCTTATATATATATATTGTGTATTTTGAAGTATTGTGATTTTATCTGACTTAAAATAACATTTTTAAAATGTGTTAAATTATATTTTATTATATGTTTAGTATTTTAACATGTCCTAAAATTTCCTTTTACATAGTATATTAAACATTTTCACATTTTTCAAATATTTTTTCTATATTCTTCTTAATAAATTTAAAATTAATTAAAAGTCTTATAATAATATTCGATTGATCTGCTTTATAATTTGTACACAACTCATATTGCTCTTTTTAAATTATAGCTATTATGTTTTAGAAACTTAATTATATTTTTTCTTGACTTAATATCTCTGTTATGAGAATAAATGTATTAATATATATATAATTTAAACTTATTTAAATAGAAACCAAAATTATTCTTGTGTTTATGTGAAGAACCGGTGGAATTGAACCGAACCTACCTATTCCTAATATAAAAAATTATTATATATTAGAAATGGGTCAACTTTCAAGGAAAATGCCCAAATTATTAATATATAGATTTCTTTTTTCAGTATTTTGGTTCCAAAGGTTCTTTACTTTAAAACAACATTCTGTTTTGGTTCCTAATTGATTAAATTTTTTAAAAAAAGCTCATTTACGCGATGAAAAAAATATAGTCGACATATAACCAATTTCTAATTTTCAAGATTCAAATTCTGTTCATCTTTTATTTCTACAGGCCCACCGGATAAAGAATGTCGTAACCTTTAAAATTACAATGAGGACCAAATAAATGGCTCTAGATTATTTTGTAAGATTAGGGGGCCGCATCGGTTAGCGAGAAATTGCCGCGTGGGCGTTCAGCTCCAAGGCAACATTTAATTCTACGTTGTGTTATTTCAAAATATGGTTCACACCAAAATGAAGTTGAAAGATTCCAACATGGATCTTTTTCCTTAACCTTTAACTAGTGAGGTGAAGTTTACAATCACAAGTGGTGAGGTGGGGTCTAGGGGACCCCAGACTTAATTCCTTTGTTATATACGCCCAAATTTTTTTATAGGTCATTAACCTTTTAATACGTGTTCTTGCAACCCAATACCATAAGAAACTGGTTAAATTTAAAATAATATAAAATTAATAATAAATAATTGACACTAATAAATTTACTTTATATTTAATCTTTCTTCTACAATTTATTTAGTAACAATTGCCAAAACATGAATTATAAAATAATAAATGAATTTTGTGTCAGCTTACTATACCCATGAAAAAGGAAATTATGAATAAAATAGATTAGATTAATATTTTATGAAATATGCTCAATGACATCCAAGCAATACATTTTTACGAAAGGCAAATTGAGGTTCCTCACAATTTTCTTTTTTTTAATATATACTGGTGTAAAAATGACAAAAATTGAATTAAAAAGAGAAAGCCTACAATATAGAAGAAATAGACATGTAAAGAAAGACAAATGATAAATACAACATATAAATACAATATAAAGAAAGAGAGGGAGAGAGAGAAAAAAAAGCACTCGATGCCTACACACAGTTTTTGCATATGGCATGCGAACATTCTCCACAAATATTTTGGTTGCACTTAACACAAAAATTTGCTGTCTTCCTGTCTTTGTTTCTGGGACAAGTGTAGCATCTCTTCTTCTTCGGTGGGCCCCCGTGTTGAACAGGATCTTCCGGTTTTATTCCTGATATTGCTTGGATTTTTTGACGAAGCTCACGGGGAAGTCTGAGATTTACTGCTCTTCTCTCCAAATGTTCCTTTATCAAAAAACAGCCGAGTTTTTTAATAAAACAAAAACGATTCATTTGACTCCGTTCCCGACTGTCAGAGTACAAAACATAGGCATTATTTGCGCTAATATCTAATAAAGCAAAGAATAATGCCAAAGTCCACCGCCGTGTTCTTCTATTGCAAGAATATATTGCACATTTTTTATCGAGGTTATCAACTCCTCCTTTGAAGGAATTGTAATCAATTATCATTTCGGGTTTACCTGAAACTTCGTCACACTTATCATCGTGATGGCAGGAGCTTAGAAGAATCACAGCCTTATTTTTCTTGGGGACGTAGGACACTAAAGTGGCTGCGTTAGTGAATCCGAATAAGCTGCTTCCAGGTGCTCTCCCCCGATTGGGTAAAAATTCTTTCGGAATTTCGAGTTTATTTTTCCTTAGAGTTCCAAGAACTGTTAGGCCTCTATTTTTTAGTTCATTTAGGAGTTCCATAGACATAAACCAATTGTCACATGTAACATTTCTGTTCGATTTTTCTATGGGTTTTACAAGACGGACAACTGACTGTGTGGGGATAGATAATTTTTTTTCTTCATGTGTTAGGCCAATGCTATCTGAATTTTTTCCTCCATATAAATACGCATTGAAAAGATATGAGTTCCGAGCATCTGTAAGGCATAAAACTTTCAAGCCATACTTTGCCGGCTTATTAGGCATGTACACGCGAAATTTGCATCTTCCGCGAAAGGGGACGAGCATTTCATCGACGCAGGCATTTTGGCTTATGCAATACATCCGCTGGGAATTGAGAAGAAATTCAGCCCACACTTCATTTACAGCTGCAGTTGGATCCTCTTGTTTCCGTGCTTCTCGAGTATTTTTATCATCGAATCTAATACACACCGTCAATATAAAAAATCTTTTCATTGACATGGTGCATCTAAAAATGTCCCTTCCGTGCCCGTCGTCCGAAAAAAGGGAACTCATGCTTTCTCTTCCGGATTTAGATATACTAGAAAGCAAAAGTAGACCTAGATAAGCCCGCATCTCAACCAGGTCTACATTGCGTAAGTCAGTACGGTTCGGGTCTTGGAAATTACTTCTATATGCTTCTAATTGAGTATTTGTGAAATTCACAATTTTTTCTAACATAGTATTGGGCATTAGAAGTTCCCACATCACTAGAGGATTTATATCTCCTGGAGATAGTGCTCTGGCTTCGTTCCGCAATCCTGGTAAATGACTCACTATATTATGGGCAGGTGCCCTACCTCTGTGTCTTGGTTTTTGTTTTCCCCAAACATACGGAATTCTGTTTTTACCTTTCCCTCTGTAAACATCACGAGGCACACTCTCACCATCCTCATCGGTAGATTCACTATCACTCACCTCACTCTGTTCCGAATCAGATTGATGATCACTCAGAACAAAATCTGCATCTCCACCATCATTGTCACTGTCTTCCAAATCAGAAATAGGCAACTCATCACCCAGTGGTCTGTTGAGCTCCTCCAAAATTAATCTAGCAAACTGTGGATCATCACTTCGAAAGATTACCCGTTCGCGCGACATTTATACCAGAATATTAGAAAAAACTATATTTGAAAAAATCCGAACACTAGCAGTGAGGTGGGGTCTGTGGGACCCCAAGACGTCTTTCCTGACCAAACACACGAAGGAAACTGACTGGAAAAGTGAGTTACAGTGAGAGCATGTTGAGACAGGAAATGTCAGGTGGGGACAAGATGTTAGCATGAGGGGAAGGGGATTCACAGAAATTTAAAGGGCTGCTGGGGTCTCCTAGACCCCACCTCACCATTTAAAGGTTAAAACAATAACTTAAGAATAATCCCATTATATTTACAAAGTGTCAGCATCATGCAGCAACCTTAAAACCAAAGTGTTAATTAGATGAGAAATGGAAAAAGTTATGACGAGCTAAACGATTTATAATAAATGGAGCTCCAATAATTACATGAATTCCAGGGATGAAGAATGATGATCCGTAAATTGAATCTGTAATAGTGAATGCAAATTCAATATATTCATATGCCTGTAACACTGAGAAATAAATTCCTAAAATTACTATGAAAAATTATTATAAAGGAAGTGAATTAAATTTAAGAGTAGGACTACTTTACGAGTATAATGTATTTACATTTAAAAATCCTTAAAATAAATTTATAAGTATTTTAATCAAATAGTTTGAGTTTTATTAATAGAAAAAGTATGAAAATTTAATATTAGCTCATTTTCAACCACTTTTAAGCATATTTGCAGAGCTATAAGACTAGGCTCGATGAAAAAGGGCTCTAGATTTAGCCTTCGTCTTAACAAATACAGTAATTTTTTGAGAGGCTCACAACATAAAATTTCAATTTACTGGATAACGAGCAGCGAGCTTTCCTCTTCACTTTCAGATAGGAATTATTGTAGTTTTATTTCCTCTCTTTCTTATTGACATGACCAAGTGTGGCTTTAGGTGAAGGGTGAAAGGGAGTATAAGTGTAGATAGAATAGATAAGTAGTTCCAGAAAAGTACAATATTGCGAGAGTACCGTCTTATACCATGCGGCCACGAAAGCGGGTTTATCAAAACTATTTGCGATCTTGGGAGAGGGGGGTTGTCCCACTTGCCTCCCCCTCCCTTTCCCCCTCCCCTACGAATATGTAATTTCCCACACTAATATATGATACTCCCAATACTAAGTTTGAGCTTGGTGACCCGAATCTCCCAACTGGTGGGTGGACTAAGCGGCTATCCTCCTCGTCCGCGATTAGCTATGAGATTTCGCTGACAAAACTGTTGTTGATGTTCATATCACTCAGGAAGTGCTTCAGCACTTTGTATATGTAGATATGGTAGCTTTCAACCTCCTTACGTTTCATCATTTTTTAATCTCAGGCGCGTCTCGTCAGTTGGGGCTTACGGGGAGGGTTGTGGTATTGAAACAAAATTAGGTATCACCCGCCTCGGTGGCGTAGTTGGCTAACGCGCTAGTCGTGTTGAGCTCGACCACCGAGGACGGGGAGATCGAGGTTCGAATCTCGGTCGGGTGAACTGGGGGTGGTTTTTCCTAAATGGTTTTCCACTCTACCTCCACGCAAATGCGGGTTCACTTCCTCTAAATTCAACCCTCCCAATTCCTAATCCATTAGCATAATTACTACTTAAGCGTATAACCCGAATGGGTAGTAAGACGCGGTGCTAATTATTATTATTATTATTATTATTATTATTATTAAAATTAGGTATCAATACTGAGCTCACTAAAAGGATCGGAAAAAAAAGTATCAGTAACAGAAGATATCGATATCAACATTTTGTTAGAGGAAACGTGTTTAAAAAAATTTAATCTAGCTTAGAAAAAAATAATACAACTTTTGCATTATATTGGTAATTTCATATTTATTAAAAAACTGAAAATTTTAATGAAATAAACATATATTAATATAATTACGTTAGGAGGTATAGAGTATCATATTATGGATATTATGAAATATTTTACTATAAAAGATTTTATTAAAAATAAATTTTTCTTTCCATATATTTTGTACACTCCTTGAGAATTTGCCTCCTTGCTTGGTTACATTTTTGTGAAGTTATGAACCTATGACACATACACACAAAAAAATAGATAGTTTAAAACTGCTTATAGCTCCACTCCTCTTCAGTGCTGTCTGTCCATACGAGTTTTTACACATACATTTCCTAGATATCTCATTCCAACCGCATTCACCGCCCGACAAATCTATGATTCAAATCTATTAAACAATGTCAACACACTTTTACATTCTGCCATCTTTACCTCTATCGATACTTCATTCTTTACAATAGTCCACATACATCCAACTAATCTTCGAGATGCATTCTACCCGTCTGTCGATTTAACCATCTATATTTCCATTTTTACAGAACATTCTGCCCATATTGTAATGATATAGATTTTCATTTCATAATAATCCAAATCAAAAAGTTCCATTGAATCCGTATGTGTTAGAAAATCTTCTCAACAAACCTGGGTGGTCATTTTACTTTATTTTGTATGTGTTGACAACGACTTTCTGTCACTAGCTCAAAATTCTCCTTTATTCGTTGGTTCTCTCTCTCCCCCCCCACACACACACACACACAAAAACTCGTCTCCTTCTATCTCGCGCTTTCTCTCTCTCGCTTCTGGAAGCTGATGGAAGCTGATGGAAGCATGATGAAATAGTAAATTTTCAGGACTTCTTTCGAACTATACAAGGAGAAAGGATTCCTCTCCTCGCTAGCCCTGCAACCTTGCTGGCCAGACTCTTATCATCGGTCACAGGCGCTAAGGCATAGGCTTGTTTGGTTTGGGCTGACATTGATGGGGCCAAGGGCGAGGGTTAGAGTGGGGGGCAGGGATCATGGAGGGTTCATGTATACGAATAAAAACTTTTATTGGCTTAGGACAGGGCGGTCCAACATTTTTCATCCCAAGGTTCAAATCTGATCAATTTGCACCGTGGGCCGAAGATATATCTAGTAGTCCCATCGACTTAATATAAATCTACAAACAGCTAAATTACTTTCAATACCTATATATAAATTGTATTTTTTGTTGGTAGAGTCTTTCAAATTTTATTGCCAAAAAAAAGTTCAACAATCTCTCAAAAATGTGCTATGAAATATCCACGACGCACTAACATCTGAATTAAGATTTAAGCTTTCGCGTGTACAAACATTTTAAATAATTTCTGAATTAAGTCATTTTACGTTCAGATAAGCTAATTATAATCAATATAACTGCATTTATATTCAAAAATCAACCTGATGTGAAATAATGTAAAATTTACGTCCTCATCATTAGTTCCTAGGCTAACAATATAAACGTCAGACACGAGCCCAAGATAAGTGTAACGTAACAATGTGACCCGACGAGGGCAGTCTCCAACACCAAAGAAACTGTAACGTTTCAAGATATACAAATCATTCACTCGTTCTAGCGGATTAACATCTATACTAAGCTGAAAATCATTTCTTGATCCGTCCTTATCAAGAAATATCATCTTAGTTTTGGATACATTTATACGAAGATCCATTCTGCCTGTCGTCGCCATATTCAAACGATTTAATGCATTCTGCAAGTCACTTTCATTCTCAGCCATTGATACGGCATCATCTGCGTACAACAGTACTCTAACATTCACATTGGCCAATTGTACACCAACCACGTCTTCACAAGCATCTCTCCCTCATACACCTATCCATGAAAACATTAAACAAGCCTGGAGACATAACATAACCTTGTCTAACACCCTGTTCATTGTCAAACCATTCGCCTAAAGCGCCATTCACCATAACGCACGCTTTACTTCCACCATACACCGCCATAATTCCATTTACTAACCATGCATCCACACTATACTCTCTCAGAACATTCCATAGCAACTCCTATTCACACATTCATACTCTCTCCAAATCAACAAATGCACAATAGACGTTCTTCCTTACTGCCATATATTTCTCACTCCCTTGTTGCAATGCAAATATCTGGTCCAAACAACCTCTAACTGGCAACCACATTGCACTCCACAACTCTTGTCCGCAGTTTTTTTTTTCACGTACCCTCTCAATTAAAACGTTCCTAAAAACTTTGCCTGAAATAGTCAACAAACTAATTGCGCTATAATTCTTACAATTACTCATACTGCCATAGCCTTTGTACAAAGGCACAATGACAGCATTCTCCCAGTCATTAGGAACATTAGAAATCCCAGCACACACATAGAACAACTCACACAATCTGGCAAGTAATGCCATGACCCCACACTTAAACATTTTGCTTTGATCATAAACGCTTGCAGCTTTGCCATTCTTTAACACTTTCGTAGCTTTCAACACCTCAGCCTCGTTAATTATTTAACTCATCATAACATTTTCCCTATTTTATGATACATTCTAACTTTCTCGGCAAAATTGGTATGCCCTTTTCGCGCTCGCTCATAGAAATTCTCGTGTGCTATTATAATCAGTCGGTTCAGAAAGTGCACGTTAAATACCTAACATAAAATAAAATATTATCAAAAGTATCCTGATGTCATAGCAATGTGGTTGAGGTCTATGGAAAATTAATCACAACTTGTGAATGTGAGGAATGCCAGGCCTCCACCGTGGTTCGGATTCCACGTTAAACTGTGGGTTCCTCCATTTCATCTCACAATCACCCTACCATTACACACTAGCGTAAGTGCGTATAACCCGAACGGGTAGTAAGACGCGGTGCTAATAATAATAATAATAATAATAATATTAATATTGCTCTTCTGAGCTACATCATTTTCAGCCCAATTTGTTGAAAGATTAGCCAGTACTAATGTACCGTTGACCAGGAGACGCCCGAATTTACTAATCGTACATCCTTTCCGTGGACGTTCTTTACATGTCCCGACGAGATGAGGTGAAGGTGATAGAGAATATGAGAGTGTGGAACCAGTGGACTCGCTTGGACCTAGCTTAAGCCTAATTAACCCAACCCAGGTGACAGTTGGGGTAATTCCCCTTTCGGGAAAATTACTCAAGGTACCGGCCGGGAATCGAGCCCGGGACTTCTATGCTCGTAGTCAGGTGTACTGACCTCTAAGCCACGGGGCTGGCTATTAGAAATAATAAAAAACAAATGAAATACTTTCCTGGCTCGCCTCGGTGGCTGCACGGTCCAAGGCGCCACTCTCCCAATGGACTAGATTTCCGATGACGGGGAGATTGTGGTTCGATTACAGTCAGGTATACTGAGGATATTTCTTCCTAAATGGTTTCCCATTCTCTTTCCATGAAAATGTGGGTACACTTTTCTAAATTCAAGTTTCCTCATCCCTACCTCATTAGCGAAATTAGTACCCGAATTGGTGGTAAAACGTGGTGCTTAGAAAAACATTTTTTTTTCCTTCCCTGTCTTGATGGATCAATTATGTCAACAATTATGTTTTATGCTCTGACAACTCCATTTGAAATATTTACCTAGTCACTTATGCGACACATTAAAGCAATAATAGTAATTTAAAAATGGTGACAGAACAATTCTGTTTGTAGCATCATTATTATTTCTACTAGGTATTGTTCATTTACCTAAAATCACAATCAAGTTTACTATATACAGTTCATACATGTTGAGGCTCTTTTGTCCATCTATAGTGTATTTCTGTAATGTTATTGCAATGTAAGACAATGGGTAGCTAAAAATATAATCCTGATTAAAAATAACCGTTGTGAAAGTTTCACCGGAGAACAATGAATACTTGCAAGAGCTACAAGATTATAAATGTGTTCAACGTGTCTGACTTAAACTCGGAAGGATTGAGTTCAATCTCCTGTCGAGCAAACTAGAAGGGTTTATTCCGTAATAAAACGAGTTTATATCCTATCTCATACATATGAGGATGCACTATCTCATAACTTCACCCTTATCATACTTATTCCTTAAACTACAGCAAAAGAAATCACCCGCTTCGGTGACCACATGGTCTAAGGCACTAATGTAGCAATATACTAGGCTTCCGAAGACGGGGAAATCGTGGTTCGATCCCGGTAGGGTGTAATGAGGCTGGTTTTTCCTAAACGGTTTTCCACTCTCTCTCTCTCTCTCTTTCTCTCCACAGAAATGAGGGTAGTACATTTCCTGTAAATTCAACCTTCCTAACTCTTAACCAATTAGCGTAATTAGTAGGTAAGCGTATAACCCGAATGGGTAGTAAGACGCTGTTCAAAAGAAAAAAGAATTTATCTTTCTGACATTAACTTTTTAAACGCGGGTACATCGAAGAAAAAGAATGAACGAGAATATTTTAACCTAAGACAACACTTATCTACAAACACACAATCTTAACGTTAAGAAATTTAATATCTGAGTAATAATCTAAATATACTCCACATTATTAAATACATAGGAAATACTTGGCATCGATCTTGGGGCCCCATTTAATGTCCTCCCTCGTCATTCGTTGTACGGATACATTTATATTTCCCCTTTACGCCTGCTAATCTGGTTGCTTCCACGCATGCGCGGAGAAACACTTTTACTAACACTAAGACTTTATGATGCGAATTTGTGGCGCAATAAACGATGATTTAGATGACAGTAAAGACAGAGAAAATTATTAAACTATATTAGAGGGGAGGGGTTTGCAACACCTTCTCAAGTTCAGGGTCACGGATTATTACCCCTCCCTCCCATGTCCCATTACCAGTTCGGGCTGTACGCATTAATTAATGTGTTAACCGGCTCCGTGGTGTAATGGTCAGTGTAGCTGAATACGAGTCTAGGGGTCCCGGGTTCGATTCCCAGCTGGTACCTTGGATATTTTTCCCGTAAGGGGAATTACCCTAACGCTCACAAGGTTTGGTTAGTTAGGCTTAAGTTAGGTTTAAGTGTGTCTACTGGTTCCACACCCTCATATTCTCTATCACCATCACCTCATCTCATAGGGACATGGAAAGAGCTTGCACGGAAAGGATGTACGATTAGTACATTCGGGCGTCCGCTTGGTAACGGTACATTAGTACTGTCTAATATTTCCATAAACTGGGCTACGATTGATGTAGTAACAAGGAAGGTATAATTTTAAGGAAATTCATCCTCATTTTTGTAGAGGGCTAGTTGGAAAATCCACCCTCAGTGCACTCAGACGCGATTCTAACCCCAACCTACCCGGTATTGGAAAACTATACTAAATTATCTTGGCATTTATCCTGTGTATACAATGGCACTGATGTCACAGGTTTGATGTTTGGTACCAATGAAAAAAAAATAGTTAGTAGAAATGAAGGTTTCCCATCTAGTATATCTCTTCTAGAGTTATGTTATTTTTTAATTCACGTGCTGATAAAATTTGTCTAGTTAATAAACTGAACTTTAAATAACCCTACACTAATACAAACGATATCCATCTTTGATAGTAGACAAAGGTTATTTTATAGAGATTTTAATGTATATTCGTTTAGCTAAAAAAGATACTAGAGATTTAATCCAATAGAGTAGGGATGAGAAGGTTATTTAAAAGGAGATGCATCAGCGCTCACTAGGGGACAGGATCATATATCACTTTCGGGGGAAAACTATTTAAAACACCCAGTTACGAATCAAACTCGGAAGCCTAGATCCCTGCGAGAGTGCTGAATGCAAGTCTAACACGTTGATGTTGAGCAAATTCTGACGATTATTTCTATCATTTTTTTTAGTGATAATTCTATAACTCCCTCCCCTCCTCCTCAGTAATAACTTATAATTCCATTTTCAGGTGTTTTCTGGTGCGGTTCCTTCAAATTCACCTTCCTCATCCTGTGTTCCTAAATTAGTTTACGTTTCAAGGCGTGTAAAAAACTTTAAAAAATATCCTCTGTGATATAGATTACTTTATAGTCAGCTCGGACCGTTAAAAAAACAACTAAAAACTACTATAAAGTATTCATGCGCCAAGCCATTTTTGCTGCAGATGTTGATTTTGACAGATGACGTCACGGGCGTCGTTAGCGATGGCGACAAGGGGGACGCGTCCACTCCAATAATCTGCTAAACTGCGACACTCCTAGAACCGTAAAAGAAACAGTCAAATAGTTTAATTCAGAAAAATTAGAATTCAAGTGGGGAGCAATGTATAAATGATCAAGGTAAATTATTTATATGACTTATAGAATTAATTATGTTATTATATAAATCGTGTTTGTTATTCGATCGATAAATGAAAGGTTTTCTAATTTAAAGAGAAAATGGGATTATTCTTTCTTTCATAAGAGCTAACGACGCCTTTGGATGTTGTGAAATTTTGAAACCGTCGTGAATTGAAACTGATTCCACTGTATATTTTATATCTCTAAGAGGTTCTTTGAATTGTGATCCGACTATACCTTCTCTTTTGACAAGTGCTGGGGCACCAAAGTTTCCAACTTGTTACAGCCCCCCTTACTTCTCCTAATCCCTGCAACATCCATGCTTCCAGCGCATGCGCTTATAAAGCTTTTAAAGGCAGTGTTGCCAACTGTACGATCTGGATACTATTTTTGATATAATTTCACCACGTGTACAATCCAATTTTAGGATATTTTCTAAAAGTAATATCCTTTGGCCCTGCTATCTAGTAACAAATTTTACATCAACTATAATTTATTTATGAAAATCCCAGGGCGTATCAATATAATGTCAGAAAGTAGTATCCTAACGGTCAAAATTCAATCCATTTCAGGTCCATGTACTATCGCTAGAGATTATAGACTTGGCAACACTGTTTAAAGGAAACTCTTGATGTCTCGCTAGAGGAATAACGTGAACAGGTTTATCTGAAGATATTAAAATGTCATTCCTGGATTTGGCCTAGATAGATTGCGCTGTTCTTTGGTGATAAGGTCGATTAACTCCGTGAGGGGTCCAAAGAGGAAGGAAACGGAGGTAGCTGTGGTTCCAAAAGAGGATGTGGGAATGATTGGAGCGCGGCTTCTGACGTATAAAGTGTCATTCTATTTTGGAAGTATTAGAGTCACGCTCGCTGATTATGATTTGCGGTCACCGGTTAATGCAAGTTGGACGAGCAATCAGTGTGAGGTGCTCCTTTTTTTTTATTAGAAGTTTATAGCGAGCACTTTCTAAGACTGTTTATTTACTATTCATCTTGTCAATTTCAGAGGTCCTGGGGTAAACCGCTCGCCTCATAGCCCCATGTTCGCGGGTTCAAACCCAGCTGGGGTTGACATATTTTTCTTGAGCGATAAAAATCCGTAACACAACTTTTTTTGGTGGGTAGGTAAAGACGTCGGTCCCATGTCGCTTTTGGAAAGTCTAATAAACCTGGAAGGCATGTAAAAAATCTATTTTCCCGGCAAAATTGGTAAGCTTTTAGCTCTCGCTCATAGAAAGTCTCGTGTGGTGATATAATAATTCGGGTCATAAAGTTCACGTTAAATAGCCCAAATTAATAAAATCTACCCATCTTATTTCCCAACCGATCTATCCACGTGTCTACACAAAAAACCTAGAGATGGGAAATCATAATTTGTGAGTAAAAACACGCAAATTGGCCTGGAGAAAGAGAGGAACACTATTTATGAAATCACGCCTCAGTAAAAATTGGGTCGGGATTTGAACTCCGACCTCTTAATCGCCGGAAAAACGGACCAGATGAAATGGAAGCCTTTGTTTTATGTTCACTTATGTGAGTTTAAAAAATTGGCTGGTGAAAGAGGGATTAAGTAATGGTGATTTTTTATAGGGAATGCACCCACATTTGCGTGGAAAGAGTTTGATACATTATCGCTTATACCATGAGGTTACGTGTGCAAGGAACTGATTATATCAGTACACGACTAACATATAAACTAAATACTGGATAGGCACAACACCCAGTCCTCTTTTTAGTTAATCTTGACCCCTCGGAGAGAGAAATATTGTGATCGTCAAAGATATTTAACTAAAGATGTTTAATAAATGTCATTTGGTCCCCTGAAACGAAAAAGTTGTTTTCACGATGCCGTCTGTTTGTCTGTATCTCTGACTAGAGCCGAAACTATTTAACCGATCTAGGGTTTTCATAAGACTCTGCTGAGGATTTAAAAAAATATTATATATCCAACCCTAAAATTAAGGGTCGTTTACTGAAAGGCGAAAAGAGATCAAATCCATTTTCTCAAAATCCACTCCAACGATTTTGATTACATTTTGTAACTAGTCCTGTTTAACATTACAAATAAAACGGCCATTCTTATTTTCCCATGAAAATGACTTGAAGGGTACTTTAGAAAACAGGAAATTTCCAATTTTGACCAAATCTCACAGCTATTTGAGATACGAAATAATTTATATTGTACAATTTTAGTTCTATTAAAAACAAAATATTTTAATTTGTAATATATTTTTTATAAAACTAATAGTTTCTGAGTTATAAGCAAACACAAATAATATATATTTTTATGGAACACTTTGATAGTTTAAATTGATTGTTAAGGTCTTTGGTGGACAGAGATACTCCTCTTTTCTTAATTTTTCTGTAACAGTGTATATTATTTCATTTAAGCTCTTTGGTGTAGTGTTTTTGCAACAATGTAAATTATTTCATTTCACAAATCCTACAAGTTTTCTCTATTTTACGACAAAAAAAAGAAAGTCTGTTGGTGCACAATACCATTTATTTCAATAACATATTTTATATTGGGAAAAAGTCTGCGATATAAGTGAATCCACTTCCTATTTTATGTAAGGCCTTAAGATATTCTTCACTAAACCAAGATTTATCTGTAAAGGTGGAAGAATAACCTTTTTCTGATTCAATCAGTGGAACATACTTGTATTACTTTTTCCTGGTAAATATTCGCTTCTCTTTTCCTATTGTTGTGCAATATAATGCTTTTCTGTTGCTTGACCATCCCACAAACATATAAAACAACAATATTTAGTGAAACCTCCTTGTAGACCTGAGATATTTCAACAACCTTAAGATCACCACAAACATGCCAAACGTAGTTTTGGTACTTTGCTTTATATAGAATTTTCTATATACTTTCATAAGTTTCTTTCAAGAAAGTGATATAAAGTGAGAATGATGGATATTTATTTCCACTATGCAGCAAAACTGCTTTTAAACCTAATTTATACAGTAAAATGAAGTGTTTAGCTAACACTGTTGAGAATTGAGATGTTAATTTGTAAAACTCCATTCTTGAGTGATTTTAAAATCCTTTATATATACTGATATATATATTTAAGTACATGGATGGTAAAATTAAGAAGCAAAAAACTTTGTCAAATATTTTATTATATATGTATTCTTTTTTACTTTCTCACTATCTTACAGTAGAGAAATTATTGTTATCATCAAAAAAATCGATCTCGAGATTTTGATGAATCTCGACGTTTCATAACCCCACGAACCCTTAAAAATGGTCTTTGCAATGCCGTCTGTCTGTGTGTCTGTTTAAACTTAAAATTAAATGTAGTTTAATAAAGGGCGAAAAGAGAAAAAAATTGATTTTCTCAAAATCGGCTCAAACGATTTTGATTAAAATTCATATCTAGGCGTTAATTAAGATTTTAAATAAACTGGCTATTTTAATTTTCCTATGAAAATGAATTTTAGGATACTTTACAGAAGCGGAAATATCTGTATCTCCACAACTATTTGAGATACTAAATAACTTATCATTGCAAAATTGTATTACTATTAAAAATTAAAAACTTTTATTTGAAATATATTTTTATAAAACCAACAGTTTCTAAAATATTGGCAACTATATTAATACAATTTTGTGAGATTTAGTTGTAAAGAGATACTACTTAAGTTTTAAACCAATGCCATAGAATAATTAAATATAAATAAATCTCTCAAAAAGCTTGTTATTTTTCTTTAAACCTCTAAAGGGGAAATGTTTGTACAGCACAGGGGCGAATCCAGAGTTTTCGTGAGGGGGTTGAGAATAATTCTCAAATGAAGGTTATAACTCGAAATTTGCGACTAGTATTGAAATTTACTATAAGCAAAAAATAATATCAACAAATAGTGATTTTTAAGAGGGAAATAAATTTAAACATTATAACAATTATTATATAAATAGTTTTTAGCTATTCAATTAACTAGACAAAATAGATGGATTTATTCAGATTTATAACAATCGAACTTTAACTCCACTCTATATTATAGCTAGTTTTTCCTAATTCTAAATCGAAATTTTACCACTAAGCCATACTAACATGTTATGTCTGTGGTATTATTCAAAGATTTTGTTTAAAGCACGTTATTTAAAAATAAATTATAAATACAAATTTTGAGTAAATATCTCTATTTTTAAACAATATAGCTAGAAATTCCGTGCAAAGTTCCGTACCATGTATTTAAATAAGTGATCCTCAATGAATATATAGTAAATATTTTTTTTAAATTGAAATTTGTCCTCGTTGGACGAAAAGGAGGAAAAGTAGAATGAAAAACAGTTTGTTCATTTATGGGTTCCTAAAAAAGACATTAACTTATATTTAGGTAAAGTACATTTCTATAATTTGACAACATTTACTGTACATGAAGTGTGCAGCCTTATGAGGAATCCATAAAGTGACACGCTGCCTTTCAATGACAAAAGATTCCCCCCGCCTTCTTTAGTTCCGTCTTAAAGTACTTTCCATTGCTGTAACTGGGAACCAAGGATTTCAGCTTGCTCTTTGGATAAATTTAGGTCACGAACTCAGTCATTCAAATTGTATTGATTAATTAAATGTGGCGTGTCATCAGTTTCTGGTTGGTGGTCCAACTCCATGGAAGTGGATGGTTCAGTGGAGTTTGCACCACATTCATCTGCAATATCTTCATCATTGGTTCCTTCATCCCATGCTTCTGGGGGGAACTGTTATCGGCAAGTCTTCACTATGTGGAACAGGCCTTAATTGAAGCTATTATGCTTGGATATTTGAAATCATGCTTGCTTTTTTTTTTTTTTTTTTTTTTTTGCATCCCTGATATTTTTGTCATACAGAAATCGCAATCATGAATGTGGTCACGTGGTTCTCGCTACAACGTAGGTAGAGCAAAAGGCATAATTTTCCACTTTCCCAGTCAGACCCATCCTCAGATTTGTTGTGCAGGTAATACACCATGTATGTAGATACCAGTTTCGGTCTTTCAACCGAAATACAAAGAATGTGCACGTCTAATTAATGCTAAAGATTAACTTTCTCGGAGTTCTTATTGTAAACCTATCACACCTAGCATAAATCGACAAGGTGATTAAGACACTTTTTTCCTTCGGCATTATAACAATACAATGGTAGACACAAAAAAAAAAAATCTAAACACAGATCAATGGCTCACGCTAAAGCTGTTAATACGTAGCTGAAAGAGCTATCGTGTGAGCATATACGCGGAACAGCAACGATATTCTCCAGGACCTTATCGAAATTTATGAACAAATGAGGAACATATTTGATTACACATTTGATCAGTGTCAAATATTATTATAAATCGTACTTCCTGTGTTTCCATGCAACAACTATATTGTAGGTCATACGGCAGATAAGGGAAATATTCCCTTCACTAAATCGTAGTAGGATATACAAAAACCTAAATAATATACAAAAATTGTGATTTTTTTTACTATTATTTCCGAGCTCTACAAACAAAAATGGACTAAAAACATCCAAAATATTGTTGGAGGTAAAAATTATTTGACTAGTAAAATACAGTATGTATGCAAGTCTATGGATATTTTCTTGCCATACCACAAAGAGAAGTTTTTTAAAACAATAAATCATACAGCGTTTTTAATGTATGTTAATATGTACTGTACGTCTTTATTTTAATGTTGCCATTTAATAAATGCAAAATCAAATTTTACGCAACGTTCTAAAAACTTGGCAGGACAAGGAATTTAAGATATATCGGGATTATCTATATTTTATTATCATAATAAAAAATATATAATCTAATCCTTTTGTTCCTGTGAAGGGCCAAGTTATATGCACGCAGGGGCGCACCCATGAGGGGGTATTTGGGGGCTGAAGACCCCCCAGCTGAAGGCCCTCCCCCAGAAAAGAAGGATATTACAAAAATATGATTATCATTCTGTTCCGTCAATTAATCAATTCTATTTCGTTTAATTATACTTAATATAAAAGAGATTAAATTTGTGCCGTAATTAGAGCTTTTCAAAGGAATACTTATTTCTGTTAATTTTTAATTCTACTGTAAATTTGCACTTAAATGAAAACTGGACCTATGATACCGAAATATTTTCTAGAAATGGTTAAAGTATGTACTCTTTGTACATAGAGTTTTGAAGTGGGTACAGCAATTGAAATTATTATTTTAGAGCAATTATGTCAACACAATTGTATCAGGATGAGCGGAAGGGGAAGTTGAGATACTATTATATGTCCCCACCCCCACCAGCTGAAAATCCTGGGTGTGAAGAGAAGAATGTGTAAACACAGACCTGTTAACCAGTGGCGTACACAGTAACAAATGGTAGGCCGAGGATCTAATTTTGGTACAAACTAGCTTAAATATTACCATTTGCTTTCTTTGAAATCAAAATTTTCACCGGGGGAGAAACCCCTGGAATTCCGCTTTTTAGGGGACATCGCTGATTCTATATCTTTCTTACCCCCTTACTTCAAATCAAATTTCCAAATAATACAGTAATCGAAATATATAATGTTGTAATTATGAAAATTATTATGTAAAAAGCCCTCTCCCCCAAGCTCAAAATTCTGGCTGTGCCCCTGTGTGCACGTACTCGTCTGTGGTTTTTTTAATCAACCTAACTTAACCAGAACTTAGTCATTTTCCCCTCACTCCCAGGACCAAAAACGTTCCAACACACATTGAAAGCGTCAACAATGAGTCGCTAAGTTCAGAACAATACCACCACTAAATAACACCAATTTCGTACTAAGACGTTAACACCAGTGAATGAAACTTATCACACGACAAGCTATACAATCGCAATTAATTTCAAAGAAAGGCAATTTGAATGGGTATATTAGACAACAATGGACATTATAATATTATTTAAATAATAATGCCTTTTACAGAGTTTATCAATGAAACGTGGATTAATTTGAGTAATCGTTGTAAGTGTGGTCCCTTATGTTGATCAGGTATTATTCGTGCATATTAGATGTTAAAAGTGAAATTTCACCGGATTTTGAATTTACGTGGTTTATTATTAACAAAAAAATAGGTTGTCATTTTTACAATAATTCAATTTGGCGGCTAGCCTACAATACAATATGGCGGCCATAGCCCATCATTTGGGCACTATATGACATTTAAATTTACATCTAAATTCTATATTATATATATTTTGTTTTTTCTTACTTTATATTTTTCTTATATTTTAATTGTTCCTGCCTGTTTAAATTAAAAAATTGCAATATCACAGTAATTATTTATTGTTTCAGGTATGATGGCTCAGAGTTTCTAATACGATGTAAAGATTTGAGCTAAGCATGGACATAATTCACTCAGGAAAGGTCATTAAAATGGCTGATTTCAACCTATGAATCATATGCCAAGGTGGGAGGGAGCCCGTGAACTATAAAAAGCTATGCATCTAAGTCAAAACTCGAGTCTGTTGAAAAATTACTCGCATGTACGGTAACTTTACAAATTTATGGTGTCAGTGACGTGATTGAACTTAGAAATAGAGTAGCCGGTCTCTCTTATAAATAAAGTCGTGTCATATCATAAAAATTGCTACAGTAACGCTACTAATGTTACAAACATTGAAAGAGCTAAATTACGCTTTGAAAAGTGTCTGTTTTCTGGAAATGTGACAGATATACGACGTAGTCAAAAGGGACGCCCTTATGCAACCTTACCATCTACTTCAGGCTCACAGCATACACTAAGAAAATCCAATTTTTTAAAAAAAAAGTGTCTTGGGTCAAGAAGATGATGGGGAGGATTTGCATGAGGTTTGCTCTGCAAATATGGGCTTGCAATTGAATTCAATCGGAAAAAAGACTAAGAATGATGTACTTCGCATAAGACTCAGTACTCTAGTTAATATCAATGACCCTCTAGCCGCCAGAGTTTTTGACATGAAATACCAACTTTCATATTTAGTCAAATGCAAAAGAAATACTGATAAAAAGAGGCAGGATGCAGAAGATAGTGTCAACAACGTTCCAATCATATCAGACCTGGAACTTCTAGATATATTGCGTCAATCACTCAAAAATCAAATCTTGGTGGACATGAATGATTTACAAAATAGCTACCTAAATCTTTTGCTAGAAAATGGATACTGCATACCTGAAATACCCAAGTACAAGCAGTATCTAAAAAATTTAATTTTGGACAATATTGAAGACGTTCATTTTAACAAGCCAGGTAGAACAAAACCCGAGCAATTGCTTTCAACAAAGTTCAAAGAAGAAGTGATATAAAAAGTTGCAATGTTACTATTATTAATTATTAATTGTAGCTGGGAAAAAGTTGTAGTATTAGATAGAATGGTTCTTTTTAATTCAACAATAAAAACTCATAAAATTAAAACATGTAAAGACTTTTCAGAAGTCTTCTTGGAGAGAATTGCCAATATTGCCAAATCTTATGATGAAATTAGGCTGGTATTTGACAAATATATGCAGGACAGTCTGAAACAATAAATGAGAACTAGAAGAACAAAAGAAAATTCTACATACTATCACATAACAGATGGCACTATAATTCACAATGTTTCTTTGAAAGATTTTCTAGCTGATATAAGAACAAAATCGGAACTAATCGAATACCTCGCTTTAAAGCTGCTACATCACAGTACTAGTACTGGGAATCGCCTTAAAATGTTCTATGTGACATTTGAAACGCATGCAAAAGAAAATGCAAGAATACCCGACGATTTGATTACACGCTGCTCATATTACACGCTCTTCCCCTACAGAAAGATCTGACGTCGTAATACAGTCTCCAGATACTGATGTTTTCCTGCTTTTGATATACTGGTATGCTCAACTTCCCAGTCAAATAGTATTTCTCACCGGACAAGGGGTCAAACAAAGATCTATTGCAATCAAAAATGTGTATCATAAACTTGGTCATAAAAAAATCAGAATCTCTACTAGGATTCCATTCATTTACAGGGTCTGATATGTCTGGAAAGTTTGCTGGAAGAAGCAAAGAGTTCTGCATTAAAGTTTTTATGGAATGTGATGATGAAATGTTACAAGCTTTTACATGCCTTGGAAAACTCGATATGCCAAGTAAAGAAACAGTGAGAGGATTAGAGAAGTTTGTATGTCAGCTTTACAAATCAAAGATTCAAATAAATGTAAATATTCTTCGCTGGTACTTTTACTCAAATCGCCAATGTGCGGGCGAAAAATTGCCCCCAACCATGGGTTCTTTATTACCACACATTCACAGGGCACACTATAGTACAAAGATCTGGATTACAGCTTGTAGTAAGTATTCACCAGATTCTCCTAGATCCTGTAAACTTAGGATGGTACCGAACTAACGACAAGACACTTATTCCAGTGAGAAGCTTGAACCCTCCAGTGCAGGAAGCAATCACCAGTCTTCTCAAGTGTTCTTGTAAAATGGATTGTCACTCAGCCAAATGTTCTCGTCGGAAAATTAGCATACCCTGTACAAAGCTGTGTTCTTGTGTAGAGAGTGAATGCATCAATCCCTTCAGCAATCATATAAGTTATGATAGTGATGAGGACTAAAGGGTTGCCATGATATTTTTAAAATTAGTTATTTGGTTTCCAACAAATTGTTTCATTATTTTCGCTAATACTCTACTTTATATGTATTTATGTCCTTGAATAAGCTTTAAAATTAATAAATTTGTTCTGAAATGTTGTTCTGACGCTATTATAAACTTAATTAATAATGATTTTGTAATAAACATTTTATCTTAATTATATTCATAGACGCCATTTTGTATTGTGAGCTGGACGCCATATTAGATTATTGTAAAAATGCCAGCCTAATTTTTATGCTACCTTAAGGTAAGTAAATTCATAATCAGGTGAAAGTTTATTTTTAACAAACAATATGAACGAAAAAACATTTCTTACCACAATATAATGTCCCAGATCCTAACTCGGAAGAGAGGTGGTTCAAGTCCAACCAGCAGTTGCTCCAAATATCCACAGATTTATCTTCCATCCTTATTACAGGCAAACGGCGGATTTCTTTACAGTAGAATGCTGTTGCTCATTAAGGGTAATATCAGCGTTTATTACAGGACGTGTTGGCATTCATTACATAAGAAGATTGGCACATATTACAGACGAATATCAGCGCTCATTACTTAGACATTTTGATACTTATTACAGGCAATGTCAGCGCTCATAACATAGAAATGTTGGCACTCATTACAGACAATATCAGCGCTAGTTACAGATAAGTATCAGCACTCATTACATATAAATGCTGGCACTTATTACAGGCAATGTCAGTGCTCATTACAGGTGAATATCAGCGCACACTACATGAGAATATTGGCATTTATTACAGGCAGTATCAGTGCTTATCACAAATAAATATTAGCGCACATTACATCGGAGTGTCGGCAATTATTACAGGAAATGTCAACGCTAATTGCAGGTGAATATCAGCGCTCATTACATGGGAATGTCAACACTCATTACAGGCAGTGTCAGTGCACATTATTGGCAAACATAAGTGCACATTACATGGGAATGCTGGCATTTATTATTGGCAGCTATGACACTTTATAGGCAATGGTAACGTTCGTTACAGGAAAATGTTTCTGCAACTTACATTTAAAATTCACTCTCCTCTTCTTACGCCCTACAATTATATATCTTATCAAGTCAATACACTGGTATTAGATAGTGAGATAATGTTAGCAAAAATAGTTTGATTTTTAAAATTTCAATCAACTACGGTTCATCATTATTCTAAAAACGAATTCAACTGGAATAAAAAAAAGTTGGAATTCTTCAGAAGACACTTCTGTGAATGAATATTTACGGCGTGTGTGAGTGTGTGACATCACTCGATGACGTCACAGATGTGACGGCGTGCGCGCGAAGTGAGGTTAGTGGTGGGGTATTAGTAGTGGAGACAAACTCACCCTAGAACCAGTGGCGCTATAGACAGAGTGGCGGTAACTTCTCTAGAGAGTGAGGTGGTACCGTGCGGCGGTTGTGATCGGAAGCACACGGGGTCGGCCCGCACTGGCTTAGGAAACAACTAATCTTTATAACTAATTAACGTTAACGTGCATAAAAAAAACAAACAGAGAAATGTCTGGGGTGAAACCGAGACATTTTTGTGTGACTGGCTTTAGGTGAGTAAACTGAAATAAATGTATTATTTAAAAAAAAATAATTTATATGGTCTTCCACTTAGATATTTCAGATAGTATTGCACATAGCTACTGATCTAATGGTCACCAGTTTGATTCCGACAGTAAAGATTTACCCAGATTGGTTTTTGGGGATGTGTGCGGGGGTGGTGACATCCCCCAACAGAGATTTACAATGAATCTTTCTAGCTTTAAATCCCTCTTAAAGTAGTTTAAAGTTGGCTAAACATAATTAGGGTTCTTGGTGAAATGAATTTTAGCAGATCTTATATATTATCATTTGAGATAAATCTTAATTAATCATTGGTTCCATGCTGTGTTCGAGACGTTTAAGGCGATATATGCTTCAATGCGTTGTAAGACACAAGTGCCTCAATGATACTTAGCTTCAGCTCTCGCGAACCAGCAAAGGGGTCTAACAAGTTCTGGTAATGTTTCCAGTTCGAATCCCAGTCAGATAGAAGCTACGTTTTCTTAATTTGGTTAAGTGAGTGTAGTAAGAGAAATTCGGAAGTCTCTACAGGTGTGGACTCAGATGTTAATAAACTTTAGCTTTTGTTGATAGTCTTAAAAACAATCATTTAGGCATACTTAAACATCAGAAGAGTGGCTACGAGCCATAAATATCCACTTCTGTGGCCGTAAGATCTAACGCGCTAGTCTCGTGTTAGATTAGACTGCCGAAGACGGGGCGATCGGAGTTCGATCCCAGTCGAGTGAACTGAGAGGGTCTTTTCCTAAATGGTTTTTCACTCTCGCTTCATGTAAATGCGTGTGCACTTCCCTTAAATTAAACCTTTCTAATCCCTAACACAATAGTGTAGATAGTAAATAGGTGTATAGCCCGAATGGGTAGTAAGACGTAGTAATAAAAAAAGAGCCATAAATATTTTCATGTACTTTTAAATTGTTATTGTTTGGATAGAAAATAACGCAATGTTAACTTTTAAATTTTATCTGGCTTCAACTTTCCATACAATGTATTAAAATTACTATTTTTGTGCCTTTTTACATTGTGAATTTTAAATAAATTTAAATAAAATCTATTTGAGGTCTTAGAGAGAAGGGTGTAGGGGTACAAATGATCCTTTGCCCTGCTATGAGGGTGCCATTGAAAGGGTGTTTTTTTCCTTAAATTGGTTTCTACGTTTTCTGCACGTAAGTGCAGAAACATTTCATCTAAATCATTAATTTCTCTTTCCAACCCCCTTGATGTCAATTAAACACGGATAGCCGTGATGGTTAGTAAGACACGATCCAAAAAACCAATCAAAAACATGTTTTAAAAGGAAGAATCTTATCTAAAGGCTAGGAAATCTGCTAAACCTACTTTCTCATACTCATACGCCAAGTTATTTGAACTACAGTTATGACTTTAGATATATATTATCAATGCAAATACATTTATTTATTTGAGGTTATTAACGTGTACTTTCTAAAATGACTCAAAGGGCAACATCGATTTCTCCTGGAAAGACATTTTAACATACTTCCCAGGGTTCTTTCACATGGACCGACGGCTTTTCTTCCCCTCCAGTGGAGGGTGTGCCGCGGATATTTATCGCTTAGGTAAAATCCGTCGACCCAAGCTGGGTTTGAACCCATGAATATCGGCTCTTGAGGCGAACACTTTACCGTAAGACCACCGTGGTCGACAATGCCTATAAAATAACAGAGTAAAATGTTCTCATCGTTGACAGAAAAATAAATACGTTTGTATTTATTTTAAGCTTCTTTCTACGATAATTCTACCAAACCAGTAATACGGCAATGAGTTTTCACAGCTCTATTATTTCCGGCGCGTGCATTTCCACCGTGCCATAAGGTCTAGCCTTTATTGAAACAAAGCGTACAGTACATATCAAGCATAAAACATCCCACTGATTACATCACGTGTTGTTTGGGTTGTTGCTGTAGGTTTCTCCGTGTTCCATTTCATAAGGCGCGTGCCAATGAGATGTCAAATTAAATCTACGATCTTTTTATAAACATATTTTCATACGATCTAGATTTCTTGAACGATAATAAACGACTGCTTTATTTTAGATCCAACATATTGAAGACACCTTAATATCCTAGATATATTTTACATATCAAAGTATAAACGTTAAAATCTGACAGCTCAGCTAAGTTCTATTCTCAGCAATGCTGAAAAATAAGTCGGTATGAAATATGGTGTGTCCTCTTTCGCTAAGGATGTTTGTCAATCATTTTACTTGTGTGAATTGATAATAAAACGTGCCAGTGGACACGTGGCGTATATGCTAAGATCAACTGGTGTGGTTTGCTTGTGACAGGGGCTAGAATTTCAGCCGTGGGATGATATTTTCTAAAAGGATCTCCCACTATCCCTCCATACAAATGCGAGTATAATTCCTTTAAATTATACCTTCCTCATATCAAATAAATTAGTGTAATTAAATGTATACAGATTGCATGGATAGTAAGACACAATGGGAAAAATTGTTTCTGATGTTAATGCATACAAATAAAAATTATCAGATGGAACATTTCCAAAACTCTATAATTTATTTGACACCTGTATCACGTGACTATAATTCAGGTTAGAAGTACAATTAGTTGAGCCAAGATTAATGCCGGCTGTTAGGAATAAATAGATTTGACCGAAATAAAGCTTGGAAAATTGATTGTTTCCAGTAATCTAAGGTCTCAAAATGATTACACTATATAAATCAGCTATTAAATAATGAACAAAATATGAAACCAAGTCACTTTTATTTGACACCTGAATAATGTGTAGAATTTCAAAACTACTTTGGTCCCCTTTATATTAACTTAAATGCGTAATAATAACTTTAATAATACTTATTGTTGGCAAAATATTAAATGAGGGAAGCAATACTTTTTAAGAGATAAAGTTTTTAAATACTCAATTCTAAGCGATAAAATGTTTACTCATAAATACTATTAAAAGTGTTACGACATAATATATATTTTCTTATTGTTTAATTTAACTTAACAGTTTGTATAGCTCAATATTTTATACTTTTTATGTGATCAATATTTATATTTTATTTTAGAATATATTCTTCAAATGAATATTTATGTGTAAAATAATATAGTTTATGTATATTTTCAAACAACTTCTAATTTATATATGTTATTTTTTATTTCTAGCACCGTGTCTTATCTTACTACCCGTTCGGGGTTTACGCCCATTTGTTAATCATCTGACAAAATACATTTCATATTTGAGCTTCTAATCTACTATTATTAATCAGTTACATACGCTTTAATTCAATTTTAAATTCAAAAATAAATAAAAATTGATACTGTCAGTTTTATTTTTCTAAGATCTTACCATTGCTGCAATATAAAGAACTAAAAGATAAATATTGTGTTTTTTTAGTATAACCGTCTGTGGAAGCGTTGGAGTGCTAACCCCTGTCACCCTCACTTAAATCCGAGCCTGTTTTTAGTACGTTAAGTTAGTTTGTAAGTCGTGTTCACATAGAATCAATGTGGTGCTACCAACTCTAGTATGCGATCGAATACTTCTCTAAATGGTCGAACAAATCACGTTTTAATTGAAAACAAGGAAACGGGGCGAATAGCCAACATCCATTAGTTTCCATTAAACCCGTGGATAACTTCCACCGTCGCGCGCAGTCAGTACCATCGTGGGTGGTCCATCACATGCCAGAGGAGGGTGGGAGGAGAGGATGCGAATAGTTCAAGATAGGAAAAAAATAAAATCTTGCACTGAGTGTAACTATCCGTTAGAGATATCCGCAGGAAAATATTACTCACGCGAACCAATTCAGAACTAGCCTAACCCAAGACCGTTATACAACGCCTGGAAGCTTGAAACCGCCATATCACATCGGAGCTGCTCTTGAGATAGTTGATGTATAAGTTTTAACAGTATTTGATTGGAAATTAATTTTGAATGGACATTTATTCTACCCGGGAGTACACTAGTACTTACTATATCTTATGCAATTAATTGTGTTGCTTATTGTTATTAATATTACTTTTAAATAAGATCAATTAATAAGACAGATTATTGTCAAACGTATCAAAGGAGGCCAAAAAAGGGTTCGGGAGTTTTTTACTCCCCAATAATACGACTATGTAGGCCTATACATATATTATTTATGATTTGAATACACACTTTTTACAAAGACATTAAATTAAAATATTATTATCCAATTATCATATTTCATAATTTATTGAAATCTATGCAACACGTGCTTTATCACTGTTATTTTCACATCCTATCTCAAACTGATGTGGGTGATCTACTCTAAACTACTTTCCAGGTCTTTGCCCCTTAGATTAGAGCGTTTGATAACTTTTGTGTTAATATATATACTCAACTCTTTATATTTATCTACTGGAGCAATGGTTTATATATGCTGGCTAAAATACTCTCTTCTCCTTCCATTCTGCCTAATCAAGTATCTGTCAATATATATATATATATATATATATATATATACCTACAAAACTACTCGTACTGATGGGTATGCGGACTAAATGTCAGGCTCACTTAGTCTTGTTTGCAGATGACAGCAAGGTCTAGGTTTTATTGAAGCTATATTTTCCTAAATGGTCTCAAACTCCACCCAAACGCGTGTACATTTCCTATCAATTCTACCTCCCTCATCCCTAACTTAGTAGCGTAATTAAATGCGTAATACCCGGATGGTTAAGAATACCCGGTGGGGAAAGCCTCACAAAACAATAGATGTTTTAATTGGCTCTATCAGGTACCAAGTCCGCCATTGTGTCTGGACACTCACGTTTTAACCACGTCCCCGAGGCTAGAAATAAAACACCTTGATTTATCTGAGCAGCAGAGAGGGGTGAGGGGGAGTTGTCCGAGGATAAACAGACCGTATCAAGAGGTTACGGTCCAGAGGTCATGTTGGAAGATGCCGTGAGATGGTGGTGTTAACCACGCGTCCATACGCTCCGTGGGACCGGAATGTTACTAATCGCCCGACTGGTGGAGGGAGTGTCACAGTGATAGAAACACAAGACAAGAAGGGAAGATAGTTTCGAGTTTTCGCGGATTGTATCACACGCTTTTGTTTCATTCTTATCACCGGGGGAGGCTGGTCGCACGTCTAGTGTGCCTGACTCGGGTTCAATACCACCCTACTACCCAAAGGATCAATTTCCCTTTCTAACGCCAAGTGTGTTACCATAGACATATCGCAGGTTCGAATCTCGTCGGGAATGTTTTTCTAAAGTTCCATAACATAAATGGACTTACGATCCCAGTGCCACATTCCTTTAAGTGCCAATCACGGTTTGGGCCCATTTGCCACACCAATGCCGGGCAATTCCCACCAAGACGCAAATATAGCAAAGACCTTCTCCTTAAAGAGTAGCCTTTACGTTCAACAAATCTTAAGTGCTCTCTATTTTAGTTACACTTCAAATGATTTAAAAACAGGCTTTCAACTTACCCACATTTAAAGTGCCACTAAAATACCCATTTGTAAAAAAAAAAAAAAAAGTAGGGCGTGAATAAGAGGTTCAATACATTTTAAAGTGGTTACTTAAAGTATTTTAAATCCTTGCCTATGATTATCATAAACATAATATCTTCAAATGATTTCTAAAGGCATTTAATATAAGTACATTTGGGAGCGCACCACTGGACCTGATTAGATAGATAGTAAAATACAAAATTACGCTCAACATTAGTTTGCGAATTAAAAGAATCTATAGATTTAGAGACGATTACTCGGAGGAACTGACTATGGAAGTCTAGTTTACGCTTTATAATCACAGGGCTACATAAGTAAAATGAATTTAGCCAAGACCACTCAATCACTCGGTATTTAACTATCCATATTTAACGCAACATTTTTCTAGGACACACCTGGAAGTGAAGTAAGGTCCCTTCTAAATTTGAAGTCCGCTTCTCTAACCACTCGACCGGAATCTAGAACAAATCCATCCATGAAATTTGAAATTAATTTTAAATCTTGACACAGTAAGATAAAAAGTAAATAATAGAAACAAATTGCTATTTAAAATGTAATTTTTATGTGTAGAAATAAATATTTAATAGTTTAGAAAACATTCAGGCGATCTTATTTCAACATGTATTCGTTCATCTACAGCAAATTATAAAAAAATTAAACACTTACAGTTAATTGGTTTAGAAAATTATAAAAATCAAATTTCATCAGCTAAAGCAGCTTTTAAAGGAAATAAATAGTAGAAATTTTAAAAAATCTATAATTAGCTATGTTGAGAAACCAAAATTCGTTTTCTCTAAAAGGTTCCTATGCTCCTTAGAGCGCAAATTATTATGACATAATATTAGGTCGATTCACAAATGTAGACTATTGGGGTAAGAATGAGAAGGGTAGAATTTAGAGGAAGTGTAACCAAATTTAACGTAAAGAGATTGTGGGAAAGCATATAGAACTCGTTGAGTCCCAACTCCCCATAATCGGACCCAACGTGTTGCAACTTTATTATGGGGTTGACATTAAAACGAATATATTAAAGAGTAGGTATTATTTATATAGGCCTGTTTATATGAAGTGCACCCCGCCCTAGCGAACGAGAAAGGCTGGTGATAAATCGTATGTGGAAACATTCCCTCCCCCCCCCCCTTTTTTTGGTCACAGTTCTTCGGAATGAGATCGGACTTTGACCTACAATCAAGTCTATTGTAATCCCGATACCGTAAACTACGTGACCGCCATTATCTTGCAAACTATCAGTATTATATATTAGCCCTAACTCCATCGTTAATATTTGCGTAACGAGTCCTTCCTCTATGACAGAATATTATGTCGCAGGTATACATGACGCGGTGTACAGCTGTGCCCTACATTCACACGCGAATGTTAATTAGTTTATTTACTCGTTATCTCTTGCTCATTATCTCATGTCACCCACTGGTCACAAGGTACTTAATTTAGCGACCAAGTTTGGGTGGTGCCATACCTCTCACAATTTAGCAACAGAGGTTGCCTTCATATTTTGGGACCCTTTTCATGTTTTTGGTTCGCTTTGTATCTAATTTTATAGGCATGCATGCAAGTTTTTTTCATTTCGGAAATGTTTTCAATTACCAATTCTCTCGAACTACTAAATCGTACACTTGAAAATTGACACAGAAATAAAACAATAAGTTTATTTATTTAGCACCGCGTCTTACTACCCGTTTGGGTTATACGCTTAAGTACTAAAAACAATAAACAAAAAGTAAAAATAAAGGAAGGCACAATCCAAAAAACGAATCCTAAATGATAATTAATATTAACCAATATATTCCTGAGTAGCCTAATTTGTGTTCAAATTTGTTGGAAATTTATCTTTAATTCAAACATTGAAATGGTTAAAAAAAAAAACAGGATGAAATGGCCCGGCCATGACTAAAATTTCTGAAGCGTTTGTTTTCTACCTCCAAGGGCTTTTGGTTCAAGAGCCGGGTCGAAGTTTTAAGAGCTTTAATCATAGCAGACCCAACTCAGCTTCCGGCTCGCATCTGTTTATGTGTGTTTTTGTGTGTGTGTATGTGTGTGTGTGTGTGTGTGCGCGCGCGCGTTCGCACGAGGTATGAGAGTAAAAGGACAAAAAAAGACACACGATATACAATACAAGAAATGTGTACAGTGCATTCATATTTTAATGATCATCCAAAATTTTCTGCGGTGACGATGGGGAACAAAGCGAAAAATTTTCTTGTTAATAACTACAATACGTTCTTATTATGACAGAATGAAGTTTTGTGTACACTGCTTATATGTCAAGCCATTCTAAAAATGGGCAGAAACGACCTTTTCAATGCAGTATCTATCCATGTATCATTCATACATCATTAATATTTCAACAATGTTAAGTACTAGGAAATTGTATTAACTCTATATCCCATTTATGTTTAGTCAGAAATGATCTGCGTGCCAAAGTGTTCGTGTAAATTTACTATTTCTAGCCAGCTGTGTCACAGAGTTGATTGTCATGTGAGGGTAATTATCAAGGCTTATATTATTATTAGCACCGCGTCTTACTACCCGTTCGGGTTGTACGCACTTACGCCAATGTGTAGGGGTAGGGTGATTGTGATATGAAATGGAGGACCTACAGTTTAACGTGGAATCCGAACCACGGTGGAGGCCTGGCATTCCACACATTCACAATTTGTGATTAATACACGTCTTGTCAAAGGTGAAGGAAGGGTTCGACAATCAGATAAATCTGTGCCGGGACTGAGGATTGAACCCCGGACCTTTAGCAGAGAAGTCCGACACCTTAATCAAGGCCTATACAATTATGTTTCCTAATTTAAGTTAAAAAATTAACTTTCCGGGTACCTTAAACCTGCGTTTAGAAATGCTTACATTAATCTAGGGGTATTTTTTACGTTCATTTTCTCAGCCAATGGTTTGTATCAACACATGACTTACAAACTAATTAAACCTAGAAGAGTATGCTAACACTATACATCCAACCCTGAGGGAAAGATAAATTTATAATCGGATAGAAGATCGAACTCTTATGGAAATAATACCTCTGAGCTACCGAGATTCAACAAGGGGCTTCTAGACCTGTGTTTGACCACTCTGGCACTAAACCATGAAAGAGAGATACAGGAAGCGGCACACACTCAGCAGAAGTCAGATTGATTGGGCAAGTGAAGAGGTCAGCTGTCTTAATTATACGTTACGAATTGATAGCGTCCATGGAAAAAGATAAAGCGACACATTTGTCAAGAAGTTTTACATCTCGCCAATGAAGTGGATCGCTTCCCGGGTCACTGCCATTGCGCCACTCAGAAGTACATCAGTCTAGTGCCTGCAGAAAGAGGCTAGAAACATTTTATTGGCTGTCCTTATCGATATAATTATTATAATAATCGCGTTGGCCTCGATGAATATCGTTCTCAAGTCTACGAGCTTAGTCAAGATAGGATGGATAGTTTTCCATTAATTTAAAAATAAATACTGGTTTGGTTTTATAAATTGGTGATTTTTAAATGCTGATCTACATGGAGGGGGTGGGGGGGTGGGCGCAGCCTTCCTAAAGGTAGCCAAACATCCTCAAACTGCTTTATTTATTACAGGAGTGGCCTGGTTCAGTGACCGTATGGTCTAAGAAGGCGTAACTCTTGCAATAGATTAGTCAATAGATTTCTAATCTAAGACAGGGAAATCAGGGTTCGAATCCCGAATGGTTTTCCACTCCCCTTCAACGAAAAAGTGGATACACTTTATCTAAATTGAACCTTCTATATCCCTAACACATTAACGTAATTAGTACATATGCGAATAACCTGAATAGGTAGTAAGATGTGGCGATAAATACAATTTAGAAAACACGATGCTAAATATTTTGAAAAAATGAACGACTATTTAAATATTGCGAAACAACTGGTCGTATGAGATGAGTTTACCACGCGCCAGAGGTGGCCTCCTTTTTTTGAGAGTCTAAAAATTAATAAATATTCTTTCTTTAGTGATGGGTTGGTTTCAAAATATTTCCGGTTACTGTGCAAGTTTAATCGTTTAGGATCCCATTATCGGTTCCTTCCTGTGCCGGTTCTATTATTTAATATCCCATTTCTTGGTTCCAAACTCCGCTTAATCACACCACAGCCTAATCTAAAGCTGATTGTTCATCATCTGTACGAAGTAAATGTGACATCCCTAACTACTAATTCGTCACATATAAATAATTATTTTTAGAACTAGTTAAAATATTACCCTCTTCGGTGGCCGCATGGTATAAGGTACTGTTATCGCATTGGTGGCCACATGGTCTAAGGCGCTACTCTCGTAGTAGACTAAACTGCCGATGATGGGGAGATCGAGGTTCGAATCTCGGTCAGGTGTACTGAGGGTGGTTTTCCAAAATGCTTTTACACTCTACCTACACGCAAATGCGGGTACACTTCCTCTAAATATAACCTTCCTAAGCCCTAAAACCATTAGCGTAATCAGTATATATGTATATAAACCGAAAAGGTTGTAAGACGCGATGCTAAAAAAAATTATCACCAACCATATAGTTTAAGACTATATATTTATTGTCTTGTATTTAGTTTATTCACGTATAGTAGGATTCTGGTAGAAATAACCTTTAAAAAAAAAAATTTGTCGTTAACAATAGTAAAATTTTACCATATTATTATTAATTTTATAGGTATTACAGTAATATATCAAAAGTGACGGTTACAGAGCACATGACTTGACGTATGAATATATTAAATATGTTTTAGCAACTATTGTAAATGTCAAATACGTTTTTTTTGCTACATGCATGTATTTATTAAGACATGTTTTACTTTGATTGAAAACGAAGAATCTATTTTCTGATAACCGAAAGCGGTTCCGATGAAGAGCCATTAAAACATAAGAACCGAACCAACGCATTCCTAGCTTCGATGTTATTCCTCCCTGACCCATGGTACATTTGACAACACAAGACCAGAAATGTTTTCATAAATCTCTCCCAGTTTTTGTGCATTCTTAATAGTTTTTTCTAAAAAGGCATAGCCAAAAGGGGCCAGGAAGATATAAGCGAAATGAATTGGACAGTGAGGAAAGAGAATAACAATGAGAAAATCAAAGTATTTTGTGAGCGCCTGGGTCTAGATTGAGCCCACCTGTCAAGAGTCAGGTACACTAACCATGCGGCCACCGCCCGGTCACGGCAATCTAAACAACCGTATTTGTATGTTAAGCAGACCACGCCTAGATCATGCGGTGATATTGAGCAGTGCAGTCTAAGGATCAACTTTGCAGGCTGCCATTGGTGGGTGTCACTTTAGATGCTGGGGCTATACTAAGACAATGTCACCTTGACACTTAGTGGTTATTAATGAATATAGCAATGATTAAGATAGTGTCACCTTGACACTTAGTGGTTATCACTTGAATGATAGAGCATGACTAAGATAGTGTCACCTTGACACTTAGTGGTTATCACTTGAATTGATAGAGCATGACTAAGATAGTGTCACCTTGACACTTAGTGGTTATCACTTTGAGATGATAGAGCATGACTAAGATAGTGTCACCTTGACACTTAGTGGCTATCACTTGAGATGATAGAGCCTGACTAAGATAGTGTCACCTTGACACTTAGTGGCTATCACTTGAGATGATAGAGCCTGACTAAGATAGTGTCAACTTGACACTTAGTGGCTATCACTTGAGATGATAGAGCCTGACTAAGATAGTGTGACCTTGACACTTGGGGTGTCACTTGAGATGATAGAGCATGACTAAGATAGTGTCACCTTGACACTTAGTGGTTATCATTTGAAATTATAGAGCATGACTAAGATAGTGTCACCTTGTCACTTAGTGGTTATCACTTGAGATGATAGAGCATGACTAAGATAGTGTCACCTTGACACTTAGTGGTTATCATTTGAAATTATAGAGCATGACTAAGATAGTGTCACCTTGACACTTAGTGGCTATCACCTTGAGATGATAGAGCTGACTAAGATAGTGTCACCTTGACACTTAGTGGTTATCACCTGAGATGATAGAGCCTGACTGAGATAGTGTCACCTTGACACTTAGTGGCTATCACTTGAGATGATAGAGCCTGATTAAGATAGTGTCACCTTGACACTTAGTGGCTATCACTTGAGATGATAGAGCCTGATTAAGATAGTGTCACCTTGACACTTAGTGGTTATCACTTGAGATGATAGAGCCTGACTAAGATAGTGTGACCTTGACACTTGGCGGGTGTCACTTGAGATGATAGAACATGACTAAGATAGTGTCACCTCGACACTTAGTGGATATTACTTGAGATGATAGAACATGACTAAGATAGTGTCAACTTGACACTTGATGGGTGTCAATTAAGGTTCTATAGCTATACTAAGACCGTGATAACGTGACAGTTTTAGAAGAAATAAACAATAAATATCATGCAGTAAACGTTGAAAAAAACCACCTAATTTATATTGCAGTTGCCAAAATTAACATTATCAAATCTGCACTGGTAATATCAAGGTCCAAGGCTCCAAGCTCGCAAGATACTGATTTGTGGTTTCGTCAAAGTGTGATTATCGATTGGGTGGGTTGAGAGATGTTTTTTCACAATTGTGACTTGTTGTTTTTAGTTATATGCACAGTCTCTGCCTACTCCGTAAGGAACGGCGTGATTAGGTATATACGTATATACGTATGTATACCTCAGTTTTATCTTTGTGGTGCTGACTGACAGCTCACAGCTGACTTCTGACGGCTTTGAAAAGCTACCAAACCAAATTATGTATCCCTACGCCGAACCATATGATCTGCAAAAAACATGTCTTTAGCAGTTGTCACTTCTGACAGTCAAATTTAGGTATATACCTAAATGTTGACTGTCAGAAGTCAGCTGTGAACTGTCAGTCAGCACAAATAAGCTGTAACCTGGGTGTACTTATACTATTTTTATTCCATCCCATTACACACTTATGAGGGTGCACTTTCCTTAAAACTCTGCTCTTCATCTCTACCAATAAAAATAAATCAAGGTAAATTATAATAGCCAAAAAATAAATCAACCCCTCTTATGATCACTAAAAAAAATTATTAAAAATTCATTAAAAACATGTGGTTTTTAAATGTCGATATTTTCGATTGTTGCAAAGACCTACCCACGAAGCGCTTGGAATGCCTCAGGGAACTGGAAGTTTATGCTTAAATGTTTTATTTATAAAATATTGAACAGTAAAACAACAAGATTACTCGTTTTCAAATTCCAAAAAAATTTGAGCTAAAAAAAGATTGTATATTTATTATAAATTGACAAAGTATGAGTAATGAAAAAAAATTACAGTAGTAGGCCTTTTTAGGCCTGTCCAAAAAAAAAAACATATGCGTCTGTTTTAAAGGCGTGTATGACATTTAAGCGAATACTAATAGTGCCATAATTATATGCTAATATCACTACCAGACATGACGTATGTAGAGCAAAAATCATATGTGTGCTTGAATACGGAAAAAAAAAAGCTTCTTGCAGATGACTGAAACATATATGTTTACTATATGTTTTGATTTGATCTGTATAGCTCTTGTAAACAAAAGGTTGCCGGCTTCAGATGGGCATTAGAATGAAACGACAATAAGTCCTGGTGTTTTTAATTTGTAGCATAAGGTGCCACAGAGTTAGGCACACAAGTTTTACTAAACCCAGAACAATCCCATCAAACACTACTCAAATATATCACTATCTATCTATGCTTATATTTGGGGAATAAAACGAGCCCATGCAACAACACAACTACCCGCTTCGGTGGTCACATGGTCTAAGGCGTCACTCTCGCAGTAGACTAGACTTCCGATGACGGGGATATCGAGGTTCGAAACTCGGTTGGGTCTACTGAGGGTGGTTTTTCCAAATTGGTTTTTCACTCTTCCTCCACGTAAATGCTGGTACGCTTCATCTAATTATAGTCCTCCTCATCCCTAAAATAATTTGCGTAGTTACTACATAAGCGTATAACTCGAACGGGTAGTAAGACGCGGTGCTGAAAATAAAAATTGCACTTGGTTTGAAAGGTTTTCAGCGCTCCATGTCTTACCATCTGTTAGGCTCATCAGCATATTTTAATAAAGGGGCGGAGAATAGGAACGTAGAATATTAAAGGAAATGTACAAGCATCTGCGTGGAGAGAAGGTGGTACAATATTTTAAAGGGAGGGGTTTGGGTTTGGAAACCTTAGTACACCTGGTCATTTTTTAAAATGTATTTGAGGTATTTGACGTGCACTTTCTGAACCGACTGATTATATGAATACACGACTTAACAACTAATTTAAATCTAGAACAGACACAACATACATGTTACATGTTTTTAAGTCATCACTGTGAAATGAGAAACCCACAATTCCCCAATAATACATTTTTCAGCCATGCTGGGAATGGAACCCTTGATCTAAGCTGTGTTCAGCAACCAGACAGACAGACACGCTACCAACTGAGCTACGGTTTCAGACGTTTACCCGGTCGGTATTCGATCCACAAACCTACCCGTCACCAAGAACCAAGAGGAAACGAGACTGACACCTTTTCTATGTGCCCACCGATGATTTTTTAAATAATTTAAATTTGTACCTTATTGATAAATATCAGTAAAGTACACGTTTAAATTTACTTTTAAAAATATTTTTATTTTATTTATCTAGCACCGCGTCTTAATACCCATTCGGTTTATACGCTTAAGTACTAATTACGCTAATGGATTAAGAATTGGAAAGGTTGAATTTAGAGGAAGTGGACCCACATTTGCGTGAAGGGAGAGTGGAGAACCATTTAGGAACCACCCCCAGTTCATCCAACCGAGATTCGAACCTCGATCTCCCCGTCCTCAGCAGTTTAGCTCAACATGAAACTAGCCCGCTAGCCAACTATGTCACCGAGGCGGGTATAAAAATGTAATTATAATCAGAGATTATAGTCAAAGCCGTACCCAATTTTATTTGGGGTGGGGAGACGATTGGGGGGGGAGGGAGGGAGAGGGGAGCGCTTAGGTTCTACCTTTGGTGATTCGTGGGGAACTTCCTCAACAGGATGTGACCAAACATTTTTGAAAACATAAAGCCCTTTTTGTAAGTAACTTAAAAATGTTTTTAATAGCGAAATTAGGGTTGTGTTATCAATTTTATAAGACCCCAAAAGGCTACTAACCTAGGCATCAAAGAGGAACACGAAAATTTATCACTAATAATATTGTTGGTGGGGTTGAGGGTTATTTTAATCTCCAAACCACTAAAACACTCCGCCTTGATCAATCTCTGTATATTTTCGACAAAGTACAAATTGTGTTCGTTTCCTACAATAACATTTTATAGTAAGATTCTGGTGGTAGTAAAGTTTTTAGAAAATACAAACACATTTTTTTGTAGTCAACATTAATATTATTTTATTAAATTATTTTTATCCTTTAGTTAAAAAATATTAACTTTCAAAGGTTACAGCTGAAAATCACATGAATCGACGCATAAATATAAGAGAAATTATTTTTAGTAAATTTTGTAAATGTCAAAAAGGTTTCTTCCTGTCCGAGTTGTTTGTGTCGAGTAGCGCTGGGGTCAACTCCAAGTTGGTTACGACACGATGGGCGTTTCTCCCACGAGTCCGCTGCATCTGTTTTCACAATCATGGACTACACAAACTCTCTGATGTCACACTTTAGATTTGAAACGGCCGTGGGGTCGAGAGCACAGAAGCCCCACCGCCATTTGTCCCTGGTTTTTATCTCGTAGGAGCTGTCAAGGGTTGGCGAGGGCAGCTTACAAGGAAAGTATTCAACGCGCAATTTCTAAACCGATGCATTTACTCCATAATACGAATTACAAACTAACTTAATACAGGACAAACGCCCAACAATACGAATTCGGCCCTTGCACCTAGATATTTACTAATTGGATGACGGAGTGAACCCTGCAATAAATAGTAACTTATTTTCGTCAGCACCCTACACCCTCCCTCCCCCCCTTTCCGGTATAAAACTAGAGTCCCTTAGACTTTAGGGTGACCACAAAAAATTAATTTTGAGTTAATTAATTATATACAGAGAGTCTCAGAGCTCAATCATTAAATATGATTGATATAAACATCTATTTAATTAAACGTGAACGCGCATAAGTAGACACGTGGACTCAATGTCAGGTTAACCCGGTCTGGTTTGACATTACCAATCCTATCCCCTATTGGCTTGTTAAAAGTAGCTATGTAGTAGTGCTGGGGGGGGGGGGGGGGGGGGGCGGTGCAAAAAAATATATATTCTGAAAATTGAAAAATGACACCTGGACACGGGAATCGAACCCGGGACCCATGTCCAGGTGTCATTTTTCAATTTTCAGAATATGATATCTAGATGGTGAATTCTTCTCTAAAATTAATAACAGCTTTGGCTATATGAAAAATATATATATTTAGCACCGCATCTTAAAACCCGTTCGGATTATACGCCTATGTAATAATTATTCAATTGTGCTAGGGAGAGGAAGGTTGAATTTATAGAAAGTGTACACAAATTTGCTTGGAGGGAGAGTGGAAAACCATTTAGGGAGAACCAGCCTCAATACACTCAACTGGGAGATTGAGCCTCGATCTCCCCGTCACCGGTATTCTAGTCCGATGCGAGAATGACGTCTTGGACCATGCGGCCACCGAGGAGGATTAAAAACAATAATTAAATGGTATTGAAGATGTTGGTATTTTAAAGTTAGGGTACTTAACGTGTTCTTTCTCAACACTTCTTATTTTAGCGAACAAATTACAATACTAATCTAACCTAAATCAGCGCAATCCATAGTAAAATTTCAAACACTCATTATAAATATTAGGAATATTGTAGGTGGAGTGGTTTTCAGTCAGTTAGATTTATACGTATAACCCGAACGGGTAGTAAGACGAGGTGATAATAATAATAGTTATATTTGAATGTTAAGTTGTTTTTTGATAGAGAATTCAATCAAAAAATCCCACCACATCATAATACCCATTCGGACTTCAAGCATTTAACCAAGCTAATAGGATAGGAATAAGAAGGGTTGATTTTAAGGGATGTGTACCCTCATTTGTGTGTATGAAGATAAGAAAACCATCTTGGCAAAACCATTCCTAGTATACACAATTGGGATTCTAAACCTGATCTCCTCGTCATTGAAAATTCAGTCTATTGCGAGTATGACGCTTTAGAGTTAGGACGTACGACTGACTATAAACACGAGGGACATTATTAATATTATTTTTGCTATTATTATTATTATTATTATTATTACTAAAGGCTTATTTCTAAGTTTAAGTGGCATTGAGCACAAAGCTAGCTCGCAATTCATCAAGAAGTGCCCTTAATAATTTATTTATTTCCTTATTTTTCTCTCTCGTATCAAACACGTCCGATTTATTTGAGTGATGTAACCAGGCCGGTATGCAGAATAATGTATGCTGATCGAGGCTGGCTTGTCTATATGGTAATTTCTAACAGTCGAGGTAAAGATTATCATATTGTCAACGTGACCAAGTAAATAATACAGAAATAATAGAAAATAATTATAAATAAAATGAAAACCACATCGATTATCACACGTAAAAAAAGGCGCAAGTCTCGTCTCCTTTGGTTTTGCGATGACGTGGAGGTCAGGGTTGAAATCACAGTCGGCTGTACTGAGGTGTTTTCCCCAAGATGGTCTCCTCCTCTCCCTCCATGAAAATTTGGGTGCACCTCCTTTAAAAGTTCACCTTCCTCTAGCTCACTACACCCAATATCATCTCTGATATGAGTACAGGTTTTATGGAGAAAAACTCTATCTTCGTTCTCTCTCTCTCGGTTAACTGTTGCCAAATCTCCTGGCTTTCAGTTGTGTTGGAAGGTGTTGGACTGAGGTAAAATGAAGCTATTGGCAACACAGACGAACCAGTTGCAGCCGTCAAGGAAATGTTGACCACAATAAAACAAGAAAAATACAACGCTGTATCTGAATAGTAGTCATGTAGGTCCTTCATAGATGATATTCAGTGTAGTATAAATATGCGGCTAGCCCGGCCGGGAAGTATACATGTTGCCCGTAAGTAAAATGTTTACTTTTTAAGTTGCGATTTAAGGCTCGTAAATTAGCAATGTTCATCAGATATAATTTATATACCTCGCATTTTTAATGTGTAAGAATATAAAACCGCATTGATGGGCACTCTGACTAAATGTCAGGCTCTTCTAGTCTGGTATGATGGTGACGGTGAGGTTGGGGTTCAAACCCCAGCCGGGTGTTCTGAGGATGGTTTTCATTAAATTATTTCCCACTCTCCTTCCACGAAAATGTGGTACAAGTGTTCCAAATTCTAGATACTTAATTCCTTACTTTCCCCATTATTATCATTATTATGCATACATATAGCCCGTACGGGTGGTAAGACGTGATGAAAGAAAACACCCGCATTGAATCCGTTTTCGTGTATTACTAACCAACCCTGGTTTTCCATATTTTTATAACATTTGAGGAAATGTATCCTCATTCACTTGGAGGCGGAGGGAAATAAATTTAAGAGAAAATCCACCTCAACAAACCTAGTCAGGATTCGAAAGCCGACCTCCCCACCCCAGACAAAGCAGATAAGACGAGATTGACGCCTTTGTCCACGTCGGCGTGTCGGCGATTGACTGCCACGAAATATTTTAAGTGTCTGCTGAAGTCTGTAAGGGCTCGCTCGACTTACGGAGCATGTCCGGTCACCAGACCGTCCTTTCAACAACCAGATGAACTGTCAGAGGCGCTCGTGCGTGGCCCCGATACTATCGTGCCAGAGCGGGGAGACATGTTAATGACATTACGTACGTCGCAGTGAGTGAGGCGGCGCGGGCGCACTCCGACCAGCAAGAGCCTCCAAACCAAGGCGGCAACAACAATAGGCTCTTATTTCGGATCTTGGCTGTGCCGCGTGGCCTAACGCGCTAATCTTGTGTTGGAATAGACTGCCGAAGATGGGGAAATCGGGGTTCGATCCCGGTCGGGTGCACTAAGGGTGGTTTTCCCGAAATGGTTTTTCACCCTCCCCAACGCAAATATGGGTGCATTTTCTCTCAATTAAGCCTTACTAGTTTCTAACCCATTAGTGTAATTAGTTCATAGGCTATAACCTGAACAGGTAGTAAGAGGGGGTGCTAAAAAAACAGACATGGGGCCCTGGGCAAACTTCCTTTGCGGGGCCCCCAATTAACTGCCTCACCCCCACCCAGAAAAATTAAAAAACTTAATTTTTTTAAAATGTTATTAGTGGTTTGCACCTTTATACCCTTGTTTCAGCCGTTTGAAGCATTAAAAAAATGCCCTAAACACTAAATTATTTAATCATTGATGCTAAAACTCATGTTTTTGTACTTATAAGATTTGATTTCCCCCAACCCTTATTTAGGTTTTCTTCCCCTACGAAATTGATCTGTATGAAGGTACAAAGAATAACTGTGCCAAGCTTGAATTAAGTCGGTTAATCCGGTCAAAAGTTATCGTTAGACATATCCATCACATACAGACAAATGCAAGTTGGTGGAGTTAAAACGGAGAACAAGCAAAAACTTCCCACCCCGTATTGTGTTTTCCATCTGTCACCTAAACAGGCGTGGAGCCCCCAAAATCACGGGTCCCTATGTGGCCGCACCATTTGCACATCCTAAGGAAGGCCCTGCTGTGCCTCAAACAATAATTAACTGGAACAATGATGGATATATTATTAGCACCGCGTCTTACTACCGTTCGGGTTATACGCACTTACGGTAATGTGTAATGGTAGGGTGATTGTGAGGTGAAATGGAGGACCTACAGTTTAACGTGGAATCCGAACACGGTGGAGGCCTGGCATTCCTCACATTCACAAGTTGTGATTAATACACATCTTGTCAGAGGTGAAGGAAGGGTTTGTAATCAGATAAATCTGTGCCGGACGAGGATTGAACCCGGACGCAATGATGGATATAAAGTAAAATATTGACAACCAAACCGAACTTTTTAAATAAAGAGAAAAATTGCTGACCAAATTCCATGATGATTGTGACACATATTGAAAAAAATTGTTTAGATTAGACACTATAAGCAGAAAATCAAACTAAACATTTATACTGAGGCGATGTGTTATTTATTTTGTTTAAAAGTGTTTTTTTTTAGAAAAACTGCAAGCATATTGACCTTATCTCGAGTTTCCTTCCTCTCCATCTAAATTACTTATTCTGAGGGGTGAGGATTGGGCGGGTAACTGGTAGAAAGTGTATCCGCATTAGCATAAAGAGGGGATGAATAAACATGGTGGTACATCACATGTTGGAAAACACCTCCAGTGAACGTAGTTCAGAATCTTCTGGAATCTTGAGGTGCTTTACCACATTCTCCTAGTCACAGTCCATCGCAAGTCTGACACCTCAGACCTGTGTGACCATTGGTACAGGTCTGATATAATTTAACACTTAATAGCTGGTACACTTTAATGTGAGTGAGTACACTTGTAGTTGAAGTATAAGCTTTCGATTCTCACTCATACCGGTGAACGCGTGGACTAAGGTTCCGGTCTTATTTTGTCCGATTTACCGGTGATAAAGGAGATTGGGCTCGAATCCCGGCCGGGTGTATTGAGGTGGCTTCTCTTAAATTGTTTCCCCAATCTCTCTCTCTCTCTTTCCATGCAAGTGCCTGTACACTTCTTCTAAATTCCACCTACCTCATCTCTATTCGGTTAGTGTAGATATGCTGATATCCCGGAGTGTCAAAACAACTCTAACAAATAAGGAAAAAAGGAGGAGGTCTGTGAATTTAAAGGAGCTGCAAAAACAGTGACATACTAAGTGGTAATAGGGAAATCAGGCAACCTAGATCAGTAGATAGTAGTTTGTATATTGAATAATGAGTTCAGAGTTTGGTTCCTTATTTTTTACTTAGAATTTTGTCCATCTACTGTGTCCAACTATGCCTGGGTCATTTTTTATTCAAGCCATATATTTTCCACTACGGCTTGCTGGGCCTGTCGTAGCTTCATGTCCTTATAACTAATAGCAGGCACAAGGTCGTCAGTACACACGCTACCGGATTGCTGGGCCTGTCGTAGCTTCATGTCCTTATAAGCTAACTAGGACAGGCACAAGCGTCAGCTCAGTAGGCAGACACGCTACCGGATTTCTGGGCCTGTTGTAGCTTCATGTGCCTTATAATCTAACTAGGACAGGCACAAGGGTCAGCTCAGTAGGCAGACACGCTACCAACTCAGCTAAGGTGTAGGATATTTTCTTTAGAGTGAAAGGTTAATTAATGTCCTGGAGCTTGGGCCCTTAACTAAGTGGATTAACACTTGCGCTAAACTAAATGACACACATAATACACATGGTTGTGAAAACGCCCCTTTCATTCAATCTGAGATCAAACCCCCGACATCCTTAGAATAAGTCTAACACTCTAGTACACCCCGTTTAATGTGAACTTCGCGGAGCGTGATAGTCTCTCCTCAACTACACATACATTTAATATTATTTTGTCCCCCTCCCTAATTTAAAATTTTGGGACATCCTAATTTCTATTAAATGAGTTCTCAGTTACAAGGCAGACTGGGAACAATTCCAGCCAGACGGTCCTGACCTACACGGAGAGTCCAGCCATACAGCCAGCGGTTTACTCAGGGTGGGATGAATTTGGCACCTACTCCCTTGTTCCCAATAGAAAGTAATTTTAATTAAATCTAAAAATGCAAAATTTAACAATATAAAGAGCGCTGAAGATAAGTTAAGTTTACATTTTAAAACCAGGCTTACGATTTGATATTGAAATCATAAATATTGAATTTCTTACTATAATCAAGTCTGGTTGCGTCACTACACAAAACTGAACTGTAGTTTGAAAATTTTGAAATCCAGGTCAAACGTTACTTCTTCAATAGATTAATAAATCAGTCTCTGTGGATACTTACGGGTGAGGTCAATTTCGAAAAGCAGGGCTCAAATCTCGGGTATACTAGGAGCAGTTTTTTAACTAGCCTTTGTCCTCCAATTTTCCGATGGAGTCTTTCCTCCTATTTACAGGTGAATTATTGTGCATTTACTCTTAATTACAAGTTTCATTCCTACCTCAGGTTAATTTGCTGTGTTATAATTTAGATTTAAAAAAATCATGTGGAATTGACATATTCCGTTCCCCTGAAATGTTACGCCTTAATTAAAGTTAAGACCGCATCAGTGGTCAAATAATAAAAGGCGTCACTCTCTCAATATACTGATTACCGGTGAATGAGAGGTACAGATTCTAATCTCATCCGAGGTAATAGAGTATTTTTTTTTAAATAAATGGTTTTCATTCTCCTTCCACGCAAGTTCTGGTACATTTTCTATGCATTCTACCTTTTATCATTCCTACCTCATTTAGTATAAATATGTAGATAGCCTGGATGAGTATTGAGACGTGGAGCACGGAATAAACAGTTAAAATTGATGTTGTTAGCGAGATACAAATTATTTATCCTTACGATTCAACTTGTTTATTATTCAGATTCCAGAGTTTAATTTTATTCGCACATTATAAATCGGTCAGAGGGAAAATACGACTACTAAATGAATTAGAATGAATATAGCCAGCCGGTTGGAAGGTGTTTTCACCGTGGGTCACAAATATTTATGCGTTCTTTTCATTTGAGCTTAAGTTTTATCTACTGGAATGTTCCAGTTAAAATATTTATTTTTGCATTATTTAAGATGTTAAACTTATATTTTATGACAGTACAAAACACGATTTACAAACAAGTCTGAGCTATTACTCAAAGAAATACCTATCCTAAGTTACAATAATTAATAATAGTTTATTAGGTGTTAGGAGGGACACGGACACACATATTAATTTATTTTAGGCACCTCCAAAGATCAAACTCAACTCCCCCAGAGTTAGAGTAAGTTTTTTTATATGTGTGGAAGAAGGTCTCAGCCAAAATTAAAGTAGAATCAGAATAAATTTTATTTTGAAATAAATGACAGCGTACAAGGTATAACTGTTTATATATTTTTAAAACTATACAGCTTAGGGCATCAGTTCAAAAACGTCAAGGTTGGTTAGAGTTGGAAGTTTAGCAAATATGTTAATCCGGTGACAACGTAAACTTTTTTTTCTTTTTCGCAACTCGTCAATCTATCTACGCATTCCTTCGTGTAACACTAACTCCCTTTGCCTGACGGTTTCCTTAATGAAATAAACAAAACAAACTTGAGTTGAAGTGATCGACTTAATGTAACATACTGTGAAGATTCCCGGAAGATTTAAAGCAAATAAAAATATGCAGAGCCACTTGCAATTTCTTTTTTCTCCCCCCACATCACTTCTCTAGAAAGATACACAGCTTTTACCAAAGGAAAGAGAGTTTGTTTTCAAATACCTTTATAGATTCCGTCTGGTCTCTTGTAAAATTCTTAGTTCTGAACTATAAATAGTTTATTTGTTTGGTCTAGTGTCAAAATAGATCCAATAATTTAACCGACCCCCTGAACTCACATTGTTTGCCAATTACTTATACACCCCAGTGGGGCTTTGAAAAAATCCACTAGGATTGACTATAATATTACTACTTAGAGTATATGCACCTGCGGCCACATCCCTTCTGTGGTCACATGGTCTAAGGCACTAAATGGTTTTCCACTCTCTCCACGTAAACGCAGGTACACTTCCTCTAAGTTCAACCTTCCATTAGTGTAATTAGTATATAAGCGTATAATCCGAACGAGTAGTAAGACGTGGGCTAAAAAAATGTGGTCACGTGGTCTAAGGCGTTACTCTCACAACAAACTGGGTTGATGGCAAAGAACCGAATCTAGACCATGTGCGCTGAAAGTGGTTTCTCCACATGTGATTTATCACTGTACTTTTACCATCCTCTCCCTTCACTAATGCGGGTGCATTTCTTCGAATTATATCCCATTACATTCACCTCATCGATCTAGTCATAAATAAATCTTTTGTCAGAATGTATTAACTAAAATCTTTATTTAGAAATAAAGTATTTGGAGCTTAATAAAGACTACTTCACACTTAAGCCGTTGGGGTTTGTAATGAGTAAACAAGATTGATCAATGAGATAAGTTAAGATCCAAGAGATTGGAATTGAGTTCGATTCCCATCTGAGTATTGGGATGCTCCCCAGCCTCCACCCAGGCAAATGCTCGTCTATTTAATTGAAATATACCTCACTCATGTTTGTCCTTAAATCAGTGTAAGTTTTGATATTATGGACGAGCAAAGATTAGCTAGCAGTGAAAACGCCCCCCTATGTCTTTTAAAAATGACACAGTACTTTGTCGAGGATGATGGATAAGGATCTTTTTTTAAAAGTAACTTTAAAACTATATTTTACCGTGAACCGAATATACCTAGTACATCCTGATTGCTTTTATGTGCTCATAGCCCACATCGGTGGCCACTCTGACTAAACGTCAGGCTCATCTATCCTGGTTTATCAGTGACGATTGGTCGGGGTTTGAATACTAGCTGAGTGAAATGAGTTGTTTTTTCTAAATAATGTTTGCACTCTCTCCGCGTGAATACGGATATATCCTCTAAATTCTACCTTTCTCATCCCTAACCCACTAGGGTAATTAAAATTAATATAGGCCAGATGGGTAGTAAGAAGTGGTGAAAAAAAGGTTCATTCCTAGCTTGATAGCCTTTCACTCATAGATAACCGGAGTTCCAGCTAGAACTTATAAATGTGTCAAGTTGTCAAGACAACGCTTAGTGCAGAGGTTGGCGGCATATTGTTCAATGTCGCTACAGGTGTGGTGAATGAGAAGTTAAATTCGCCACACAGTATAAAAATTGAGAAATTAAGCTGCTCAATCAAACATTAGAAACAACACACTGTTTGAACAAAGTTATTCAATATATACACACTTTGACTATTCAGTTACAATCGTCTACGTCACAAATAATTAAAAAAGTTCGGATTGAAAATATAAGATAACTTAATGCAACATTCAAAAATCCTTTTCTTCCAATAATATGCAGGAAATATCAAGTTACAACCAGCACACACCGTCAGGAAAAAGTTTATTTTACTATGGGAGTTGACAAACTAAACCTCGCCACACCTTTGTGGAAGATTCTCCACTTGTGGCGATTGGTGGCAGGCTTTCCCACCCCGTGCTTAGTGCCTTAGTGCCTTAGTGACTAGACACTAGACAAGACTCGTGCTGGCAAACCACCACTAAAATAAATACATTGAATGTAGGGTAAATCTCGTTCTGCTAATACAATTCATAAATAATATCCTAGTTAATTTTAAAACCATACCTTAAGAATTATTTTAAACTATAAATTCATGACATTTTTTTAACACGATTTTAATTGTCTATACCTAATTGTATGTGCCATAAGCTTAGGTAAATCCTTTTTTACATTTCAGCTAGAGAATTACCTATTTAAATGAATCCTTTCTTTGAACTATAAAAATAACTCTAAATAATTGTGTATAATTCAGTAACAAAGACCTATTAGAAAATATGCTTAGTCATGAGGTTTGATGCTAGTTAGCTTAGGGGGAGAAAAGAGAGAGAGAGAATTCAAAGAGAAAACTTTGAATAGGAACGTTGGATAACTAAACACATAAGTAACAAAAACAGTTTTACATTCGTAGCTGTTTCCAAAATAAACAAAGTTCAACAAGTGCTATGGTAATTTTTTGAAGGCGTAATGCTTAACTGTATGTATGTAATAAACTGTTTTCCTTAAACTGTACAACATTGGAATAAAACATCCATATTAATAAGAATATTCTATCTGACGTGCACTTTCTAGACACGCAGATGCTATCAACACATGACTTGCGAACTAACTTAATCAGCCCCTGCGTCTTAATTCACTAACTCACTAATTGAATAATAGGATGAACGTGTGTAAAAATGGTAAATATATCCGCTGGAATTATCCGGAAACAAACACTTGTCCCATAGAATTGTCTTCCAACAAACCAAGGAGATGGACTTAGGTCAATAGGAAGATGCACTGACCACTGAGCTTCAAATTTAAAACAAAATCCTAGTTCAACCTCATGAATTGGTGTTAAAAGATCTTTGGCTCAAAATTGTATTTATAATTCCAATAGTTGAGGTATCCAAGTATTCGCACATGGTGGACACGCGGTAAAATGCTTTATTTTTGTTTTATTCTATTATCACGTAGACAGGGAGGCTGGGGCTCAAATCCCACCAGGACATACTGAGCTGTTTTTTCATACATGGTTTACACCATTCTATTATTCAAATGCGGAAACACTTACTCAGAAACCTCCCTCATCGCCACCTCATTTGTGTTAGTATGTGAAAATCCCGGATGGGTAGTATTGTGTGGAGCACAAATAATAAAAATACACGTCTTTCGAACCATGAGCCATGCCCAAGGTAAGAGTGTAGGTAACACTAATTAAGGGCAGTATTTTGCCAGTTTTTATATCAAAACTTTTTTGGTCAAAATAAATCAAATAACTTTCTAGTAGAAACATAAAGTTTAATTTTATTCACATGATGATATGAACATTAGTTGAATATCCATCATGGGGGTCCTGGAATTTAATGAAAACTTTTTCTCTTCATTTAAAAATGTATCATCAAATGCCGCTGTGCTCATGACAAATATTCAATTAGGCCTACTGTTGATATCACCACGTGTCTACTGGAGCACATTTTATTAATTTTAAGTCAAAAAAGGTTTAGCTGTAAAAAATGGAAAATCACTTACCTTAACTCGCGTTTCCTACACGCCTACCTTAAATTTACGCCTGCAACATATGTTTAGAACAATGACCGCCGAGCTAGTCTGTAGCGCGGTGTGCGTGCTTTCAGGCGCTTCAACTGTTGAGTAAACAACCTGGCTAGTCGAACTTTCTGTAGAATTGGTCTACCATTAATCGGCTCTTATAAAACACTTTCATAAGTTAGTGGCTCTTCTTTTGTGTGTTATCAACTAACATAAATGATTTTAATCAGTAACTTCTAACAGTTAACTTAACTTTTGACAACTTTTAGATAAAGTTGAAACTTTTGTTAGTGCTGTAAGTATTAAACTTCATTTTTATATCTTCCCAAAGCGGTAATATAATACTTACGATATTACAACTAGCTACTTTCATCATCCCTATTCCATTCAATATACCGATATACCTGATGGATATTAATACACAAATAACCTACAATGAAACACGATATACAAACTAGTTCATCTATAGAGCAAACATAACACCTATAGTATGATTTTGTAGGAAGAACAGTAGAAGTTAGTTATTAAGTTACTAAGACCATTTTAATATATTCACACATAAAGTTATGTTGTCTGCAGCTGTCACTTTTGATATATATTATCAATACCTATAAAATAACACAAGTAGTATAAAGAAATGTTGTCAATGTCAGCCGCAACGAAATATGTTTGAATTTTCTCTACTGTTCTTCAAACTAAAATCAGTGTATAGTAGCTCCCCCCGTCAATTCGTCACAGTAGAAGGGGAATCACCATTTCAATCGATGATACATTTCTTAAGTTGCGCCGAGAATCGAACCCAATAGCCTTAACGCAGTAAACATACTCGCTATCGACTGAACTGAAGTGTTAGATCAAATCACGAATGAATACGTAGTTGATTCATTATTGGATTAAGGTCGGAAACCTCTTATGTAGAAAAGATAGATCTAAACGGTGTTCAAGTGAATTTCTAGTTGTTTTCAGAATATTATATTATTTTTGTTTGAAAATCATTTGTACTCAATTAATCAACAAAAGTTGTTTTATATAAACATTGTTGGGGAACTTTTATAAAAAAAAGTCATTGTTATAAAAACAGCGTTAACATATTTATCTAAGGTAATAATTGAGAGTTTACTAATAAACCATTAAAACTCTAATAAATATTGTAGTATAAATTATTTTGTATTGCAATACCAATATAAGAAAAGTTCCCAACAATATACATTATTTAAGAACAAAAGTTTGTCAGTCAAGGATGTACTAATGGTTTCCCAAACAAAAAAGTAAAGTTTAAAGATAATAATTTTAAGCTCGCCTTAACTCACTAAGAAATCGTATGAGCCCCAACTACGTTAGGAGTGGTGGTGGCTGACAGCTAGTAAAAACTACCTGATCTACTTTAATGTATCCATCCGTCAAACAATATGATCTGAAATACCATTGTTATTATGTTTTATATCATGTTTTACTTTCGGCAGTCAAAACTTTCACAACAAACCATTTGTTCTTAATCAGGTCTTTCTTCTAATACCCGGCACAGATTTATCTGATTGCCAAACCCTTCCTTCACCTCTGACAAGACGTGTATTAATCACATCTTGTGAATGTGAGGAATGCCAGGTCTCCACCGTGGTTCGGATTCCACGTTAAACTGTAGGTCCTCCATTTCATCTCACAATCACCCTACCATTACACATTAGCGTAAGTGCGTATAACCCGGACGGGTAGTAAGACGCGGTGCTAATAATAATAATTCTTCTAATAATGTTTATATCTTCTGTTAGCTGCCTTTTCCACCACTCCTACGGCGACTGGACTCTACATATGAAAGGATTTAGAAAAAGGCTTTGTGAGAATCGTCCTCTGAAACATCGCTACGTCACGCCACTGTTATAAACTATGGAGGGAGGTATTATTATTAGAGCAGGTATTAAATCTTCGCTGTGTGCTCGCTCCAACCAGCGGGTTTATTGCGGAAGTAATTCCCAGGAAGATAAAACGAGAAGGATAGTAACTGTTCTGGGTACAGTATCTGCAAAAGTTACCAACTGATACGCTACGTCAATATTTATCCGCTATCCTGGCCGTAGATTCACTCTCCAAAGGGTGCCACCTACTTAAAGAGAAATATGATAATAGTTCTGAAGCTTCAACACCCTGAAATAATCCTTAATTATCTTAGAAAGTTCGGTTGCGACTTTGTTAAAATATGATTTAATTTGTTTGAAGAAGGTTAATTTATATTTCCACACATATTTGTTTAATATCAGAACCGCGATATTTCGCATGAAACGTCATTGAAAATGAGATAATGACATCTTCTTATACATTATTTAAGTGTAAGGTTTTTAATTCTAATATAGGGCAGTGTTTTGTAATCTTTAACCAGTGCCGTACCCCTTCCAGAGCCATGTTCTAGCTAGAGTCCTTATCCAATTTTTCGTAAAATAACAAATACCTACTAGTAGTATTACGGCTGTAGCAAATTTTAGTAAGGCTTTAGTGGTAAGCAAATAAAAAGTTGTGATAGAGGGAAATAAAGGTTTATAAAAGCCGGCTACTTAACCTAGTAATTAATAAAACTGAGTGGTTCGTCGTGAACTACGGGGAATATTTCACATACCTTGGAGGTAAAGTGTACCACACTTTGAGAAACATTGCTATAGGGGAGGGATGGCAAATCTATGACACATGTTTTACTAATGCGAACACTAATTCTGATGGCAAGCATACATGACAAAAATAAAAAAAAAATTTTTACCAACGTGGAATAATTTGGAGTCAGTAAATATTTTGAAAGTCATGTCATTCAAAATTATTTTTGTGAAGTTAATGGTTAGAAATTGTCTAGGCTCGTACTAAGTGCATCTTGTGTAGCCTACTGTTGAAGACAAGCTATGGACCGAACATAACTATCTTACCCAAGAAAATACAATAAGTTTCGAACTAATATGGAAAAGACTAGACCTCTGTAAGTTTAAAATCCCAGCATATAAATATATAAATATATATATATATTTATATATATATATATAAATATATATATATATATATATATATATATATATATAACAAAAGACATATATATTTGTCTTTTATTCCACTTGGCACACTTTTTAGAAAAGTGTCACCATCCCTGCAATAGGGACATGTTAAGGTGGGGATGTAGGAGACGCGATAAAAGACCATATGATTTGCAGTTTTTATAGAAAAACATTTTTTTGGTCAAAATATATCACACATTGTTTCTATACAAACATTAAGTTTAATTGTATTCACAAAGGGACCTCAGTTGTTGAATATCTCTCAAGGGTGTTTTGGAATTTAACGGCAACTTTTTCTCTTCATTTAAAAGTTCGTCATCTGATGCCGCTATGCTCATGACAGATATTCAACAACTGTTGATATCACCATTTAAAGTAAATTAAACTCTATGTTTGTACTGAAGCAATATTTTATTTATTTTGGCCAACAAAATATTTGCTATAAAAACTGCAAAAACACGGGGTATTTTTGCGTCCCATACATCCCACCTTAATACCGTTCAACTATATTTTGCCGTGAGCCATATTTAGGGGAAAAAAACCCACAGCACACATAAAATAACGCAGGAATTTCTAGACGTTTACAACGTCAGTATCTCGCATATAAACTCACCTTGCGACTGAGAAACAAAGTGGGGGAAAACAGCTTGAGTCCACCTAGCCGGGATTCAAGCCCGGACCTCCCCGTCAGCGGTAAACCATACTAGACGAGGCTAAGCCTTTGTTACACACATCGCTGATCACATTTTATAAGGCAGGCGTGTCAAACTAATTTCTTCATAAAGGCCACATTGAACATTGCAAATACTGAGGGAGCCACATTCAAAAAAATATGAATTGTCAATATTTTAAGTAAAAAGAATTCCAACCTAGTATTTTAATCTTACAAAAAGAAAGTAGTCCATAAAATAATAAGCGTACCTATTTCTTAACTAAAATTTTAAAACCTTTTATTTGCAACAATGGTGCTAATATCGGGCTTTAAATATTATTCCTTCGGTCCCGGCACAGATTTATATGATTGCCAAACCCTTCCTTCACCTCTGACAAGACGTGTATTAATCATAACTGGTGAATGTGAGGAATGCCAGGCCTCCACCGTGGTTCGGATTCCACGTTAAACTATAGGTCCTCCATTTCGTCTCACAATCACCCTACCATTTACACATTAGCGTAAGTGCGTATAACCCGAACGGGTAGTAAGACGCGGTGCTAATAATAATAATAATAATAATAATAATAAAATATTATTCCTAAGTCATTCTTATAATATTTTGCTGACAAATGTGTGTCCGAAAGCTGAGATCTCTGAGATGTTTAGTTCATTTTCATGAGAGAAAACTACTGTTACCGTACGTATGCATGGACTGCTAAACATTGCACATTTGATACGCAACTTCAGCGGTAGTTGGGGATTGATACACATTTCTAAGAAAGAATTACAGATTTGGTACACCAGCCTGACGTGCCGGAATACTCAAAATTATGCCCAAATCCCAAATATAAAATTTGGGAATATAATATTTTCTCAACTTTTTTTAAAAAAGAAGAATAGGTTCCCACAATGCATGTTGGTTCATCTTAAGGTCCGCGGCAGGGACAGGGTTGAATGCGGCACATGGAAATACCTGCTCTAAGGTGTCAGTCTCGAGCTAGATTAAACTGTCGGTGACGAGAAGGTCGAGGATCAAATCTCGGCCTGATACACTGTGGGTGGATTACTACGTATCATTTTTCCCTGTGGCTTTGCCATCCCTAAGCTCGCCTTTGCGGGCATTACCTTTAAACTATCTTTATCATACCTACTCTTTAAGGTGGGAATGTAGGTAACATCGTGGTAAGGGTCTTTTTTTTTTGCAATTTTTATAGCAAAAATGTTTTTGTTCAAAATAAATCAAATATTGCTCCAGTAGAAATACAGTAAAGAGTTTAATTTTCTTCACATGGTGATGTCAACAGTTGTTGAGTATCTATAATGATCATATCGGCATTAGATGACAAACTTTTTAAATGAAGAGAACAATTTGTCATTTAATTTCAGTACAACCGTGAAAGATATTTAACACCTGTTGATATCACCATGTGAAGAAAACAAAGCTCCTTGCGTGAAGAAACAATATTTTGATTTATTTTGACCAAAACTCTGTTATACGAAAACAGTGGTCTTTTCTTGCGTCCCCTACATCCCCAATTTAAATTAAGAGTTAAACAGCCAAAGCGATTATTAATGCTTTTAGTGAGGATTACTCCATCTAGATATCATATTCTGATCTTGAAAAATGATAATTGGATAGCTCAGTTGGCGTACTAAGCCCTCTCCCTGGTTCAATTCCCGTGTCCAGGTGTCATTTTTCAATTTTCAGAATATTAAATTAAGACGTTAATAACTTCTGTGCTAAACGTAGTAATTAAAAAATCTGGTGCCTTTGTCCATCTACCCACCAGTGCGTTTCGTCTTATATAAACTGATTAATGTGCTTAACAAGGGGTTCAGGCTACAGTTTCTAAACACAAAGTTGAATTAAAAGATGACTTACCAACTTATTTCACACAGCACACAACAACCAATACTCACATATCAGTTCATGGATTACAGGCAACAGGTCGAAGCTAAATACTACACAGATATTCGAGTGTCATGGATTTAGTACCTAGGCAACATGTCGAAGCTAAATACTACACAGATAGTTCGAGTGTCATGGATTTAGTACCTAGGCAACATGTCGAAGCTAAATACTACACAGATAGTTCGAGTGTCATGGATTTAGTACCTAGGCAACATGTCGAAGCTAAATACTATACACAGATAGTTCGAGTGTCATGGATTTAGTACCTAGGCAACATGTCGAAGCTAAATACTACACAGATAGTTTAAGTGTCATGGATTTAGTACCTAGGCAACATGTCGAAGCTAAATACTAACAGATAGTTCGAGTGTCATGGATTTAGTACCTAGGCAACATGTCGAAGCTAAATACTACACAGATAGTTCGAGTGTCATGGATTTAAGTACCTAGGCAACATGTCGAAGCTAAATACTATAAAAGAATAATCGATTTGGATTAATACCTAGGCAACATGTCGAAGCTAAATACACACAATATTCGAGTGTCGATTAGTCTAGCAAATCGAAGTATACTAACAATAGTTAATGTCAGTTAGTACCAGGCACATGTCGAATCAATATAACAGATAGTCAGTTCATGGATTTAATACTAGCAACAGTCGAAGCAAAAAAAGAAGTCGGTGTCATGGATTTAATACTAGCAACAGTCGAAGTAATCTACACAATAGTTCAGTGTCTGGATTTGTACCTAGGCAACATGTCGAACTAATACACCAGATATCGAGTGTCTGGTTAGTACTACACTGCGAGTAAACTATACAGATAGTTAATGTCATGATTATACTAGCACATTCATAAATACTATAAATAGTTCGATTCGATTATACCTAGGCAACATTCGAGCAATACTACACAGAGTTCAGTGAGGTTGACCTGGCAACAGTAACTAAATACTATAAGAGTTTTATGTATGGATAGACTAGCAAATCGAACTAATATACACGATGTTCGAGTGTCATGGATTAGTCCTGAGAGGTCGAAGCTAAAACAAAACAAAATTGAGGCTGGGCCAGGGTGTACTTAGCAGTAAGCCCGGGCAAAACTTTATGGTGTACCCCTTAGAAAAGAAAAATCGTCACGTCAGCAACATACGTAGATGATAAACACACTGGCGCCTAGTGGCTAGTGAGTACTAGCTGAAGAAAGAGATTCTTCACTGCGCACTCATTAATAGATAAGGACAATGCGCGCCACACACTTAGTCTTTTTCTCTCTCTAAAACGTATCGCTTCCACTTACAAAACAGCCAAAACCATGCAGTATTTAGTAAAGATTTGAACTTTTGTAGTTATCTTTGAAATAATTTCAAAAGGATCTGTGAAAAGTTCTGCATGCAAGATTGTTAAGTAAATTATTTACTTGCAAAAATACACTTTTTTTTTTTTTGCTATTTACTTATATTTAGTTAAATACTAATTTTACAGATAAATATGCACAGAGCTATTTTGTAGAGCATGACATTATGCACAGTAAGGTGACCAGTGAGTAATTTTTGGTTAAATAGTGGTATATCTAAGAAACAAAAACGGGTTTAAAAGATAACACTTTCATCTCTTGCCAAATTAATTTCGGATGGGCTGGCCTGCGTGGTGGGGCCCCATTTTGGACGCTGGCCTGCGGCATTTTTTCACCTACGCCACCCTATAGCTACGCCACTGGTCCGTGCCTAGTATTTTACAAGTGTGCCTTCAAACTTGAAGCTATATTAGGCCTCCTTGAACTATCGGCCACGAGGACAAGGCTCGAATATCTCCTCCCTCCTTCTGCCCATCACATCGTACAAGATATAATGTTCCACTTGAGTTAAAGTTGCCCTCCAAGTTAATTGGAACTCGTTCAGCGTGACATTCCTGGAGTATCTTCCGCCACGGGTTGGCCAAAATAACGGCCCCGTTATTTGCTATCACTTTCAACAAACACTATCATTTCTCTTCCATTCAAATAGTAGGACATCTCAGCAACATTTGTTATTTGGGAAATGTATTTATTCTACTGCTAAAAGACTCACTATAAGTTACAGCTATCGGGAAAGTGAGCAATATAAAATCTAGGCTATATGATGTTCAACACACGGACTATTCAGTGAGTAAATGTTAATAGGCAGGAAGAAGGTTGAGTAAGAGCAGTATTTCTTAAACTGTGATACACGTACCCTCAGGAGTATGCAAAAGATTGTAGGGGGTACACAACGCAGCACTGAGTTTTATTTAGTCCTAACCCACATTTAGTTAATATTAAGTCTGATACTCAGATTTTGACAGGATCTTATAGACTTTTGTAAGCTTTTCTTTCCTTCTGCCACGACATTGTTTAGCTTATCACTATATTCTTTATTAAAATCTGGAGTGACCATTAAAGTGCCAAGGGTGTCAAGTTCCAGTCCGGAGATAAGTAGTGCCATAGCAAAAGCTTAGTTCCTCCACTTTTATGGAGGGGGAAGAGGCGAGAACTAACCCCCCCTTCGTTGAATGTAAATCTACGGGAACAGGATGAGCTTCACACAGGAAATTACAAAATTAGATAAGAATAAAACTCTTTAACGGATAAAAGGTTAGGTTAAGCTAAGTTGGGTAGGAGCCATAAAATTATATATATAAATATATATTTACTTTGGAAGATTTGAAAGTTAGGTTTGTACTAGGCTATTGACTCAGACTACTTAAAATCCCTTCCTTGAGTTGTCGTGAAGTAGTTCAACCCCCTCCACCCAGTGTAGGAACCTAGGCTGTGGAATTGAAGAACCTTTTTCGAAAAGGGGACTACACCAGGTATCATGGCGTAACTTGACCTCACCCGTATATACTTTACAAAATAGCAGATATTTGTGTCCATTGGCGGGATTAAGTGGCATGTGAAAGATTGTAAAACACTGCTTTGAAGGAAGTACACCTGGGTTAGGGTCGATAAGACACAACCAACTATAATGCTAAGATATTTACTATTTAGGGTGCAAGATGAACCCATTTAAATATAGTATATGTAATTATCGGCATCGCCCGGAATTAAATCAAGGCCCATTCGACCTATAGTCGACCATTTAGCTCCTCAGCAACGGGAAAATATATACAACCAAATATAATAAGACGCTAATGAACACCTGTAACATTAGCTCCAAAGCGTACAAATAACCTACCAAGGGAATGCAAGTCTTGCACACTAGCCGTGCCTCTAACCTCAAACGTCCAAGAGAGAGAGAGAGAGAAAGAGAGAGAGAAATCACCCCCACTTGCAAAGCCTCGCTCTCGTAAACGGGCGGTTGCGGACGTCGTTCAAGTCGTAGACGCTGTCAAGTCGAGTTATGTGTGACACACAATTAGTGTTGACTCGAGAATGTTGGGAATAATTAGCGAACTTAACCTTTTGTAAACAAGTTGTAGTTCTCTTCGTGACGTGTTCTTTTATTTGCTTTGACACGCTATAAATAGTACAATTAATATGACAACGATAAAGGCTACTTGATCTAATTTCATGTATTAATACGCCAGTTAATTCTATCTGTAGCTGTCACTTTCGATAGATAATATCAATTTCTAAAAAATATCACTAATAATATAGTAAAATATTATCAAAGTTACCCGCCTCGGTGGCGTAGTAGGCTAACGTGCTAGTCGTGTCGAGCCCGACCGCCGAGGACGGGGAGATCGAGGTTCGAATCTCGGTCGGGTGAACTGGGGTGGCTTTTCCTAAATGGTTTTCCACTCTCCCTCCACGCAAATGCGGGTTCACTTCCTCTAAATTAACCCTCCAAATTCCTAATTCATTAGCGTAATTAGTACTTAAGCATATAGCCCGAACGGGTAGTAAGACGCGGTGCTAAATATTAAAAAATTATCAAAGTTTATTGCGAAAAATTATGTATGTATTTTCTAAAATTTCTTCCTATGGAAATTGGACAGTAGTTTAGTGGAATCGCGGTAGAAAAATAGGTTTTGAACATTAATAAATATATTTTGCTGTGAGCATAGAAGAAAAATAAAACAAATTGTTTTTTTGGCAATGATACAATGGGTAAAAAATTACAACTGTATATCACATGACTTGACGTATGAATACATGAAAGTAGTTTAAGTAGATTTTGTAACTGTCAAATGCCTACCTTCGTTAGGCATTACACATACTAACACATTACACATACACCCATTACACATACTAACATACGGACTATTAACGGTTTAATATAAGAGGTAGAGAGATAAGGTGGGTAGATCAGGCACAACCGGATCAGTGTGGAGAGAGAATGGGAAAATCACATGTGGATTATACAAGCTCCCCAAGATCTCAAATAGTTTAATAAAATTATAAACATATAAAGTAAGACAGCTAAAACATAGAGCCCTGACGTTGTGTCGAATTACATTACATTTAATTAGATTACATTTTTAGACCAAATACGCAAATTAAATGTGACTCTTAACATTCAGAGTTAGAAAATAATATTATAGCGTGGATACTTTGTCCCCCCCCCCTTTATCCCACCCTCCCCTTCCCTACTTCCTTTCCTGAAAGTAAATGTTTGCGACGAACCTTCTGTTTGAAATTTGAATTTTAACCCCGAACTCCCTGTCAGTGGTGTGACCTTGTGCGCTGCGAATTAAGTGCCTTAGACTGCATGCCCACTGGTACATATGCCACCATGTTTAAAGTGTGGATAAAAAAATAGCTTTTCATACATTTATTTAATTATCTTCATAGTTTAGCGCTGAATAATAAAGACAATCGGTCGGATGAACTGAGGGTGGTTTTTCCTAAATGGTTTTCCACTCTCCCTCCACGCAAATGCGGGTTCACTTCCTCTAAATGCAACCTTCCCAATTCCTAATCCATTAGCGTAATTAATACTTAAGTGTATAACCCGAACGGGTAGTAAGACGCGGTGCTAAGTATTATTATTATTATTATTATTATTATTATTATTATTATTAATAAAGACAAGTCTAGAAAGTCGGTTATCGGTTTCTCAATTCTTAATTACTTACGTGTAAAAATCTTTATAGAAAAGATGTAGTAGTTGACACCCTCATCGGTAAGCAGGCTATCTGTGGCATTGGTCTCATCTGACTTGCCGGTGGAGGAGAAATAGAGGTTCGAATCCTGCCGAGTGTACTTCAAGTGTTTTTTACCCAAATATATTTCTACACTTCCTCCACGGAATCTCGAATACATTTCCTAAATGTTCTGCCTTCCTCATTCCTACTCCATTAGTTTAGTTTTTTTTCGCATCACTTCTTACTACCCGTTATACGCCTGTGTACTAGTTACGCTAATGGGTTAGGGATTAAGAAAGTTAAATTTAAAAAGAGTGTATCCGCATTTACGTAGGAGAGAGAGTGGGAAACTATTTAGGAAAAACCCGCCTCATACACCCGACGGGATCAAACCAGAACTCCCCGACATCGGCAGTTTAGTCTAGTGTGAGAGTGACTCCGTAGACTATGCGGCCACCGAAGCGGGTATTAGTATAGTTAATGCAGATACTCCGGAGGATAGTAAGATGGGGAGCACGTATAATATTATACAGCCTATAGTTGACAAAAAACTAAATGATGATTTTCAATACACAACTTTTGTATATCTTTGGTGTCTATTAAAGCAATAGATGACACATTTTGAAAATCATCCATATTAACTTAAAGAGACTCAAAAACAACGGAAGCCAACTGGATTTATGTTAAATTGTGGGAATTGATGGCATTTAGAACCAAGGAGAGAATAGCAGTACCTCTGTTAGATTAGTTCACAAGACTTGTGCTGATACAACGCGTAGCCTGCGGCTTATAAAGTACACGTTAGTAACGGGGTTGAACATTTTACGATCTCGGAAATGTTCATACTCTAAACATTAAGTACACTCTTCATTTTGTGTAAGTAGGTACTTACAGTATTAAGTGTGTGTTTCACCGCTCTAGAGATTATTTATTACTTTATTGAGTACAAGTACAGATGCATACAAAAGTTAGTAACCTGGTTCAGTTCAGTTGTATAGTAAGTGTTTCACACTTGAGTTTATAAGAATATCTTCACTAATACTCACTCATTCTAGGGCATTAGGTGCGCCATATTTTGGATTGGTGGTGGCAGGGTGGTTGGGGTTCAAATCTTGGCTGAATGCACTTGAAAAGGGTAGTTTTTTACCAAAAGAAGTACATGTAAATAGTACATGGGAAACCTTCCCCTTCCATCCTCGTGCACCCAATCTAGATCTGAAAATCAACTTTCTCGTCTTTGACAAACAATTCTACCGTGAGTCTGACACCCTATACCTCAAGGACACCGGCGTGAATCTTACAAATGTGCGCTGCTCATAGAAACAAGCAAACTAAATAATTTTATTTAACTTTCAAAAACACCTTTTGCTCAACGTTTGGATGAAGTACCTAATTAATATTTATTTGTACTCATTTTTTTTCTATCACATCTTATCAGTATGATCTATCAGCATCTAATTATGATAATGATGTAGGAATGAGAAGGTATAATTTAGAGGAAATGTACTCGTATTTTCGGGGAGGGAGAGAGGTACACAATTTAAAATGAAAATGTAGACTTCAACCTATCCAATATCGGTAGACCAGACCATGTGAGCACGATTACCTAATTCTTATTCTTCTTCGTTCCATGGGTTAGGTTATCTACCTGGTTCATCTTCGAAAAATGTCCAGCCCTCTCTTCCTGGTTCTACCTATGAACTGTCTTCCTTTTTTCTTGTACTCTAAAATTTGTTTTGATAGTCAAGACTGTTACATTCATTGAATATGGCTGATCCCATTCTTTTGATATTCTCTCACTCTATAATTAATATTGTAGATATTAAGTTACTCTCTTATATCTTAATTTCTGATTCTATCTAACCACGTAAACCTCTTACTTGTCTCAAGAATTCCATCTAAGATGCCTGTATCCGACTTTTATCTCTCTTTGTCATTGGCCACATTTCACTTCTATATAGTAGTACAAGAGCTTCCTTTACTTTGTAGATCTTTAGTTTCGTATCTTTCTTTGCTTTATTCTTCGCTAGCAGAAGTACTCGGCGTTGCCAATGGTAAACCCGCAATTCATTGCTTCAAACAATCAGAAAAAGAATATCTTAATTTTATTTCTTCTGACCCAATTTTTAATTAATTAAAAACATAAAATCTAAATTTTAAAATTCCCGCTTCGAGGTACACATGTTTGTTAAATAAGTACAGACTTCTATGTGCGATAGATATCGCTCAACGCTCATGACATACAGACAGATACACAAACTCTTCAATTTATTCATATAGACAGAAGATAAAAGATGATAGTCCTATTTATTTATCTAGCACCGCGTATTACTACCCGTTCGGGCTATACACCTAAGTACTAATTACGCTAATGGATTAGGAATTGGGAAGGTTGAATTTTAAAGGAAGTGAACCCGCATTTGCGTGGAGGGAGAGTGGAAAACCATTTAGGGAAAACCACCCTCAGTTCACCCGACCAAGATTCGAACCTAGATCTCCCCATCCTCGGCAGTTAAGCTCAACACTAAACTAGCGCGTTGATAGTCCTATTAATCATGCTGCATTATAATCTGGTTTTTGTGCAGCTTGCTATCAATATCTTTGTCTTTATTAGAGCTAGTGTTGTTCCCTAAATAAGTAAAATGGCTAATCTGTTCTACTGTTTTGTCGATAGTGACTAATTAATTATTACTCAACCTAAATGCCATCTGCACTAGTTATAGGCCTTTATTATGTTTAGGATTTAACGACTGACCTCAAAAGTTTATTTTTTACCCTATCATAAAGCACTTTAAAAAAATTTACTCAAACATAAACTTTTATCACAACAATTTTCATAATCGTGAAGGATAATAAAACAGGCATCCAAACGCTTTCACACCCCCCAAGGAAAACATAATAAACGATGGCTGAAACCATCTAAGAGAAAAATAAAACAACTGGAATGTGTCTATTTTGGTGGGTTTTAATATTCAATAATGCTTTAAACTTTTAATGGTCGTGAAAAGTTTGTGGGGATAAACCTTAAAGTAGCTCACATACCTTTACTGAAGGATTTTAAAACCCAACAACGAGCAGGACGGAAATAAAGGTGATGACGTTTTCTCCTAGCGGCTCAAGTCTTTAAAAAAAAGGGTCAGAACTCGCCCACTCTGACGTTGACAGGAATATTTCGAAAAATGTGAGACGGGATTGGAACATATTCCTCAAATTTTGCGTACATATTGTATTCAAACTAGAAATACTAGAGTGAATGCAATTTTGCACAAAGAAAATGACACATTTTAGAAATAATTTTATCTAAAAATCGATTATTTTTTTGTGCCGTGTCACCTTGTCAGGCTATACGCATATGTTATAATTACGTTAGTAAATTAGAAATGAGGACGGTTGAATTTAGAGGTGATGAACCCACATTTGCATGGTGGGAGAGAGGAAAACCATTTAGAAAAAACTACATTCAGTACATCCGACCAGGATTCAAACCCCGATCTCCCTGTCATCGGCAGTACAGTCTATTGCAAGAGTGACGACTTAGACGATGCGGCCACTGAAGCAGGTTCATTCACAAATTCAAATCTTTGAACTGGATATTTTGGTATCTATATTTTTTTTTATATTTAGAACCTACAGCTAGTTATAATAACTTTGAAATAAACTCTACTATCTATATCCGTGCTTTTTTTAAATAAATACTTTAGCTTTTGAAGTACCTCACCTTTACTTAGGTGTTTTTAAATTCACATTTTACTATAAATATGTTGAGTTCATATTTATATTAAATTTATCTACATTTTTAATAGAGTACAGTGTAACACAGACCCCCGCATCAACGGCTACTTGGACAAAGGCGTCAAGCTCGTCCAGTCTGGTATTCCGGAGACGTGGAGGCTGAGGTTAAAGGCGTCAAGCTCGTCCAGTCTGGTATCCCGGAGACGTGGAGGCTGAGGTTAAAGGCGTCAAGCTCGTCCAGTCTGGTATTCCAGAGACGTGGAGGCTGAAGTTAAAGGCGTCAAGCTCATCCAGTTTGGTATCCCGGAGACGTGGAGGCTGAAGTTAAAGGCGTCAAGCTCGTCCAGTCTGGTATTCCGGAGACGTGGAGGCTGAGGTTAAAGGCGTCAAGCTCGTCCAGTCTGGTATCCCGGAGACGTGGAGGCTGAGGTTAAAGGCGTCAAGCTCGTCCAGTCTGGTATCCCGGAGACGTGGAGGCTGAGGTTAAAGGCGTCAAGCTCGTCCAGTCTGGTATCCCGGAGACGTGGAGGATGAGGTTAAAGGCGTCAAGCTCATCCAGTCTGGTATCCCGGAGACGTGGAGGATGAGGTTAAAGGCGTCAAGCTCGTCCAGTCTGGTATTCCGGAGACGTGGAGGCTGAGGTTAAAGGCGTCAAGCTCGTCCAGTCTGGTATTCCGGAGACGTGGAGGCTGAGGTTAAAGGCGTCAAGCTCATCCAGTCTGGTATCCCGGAGACGTGGAGGCTGAGGTTAAAGGCGTCAAGCTCGTCCAGTCTGGTATTCCGGAGACGTGGAGGCTGAGGTTAAAGGCGTCAAGCTCGTCCAGTCTGGTATTCCGGAGACGTGGAGGCTGAGGTTAAAGGCGTCAAGCTCGTCCAGTCTGGTATTCCGGAGACGTGGAGGCTGAGGTTAAAGGCGTCAAGCTCGTCCAGTCTGGTATTCCGGAGACGTGGAGGCTGAGGTTAAAGGCTCAGTCAATATCCGCAACGATGGTCACTGAGTCTAGATCATAAAGCTCGCAGTAGACTGAATTGCTTATGGTGGGAAGGTCCAGGTTCAAATCTCACCTAGATGTACTAGAGAATGTTGTCTCACATGCTATTAGAGGGCGTTCAAGTATTACGTAAGCACCTTAAAGGGATAGGGGGTTTCGATATTTGCGTATTATTGCTGACAAGGGGGAAGAGGGGTCAGAACAATACTTACTTAATACATAGAGAGACGGGCAAGAATGGTGCAGTGACCCAGCCACCCCAAATGGACACATAATAATTAAAAGTGTTGAGACATGGATTCAAGGACCTTGGTCAACAGAATAAAAGTATATTAGAGTTTTTCATAACTCATTTATTCACTAATAATGCTTATTTTATAAGTTTTAATAAAGTATACGTCTATTTAAAAAAAATTATAGCTTTTTTTAATTTTACCTGTTTAGTACAATATATTTATCCGACAACTTAGCTCAGTCGGTAACGTGTCTGTCTACTGAGCCGAGGGTCCCGGGTTCAATTCCCAACATAGCTGAAAATCTTATCATGGGTGAAATGTGGGTTAACCCTTTCACAGTGATGAATTAGCGGCCGGGGGCTGGGTTTTGTGTCTGTTCTAGCCTTAAGCTAGATTATAAAGCATATAAAGCTACGACAGGCCTAGTGTGGAAAATATATGGCTTCAATAAATAACCGACTCTAGCTACAGGCTGGAAACAGTAATGGATGTAAAGTAAAGTACAATAAAATTAAATTCAGTTTACAACAGTATTTATAGTTAATTATTTCGTGCCATTCATTTGCACCTCTACATAAATAATTGCCATCAATTTATAAATTGCGTAAGAAATAATTATTCCTGTGAACAAATTTAAAAACGTATACAAATATCATGTAAGCAAGACGGTTGGGAGGGTTGGGATGGGACAAGCGTTTGCTTATTTTTTCTTATAACGGAGGAGAGGGGGTTTAAATGGCTAAAAATGTGCTTACATAATACTTGAATGCCCCCTTATGTCAATATGGTTTTAACACACCCACTCTTACTTGCTTCGATGGCCGCTTGGTCTAACGCGCTACTCTTCGCATTAGCCTAGACTCCCGATGACGGGGAGATCCACGTTCGAATCTTGGTTGGGTATACCGAGGGTGGTTTTTACAAAATGATTTTCCACACTTCCTCCACGCCAATGTAGGTACACTTCCTCTAAATATAGCCTTCCTAATACCTAACACCATTGGCTTGTTTGATATATAAATGAATAACCCAAACGGTTAGTAAGATGCGGTTCCAAAAAATAAACATACACACCCTCTCCACGCTAATGCGGGTGATATTCCTCAAATTACTGTCTTCAGCTCTACCACATGCATTAAGTCGTTAAATAAATGTTGTATTAAAAGCGAATTAAAACGTATACAAACAAATCTTGGCTGGATGCAGTAGAGTTTTGTTATTTTTACGTGGTTTATCACTTTGGTTATTTCGCCCTCTTGCGCTAAATAAGGGTGCGTTTTATTTAACTACTCTTCTTGACCGTTCGACAAACATATCACCCATGATAGCTGCAGGGTGTTGGAATGTTCAGACTATGCAGACAACAGGATACCCCACCACAGTCAGCACATGCAGCTGTGATGACACATGTTAAACCCAGATGCAGGGTGCTGGAATGTTCAGAGTCTGCAGACAACAGGAAAACCCACCACAGTCAGCACATGCAGCTGTGATGACACATGTTAAACCCAGATGCAGGGTGCTGGAATGTTCATAGTCTGCAGACAACAGGAAAACCCACCACAGTCAGCACATGTAGCTGTGATGACACATGTTAAACACAGATGCAGGGTGCTGGAATGTTCAGAGTCTGCAGACAACAGGAAAACCCACCACAGTCAGCACATGCAGCTGTGATGACACATGTTAAACACAGATGCAGGGTGCTGGAATGTTCATAGTCTGCAGACAACAGGATACCCCACCACAGTCAGCACATGCAGCTGTGATGACACATGTTAAACCCAGATGCAGGGTGCTGGAATGTTCAGAGTCTGCAGACAACAGGAAAACCCACCACAGTCAGCACATGCAGCTGTGATGACACATGTTAAACCCAGATACAGGGTGCTGGAATGTTCAGAGTCTGCAGACAACAGGAAAACCCACCACAGTCAGCACATGCAGCTGTGATGACACATGTTAAACCCAGATGCAGGGTGCTGGAATGTTCAGAGTCTGCAGACAACAGTAAAACCCACCACAGTCAGCACATGCAGCTGTGATGACACATGTTAAACACAGATGCAGGGTGCTGGAATGTTCAGAGTCTGCAGACAACAGGAAAACCCACCCCAGTCAGCACATGCAGCTGTTATGACACATGTTAAACCCAGATGCAGGGTGCTGGAATGTTCATAGTCTGCAGACAACAGTAAAACCCACCACAGTCAGCACATGCAGCTGTGATGACACATGTTAAACACAGATGCAGGGTGCTGGAATGTTCATAGTCTGCAGACAACAGGAAAACCCACCACAGTCAGCACATGCAGATGTGATGACACATGTTAAACCCAGATGCAGGGTGCTGGAATGTTCAGAGTCTGCAGACAACAGGATACCCTACCACAGTCAGCACATGCAGCTGTGATGACACATGTTAAACACAGATGCAGGGTGCTGGAATGTTCAGAGTCTGCAGACAACAGGAAAACCCACCACAGTCAGCACATGCAGCTGTGATGACACATGTTAAACCCAGATGCAGGGTGCTGGAATGTTCAGAGTCTGCAGACAACAGGAAAACCCACCACAGTCAGCACATGCAGCTGTGATGACACATGTTAATCCCAGATGCAGGGTGCTGGAATGTTCAGAGTCTGCAGACAACAGGAAAACCCACCACAGTCAGCACATGCAGCTGTGATGACACATGTTAAACCCAGATGCAGGGTGCTGGAATGTTCAGAGTCTGCAGACAACAGGAAAACCCACCACAGTCAGCACATGCAGCTGTGATGACACATGTTAAACCCAGATGCAGGGTGCTGGAATGTTCAGAGTCTGCAGACAACAGGAAAACCCACCACAGTCAGCACATGCAGCTGTGATGACACATGTTAAACCCAGATACAGGGTGCTGGAATGTTCATAGTCTGCAGACAACAGGAAAACCCACCACAGTCAGCACATGCAGCTGTGATGACACATGTTAAACCCAGATGCAGGGTGCTGGAATGTTCATAGTCTGCAGACAACAGTAAAACCCACCACAGTCAGCACATGCAGCTGTGATGACACATGTTAAACACAGATGCAGGGTGCTGGAATGTTCAGAGTCTGCAGACAACAGGAAAACCCACCACAGTCAGCACATGCAGATGTGATGACACATGTTAAACCCAGATGCAGGGTGCTGGAATGTTCAGAGTCTGCAGACAACAGGATACCCTACCACAGTCAGCACATGCAGCTGTGATGACACATGTTAAACACAGATGCAGGGTGCTGGAATGTTCAGAGTCTGCAGACAACAGGAAAACCCACCACAGTCAGCACATGCAGCTGTGATGACACATGTTAAACCCAGATGCAGGGTGCTGGAATGTTCAGAGTCTGCAGACAACAGGAAAACCCACCACAGTCAGCACATGCAGCTGTGATGACACATGTTAAACCCAGATACATGGTGCTGGAATGTTCAGTCTGCAGACAACAGGATACCCCACCACAGTCAGCACATGCAGCTGTGATGACACATGTTAAACCCAGATACAGGGTGCTGGAATGTTCAGTCTGCAGACAACAGGATACCCCACCACAGTCAGCACATGCAGCTGTGATGACACATGTTAAACACAGATGCAGGGTGCTGGAATGTTCAGAGTCTGCAGACAACAGGATACCCCACCACAGTCAGCACATGCAGCTGTGATGACACATGTTCAACCCAGAAGCAGGGTGCTGGAATGTTCATAGTCTGCAAACAACAGGAAAACCCACCACAGTCAGCACATGTAGCTGTGATGACACATGTTAAACACAGATGCAGGGTGCTGGAATGTTCATAGTCTGCAGACAACAGGATACCCCACCACAGTCAGCACATGCAGCTGTGATGACACATGTTAAACACAGATGCAGGGTGCTGGAATGTTCATAGTCTGCAGACAACAGGAAAACCCACCACAGTCAGCACATGCAGCTGTGATGACACATGTTAAACCCAGATGCAGGGTGCTGGAATGTTCATAGTCTGCAGACAACAGTAAAACCCACCACAGTCAGCACATGCAGCTGTGATGACACATGTTAAACACAGATGCAGGGTGCTGGAATGTTCATAGTCTGCAGACAACAGGAATACCCACCACAGTCAGCACATGCAGATGTGATGACACATGTTAAACCCAGATGCAGGGTGCTGGAATGTTCAGAGTCTGCAGACAACAGGATACCCTACCACAGTCAGCACATGCAGCTGTGATGACACATGTTAAACACAGATGCAGGGTGCTGGAATGTTCAGAGTCTGCAGACAACAGGAAAACCCACCACAGTCAGCACATGCAGATGTTAAACCCAGATCCACCGCTTGGTGTCGGAATGTAGAGATCTGTGCCAAGTCGGCTCGTCATAATGCAGATTGCTCCGTTGGTGTGCTAGTTGCATACTAAGAAGGTGCAGACGCTCCGTTGGTTTTTCTTGATTGGTGTATTTACGTGAGCTTCTAAACACAGAGGTTATATCAGTTAAGTTTGATTTTCATAAGAATAGTTAAATATACAAACTCTTTTTTGAGTTCAATATTTGATAATGTTTTACCATATTATTAGGGTTATCTAACATTAGTGACATCAGCAGAGCACATAACTTGACGTATGAACACGTGAAATAGATCTAGTAACTTCCCTAATAATTGTCTTCTTATGAAAATTGGACCATAGCTCACATGACGTACAAACTAACCTAATCTATAAGTAAAATCTCATCAGTAGATAATCAGCCAAGAACGTAGTTTTCTTATTTTGGCCCCAAGTTTCTTTTGAGACGATCCATCCCGGGTTTTTATTTTGTACAGCACGTCCGCTATATCGGAATTTAATCACACCAGTGTGGCAGGAGTGAAAAAAGATATATTTTCTAAGAAACTTACCCGCATTCGTGTGGGAAACCATTTAGGTAAAATAACTCTCAGTACGCCAGGCTGGGATTAGAACCCCGACATCTTCTCCACCTAAAATTGAAACTAAACGAGACTGCCATTTAGACCGCGTGTCCGCTGATGTGGGTAGGGGCTATTTACTACTTAGTATAATGCTGTAGGAATTAAAATGGTGGTTGAGATTATATATATATATATATATATATCAGAATTTGCTTTGCGAAAGGCTGATGAACTAATCTAGGGATGAAACGAGGGGTAGAGGATGGAGGGTACCCCCTCCTCCCTCCATGCATCGGACCCAGATTCAATTCGAGCCACGAGTCTTGAGGCACGCCTGTCAGACATGCTCCAGTTGAAATTATCGGCCAACTTTGAATACCGAACATGTATGTGAGTGTTTTGACAAGATGGGAGTTTGTTCCGCTCTGGGTCTAAAAGCAGTTGTCGACAAGTCACATTCTTTCACGCCACACTATAAACCTCAGTCACTATAACATATATTATGATCGGTTTATAGATATGATTCACAGATAAGATGTTTAGATTAGAGTCGAGTGGCTTTAGTAAATATAACAAATGCCTGTAGAGAGAACATCATTGGTAAAAGGTCACACTATATTTATCTTACCGTTTTAAAAATTGGATGTCCAAAGAAAACTTTTTGTTTACTATTTCTTTGTTCCGCGTCTTACTATCCACCGATAGTGAGATAGAGATAATGAAGGAAATTTAAAGAAAATGTACCCACATTCAGGTAGAGAATCGGAAACTATAGCTTAAAGAGAAATACAGCTCAGTAGGGATTCGAACCTTAATCTAACCTTGTTGATTCACAACTGACCAGAAGAGTTTGACGCCTACATTCACCTCCTCACCGGAAAAGTTAAAAATAATTTCTGTAGAAGCACGCATCAATGATCACGTGGAATAAACGTCAAGGTACGTCTAGTATGGTTTTCCGGTGATGGGGAGGCTCGGGATCGAATCCTCACAAGGTAAACTTATATTGCTTATTCCTAAATGGTTTCCCAGTCTCTCTTCACATAAAAGCGGGTACATTTCCTCTAAACCAAGGGTCACCAAACTGTATGAGTATGAAAACTACTTTCAAAAGGTCGAATGTTTTCGCGAGCTATTTAGTATAAAAATTTAGGCTCGATTATTTGGCATCAAACCTTTGTTTAATTTAGCGGCGGGCTTTGTGGCTTGGATTTGTAACTATAACGAAAATATAATAATAAATATTAGTAGATAAAACTATAATTTTTCATTTTTTTTAAACAACATGTTTACGTTCGTCAAACATTTGTTTGTATCTCGATGTTTGGTCCTACTCCCAATCGAAAGCAGTTATCAATAGGTTTATCTTTGAGCTTACTTTTTCATTTGTTTTTCACCACCTTTAGTTGGAAAGAACACGGAAGGGTAGAGAAGAAAAACTCCTTCTCTTGGAGTGTAACAAGAATCAGAATTGAATCCTTTCCCATCGAGACAATATTCCCACATACATCGTCAACTTGAGTTAATCCTCTTCAACGATATGTTAGGTTGGGTGGTAGTGAGCGCGAATTTAGTGCGCTAATTTTGCAGTTTTTATAGCATAAACATTTTTTGAACAAAATAAATCAAATTTTTCTTCTATAGAAACATATAGTTTAGCTTTCTGCACGTGCTAATCTCAACAGTTTTTGAATATCTGTTATAAGCATGGTGGCATTTGGCGACAAACTTTTTAAATTAAGAGAAAAAGTTGTCATTAAATTCCAGGACACATCTGACAGATATTCAAGGACTGTTGAGATTAGCATGTGCAGAAAACTAAACTATATGTTTCTATAGAAGAAATATTTGATTTATTTTGGCCAAAAATGTTTATGCTATAAAAACTTCAAAAATATTTCCCTAAACTCACGCTCACTAGCACCCCATCTTAAGAAGTTCAAAATATATTTCTCGCTTGAGCTATCGAAAAAGCCGTTGCGTGCTACCGGTAGCTCGCGATCGACCGTTTGGCGACTCCCACTCTAAGCTATACCTTTGGCATCAGAGTGATTAAACGCCCATATCCCGGATGGGTAGTAAGACACATTAAAAAAATAAAACCACAGAATATACTATTTGATTTGTGAATGCATGAAATTAAATTTAATGACGTTCTAAGCTGTCATTTAAATATTGGGACACTACGAAGTACAACTATTATACTTGATTGCGACCTTGGGTACATTTTCCTCCGAGCTATATTATAAGTATATTCAAAGATTTCTCTACATTTCAGTTCTACTATTTGGACCAGAACCCACTTGGAAGAAAGCATACTTTCAAAATATCTAACACCTATTTGTTTTAATTCTATTTGCGGCTGTGACACTTAGGTCCTCGGTATGCGCCTCCCTCCCCTCCTCTCACCTTTTCGCGAGTCACTTCGAACTCTTTGTAAGTGACCGCCTCTTTGCTCGTAAATCTGGTTTAGACCCCCCAAACCCCGTTTTTCTTCGGACGGGGTGGGGAGCGAGCGCGTGAATATGTGCTTGAGAGAACGCAAATAGATCTCACTTATCACCTGCTGGTATTTTTACAACCGTCCTTCACACTACATTCAACACGCGACGGATTGGTGTGGTTTGTTACTCTAAAATAAAAAGTAAAAGTGTTCCAGGAATGAGAAATGTGTTACAAGAGGTTTTGAGATGGTTTTAAACACCAGCAACGCTCGCATTTCTAGTATATTACTAAAACTTAGCACACAAGTTAAAACATAAAGTTTATACTTTTCGATACTGGCGGTTTCTTTTTTTTTTTATCACCGCGTCTTACTATCTGTTCAGCTTATAGGTATATATGATAATTACTTTAATAGGGTAGGGATGAGGAAGGAAGCTTTTTTTTTAGAGGTAATCTACCCGCATTCGTGTGGAAGGAGAGTGGGTGACCATTAGAAAAAAACCACCTTCAGTAGACCTGACCGGGATTCGAACCCCAGTTTTCCCCATATCAGCAGACCAGTATAACACTTCACCCTAACAACATCTGACAACTGGCTGGTTGTTCCAATATTTAGTAACTGTTCAAATAATTTACTTTACCGCACCGTTTTACTAGATATACAAGAAACAATTAAATCAACAAATTATTATTATTATTAGAATCTTACTATATTCAGTTATATATTACGCAGATTCTTAATTATAAACCGTATTACTTATAGATACTTACGCTTTAAATGTGCAATGGTAGGGTGATTGTGATATGAAATGGAGGACCTAACAGCTTTAACGTGGGATCCGAACCACGGTGGAGGCCTGGCATTCCTCACATTCAAAAACTACAATAAAATATGAGTGACGACAGTATAACTTTTAGCTCTTTGGACTCCACATATCAACAGGAAAATACCTTTCCAACATTCAAATGTGTAAAGTAACTTCACAATTTAAGATGAGGTCATAGTTAGCTCAAGATAGGGATGGATGGCGTACTTTTTTAAGTGCAACAGTTGAATTTTTGAGTTTCTAATGCATAAAGTAAGTAAGTAATTCATTAAGTAAATCATATTCATGCCTGATATCATTGCCCTCTCACACTTCGAATTCCTTAAGTGAGGCATTCTAAGAAAAACTTTATGTATCTTAATGTCAGGTTATTACATTTGTATAAATGTAAGGTAAAGAGCCACTTTATTTTGTAGATACACTCAATTAATAATTACATTTGTTTTTCTAGTTGCTAGTATTTAAAAGTGATTTGTTTACTTATATAATATGGCAACGGCAAGAATAATATCCAAGAATCAGGGTATATTTTATAGATATAATTGTAATTGCTTACACATAAGCGCACGGTAAAGCCTTAGTTGATGAAGGCTCCATAATAATTAAATTTGTATTTACTCTGGTTTATTTAAATCTGTTTATGAAAAATATCCCTTATAAAACCTAGACACTTTGGCCTAATACTCCAAGGCTATAGCAGTGAAACTGTCTAAGTTCATGCTGTGGCCAGGGCACAAACAAATAATACACCCAGACACTCAGCCTCCAGGTTATAATGGTCGCGCTCCTTTTGAAAGCTTGAGTCCTTCAACACTAGGATGGTTACGTTTGAGTCCTATCATCACCCAGCACTGACACTAGCGAAGCCCAGTGTTGAAGGACTCAAGCTGGTAAAAGGAGCGCAACGAAATCCCATAAGGTTGAGAGTCTGTTTCTGTTGTTTGTCTGGGCCCAATGCCACAGCCTCTAGGAGGTTAAAATGGTTGCACTCACTGAGAGAACTCGAGTACTTCAGCACGGAGATCGCTATGTGCAGTCCTAAATGACAATATCGCTATCAAGCAGGCATTTTTAAAAACCATTCATTTTAAAGATGGTTTTCCTTGAGAACAGACAAAAATTGCCTTCTAGTGTCGATAAACCTGCTTTCACAAAGCTATATTCAGGTAGCGGCCCCACCCCTCTTTCCATAAACTAACCTCTATAAACGAGGCTATTCAGTCTGAAAATTACAAAGAAAACCTATAATACAATGGTACTATTTTTGTGAACAGTAATCATCTTCAAATACCGTTGACTATTTACTTGTCTGTAAAGGTTTGTTCATTTAAAGGTAGTAAGGGGGTGAGTTGGGGGTATGGGGGGATTGCTGGCACCTGAACTACTGTGTTCAAACCACCACCCCTTTACAACGAACTATTGGAACGTGAGTTGTTTCATTTGGAAGTTCTGTTATCATTGTGAACTGCGACTAGCACTCCCCAGTGCCCAAGCACTGAACCTGGCTTAAGGAGAGCAGTGAAATCCCTGAAAGGCCGAGGGTTTGTCTGTCACTAAAATAAACCTTGTTTTGGACTTGTGAGATCATCAAATACAGAACCATCAGTAATACATTCATGGTTGCGTTTATTTGCAAAAGCTTTCTGTCCATTTTTACTAAGAATAAGAATGATCGAAACTATTTCATAAATGTGGCTTTGACTTTACTGTACTCGTTTGAAAGCACTCTATTAATTTTATTGAACGTTTCTTTAACGTGATAAAGGAAATCGTCGTAAATATGCTCTAAATGTATTGCTAAACATTCATTAAAATTGTTTGAGACGAGGTTTATAGCAACACGTCTTGTTGTTTGCTTCTAGATTCCTGTGTTTTATGGTGGTGGCAACGCTGCTGTTCCCCGCGGTGAGCTGTCAACAAGACTACTCTGACCTGCGCGGTAGCTACTGCGCATCCCGCCGAGAGGGATGTTGTCCTGGGAGAAGAGACGGCTGCTCTACACCTATCCTTGGCACTCTGTGCTACTGCGATGACTTTTGCAACAGGACTCGCAGTGAGGACTGTTGCCCCGATTTCTGGAGCCACTGTAAAGGCATAGAATCTCCGGAAGAACGAATAAGACATAAACCATTTTACTATGGATCACCTCTGCTATCTTTAATATTCGAGTATTTAAGTATTTTATAATACGAACCCTCGTGGTAGTGCTAACGGTAGTCGTTGAGCTTAGCCGAGGACGGAATCGAGGTTCGAATTCGGTCGGTGAATGGGGTGGTTTTCATGGTTTTCCACTCTCCTCCACGCAAATGCGGTTCACTTCATTAATTCAACCTTCCATTCTATCCTTGTGTATTAGTACTTGTGTAACCAACGGGTAGTAAGACGCGGTGCAAATATATAATATAATAATAATATATAAACACACGAGAATTTTTTTGAGTGAGAGTGAAAGAGCTTACTAATTTATCCGGGAAAGGTATTTTCACATATCTTCCAGGGTTCTTTTATATGCCACAATCGACATGGGACTAACGGCTTTATTTACCCTCCGAAAGGAAGTTGTGCTAGGGATTTTTTTATCCCTCAAAAATCCATCGACCTCGACTAGGTATGAACCCACGAAAACGGGATCTTGAGATGAGCACTTTACCCTAAGACCATCAAGGTTGACCCGTATTCCAAATTAATCGAAAGGCTATTTTTTCAGTTAGAATCCGCTAGAAAATGTAGCTATACCCTTAGTCACCAAAAGTTTGTATACGAATATGAGCCCCCACTTAAGGGAGTGCATCAAATCCCATGGGGGTCCGGACCCCACTCCCCTTTTTTACGCCATTGAGGCTCTGTGCCCAATACATTATTTTACTTTCTCTCGATCCCTAGGAGAGATGTAGTACTGTGATCGTCAAAAAGAAAGATTTCGAGATTTTGATGGTTGTTGACGTTTCATAGCTCCATAAACCTGAGAAAGTGTTTTTCGTGATACCATCCATGTGTGTGTCTGTATCTCAGCCTAGAGCCGAAATCATTTTACTAGTAGGAATAAAACTGAGTATTTAGGGTTTTCATGAGGTTCCTCAGAAGATTTTTTTAAACTAGCTAGCCTATATTACCCTAAATTAAATATAGGTTGCTAAAAGATGAAAATAGAAAAAATTGATTTTCTCTAAATCTACTATAGCTATTTCGATTAAATTCGTATCTAGGCACTGTTTAACATTAAAGACCAAATGTACATTTCATTCATCATCAAATACAATAGTAAATAGTTTTTTTAAGAATAATTCCACGGCCATGTCAAACTTTAAATAGGTATGCATACAATTTTTCTTTGGCATCTCAAATTTTGCCAACTAAAGACAGATAATTTACAGTGACCTACAGTAACTTAGTAACACCGTATTCGTTTTGTTTTAGCATGTTACTTCAACGGTCGCTATTACGCACATGGAGCAAGTACCAAAATCAACTGTAACGTGTGGTAAGTGAGGCTGTATACTCTGTTATATTAACAACTAGACCCCGTGGAAAATGCAAGAGCGAATATTTGAGGAAATAAGTCAAATATTGCCTCAAATAATTCATGTTGTATGGAATGACTGTATATCTGGGTCTGCCGCCAATAGCTACAGTCGTTTTAAACACATGCAAACTCTAGACTATGATAAAACAAATGTATTATATATTAGTTAAAAAGATAACTTTATAAAATTTGGCATCTTAAAGACACATCTCTTGCAACAGTTTTGATTCACCCACGTGTCGTTGCCAAAGAGTTTGGAAAGTAGGAAGACACCACTTTGAATCTATAGAGTGACGCTGTATGGTCCCCCTTTCAGCACGTGTCAGGTGGTGGCAGGCCGTGCCGAGCTGCTGTGCGAGAGAAACGAGTGCCTGGTGGAACCGGAAGTGATAGCCTCCGTGAACACGGGAGGAAACCGTCTTGGCTGGAGGGCCAGCAACTACACTGCTTTCTGGGGTCGTCGGTTGGATGAGGGCATCTCGCTAAGACTGGGCACTTTACTGCCACATAAAGCTGTGAGTACACATATATACATACTGATCAGTGAAGTGTGTGACGGGCACGGGATAATGTTGTGTTCTCCTGACTGACGAAGTGTTGACTGGCATGGGATCATGTTGTGTTCTCCTGACTGACGAAGTGTTTAGTGACATGGGATCATGTTGTGTTCTCCTGACTGACAAAGTGTTTAGTGACATGGGATCATGTTGTGTTCTCCTGACTGACAAAGTGTTGACTGGCATGGGATCATTTTGTGTGTTCGTCCTGACTGACAAAGTGTTGACTGGCATGGGATCATGTTGTGTTCTCCTGACTGACGAAGTGTTGACGGGTAGGGGGTTCTGTTGTGATATTCTGACTACCGAAGTGTTGACGGGCAGGAAATATTGTTGTGTTAGTCTTACTACCGAATTGTTGATGTGGAGGAAATACTGTTGCACTCCTCTGATTGACGAAGTGTTGATGGGCAGGTAATGAGCATGAATCCCGTGAAGCCGGTATACGACCCCGAACGACTCCCCCGCAGCTTTGACAGCCGCACAAAGTGGCGGGGGTTGATCCAGGAGGTTAAGGACCAAGGTTGGTGTGGCTCGTCCTGGGCGCTCTCCACCGCGGCTGTCGCCTCTGACCGATTCGCCATCATCTCTGAAGGCAAGGAGGCGGCGCAGCTGTCACCACAACATCTGCTCTCCTGCAACAACCGGGGGCAAAGGGGCTGCCAGGGTGGGCATCTTGACAAGGCGTGGCTGTACCTTAGGAAGTTCGGGTGAGACTCCGATAGTATTAACGTCAGTATTTTTACTCTATCATATATAGAAAGTATTGTAATCTTGAAATATCTAGTCTTGGAGATTTTGATTGGTCTTGAGATTGTATGTGCCCTCGAATTAAGAGCCGTGGGTTTTATAACTACGTAGCTCTGTACCTGGGGCTATAGCCGAAATGTTTGATACATTCTGTCTAAACTTTATATTTAGATGCTAGATAGTCCTACCTCAAGACAATATCATGTTTTCAATAATGCTTGTTCTAAATTAAAATATTTTACCTCTGACTGATATTTGAAAATTTGGAACATTTAAAAAATTGTTTTAATAATTGTGTTCAAAATGGATACTTGGTGAATGTCTTACATGTTAAATAACACTGAGTACTTCATTTTTGGAGAAACATCAATTTAAGCTCAGTTTTCCAATAGCATTTTTTAATATTCCAAACTGACTATATAAGATAGTATATACTGTCGCTACCCATCCTCCTACTCCCCGTGGGCAAGCTGTCGGGATGGCTTAAATGCGGAGAGGGATGGTTGGAGGGTGCATTGAAATAGTAATCCTGGAGTTTTATTTAAAACTGTAGTACAAAATGTGATGCAATCAGTTATAATAATTGGTTATGTCTAAAAGAGCCACTAGCCCAAGTCAGTCCTTTTGTCCAACTTTCCTTCTGTATGTTATATCGGTGTTCCCACGACCTGTTGTATGGGCAAGTCACGAACGGCTCGTGGTTTGTAGATTCGCGAGCCTGTGGGTCGTAGATTGACGAGCCTAACCATTCCCAAGACGCGTGGTTTGCTCTACTCGTGTCTGTAGATGGGGCACGGTGCCCAGGCCACTACTGTCTCGTCATCAGAGGAACCACAGGCCTTTGATGTTTCAAGCATTTACCGACAATTCACGGGAACGCCCGAGCCGTACCAAGCCAACGCGCATCTATCGGTCCCGCGACCTGTGATAACGCAGTCTACGAGTCGAATCCGTCTAAACAAGCGCCGTGGGAATGGGCCTTTACTCTACATCGAACTGGTGCTCGAGTGAACTCCCGTACTCACGCGACGTATCCCAGCTCCTTCCAGCTCTACCAGCCCAACTGAACTAGTTTCAATCCTTCTTATAGTTCGAAAATGTGTCTTTATTCCAATTATTGTTTTGTTTAGTTCCAAAACACTCATGTGTAGCTATATACAAGTTGGTCTGATGGTAAATACAACTTTGTCATAATATAACGGACTGTTTTGCATTAGACTGGCTGACTCAGGCTTACAACACACCAAAGAACCACGTGTCTGTTATGTAGCATTGATATTACCTAAATGTTATTAGGCACTGATAATACAATATTTTTGTGTCGAATATTTATATAGCTCATCATACATGGGCTGTCGGTAGTGCTCAGTATTAAACTTTTGAGGTGGTGCATTGGTGGTGCATTGACATAATAGCATGTGAGCATGCACCGACAAGCTGTAGGTGAATAATGGCTGACAGTAATATTGAGAGTAACTGCTGAGCTCCATCTGTCAAAAATAACATTTCCGTGTGGTTTTGTTGGTTCTGCTTGATGACAGCACGTACTAGGTGTAGGAGCTGAGTATTTTTCACACCAGAAGAGAAAGAAAGACTCTTATAAATTCTTTGATCACCCTTCCCCAATCACGATACTATCCCCTTCAATAATACCCTTTTCTCCTGCACAGAAGTCTCATGTATTATCTAAAAAAACCATAACTAACATATTAATTAATAGTGGGATAAAATATATTTTAAACATGATTCTGATTTTGTAGAAAAACAGCTTTAGCAGAGGGAACTCTGACGAAGCGGGAAGGGGGTTCCACTCTATTAATTATGTATTTTTGTATTTCTTCCCAATGTATAGGTTAGTAGTTAAGTTGAGTCCTATAAATTCCAAAACACATACAACCCCAATTATGTTATGAACATTTTAAATTGCTTCAAATTGGATAAAGTGTTCAAATATTACATACCGTCTTCTGCTGGGAGGTTTTACCACGAGCCACCGTAGGTTGAATCTCTTACCCTCAAAATAATATCTGAGTAAGGCCCTGTGATCTAGTCTTACACCCAATATAATTTCTGAGGGAACTGCAGGTCTTATGGAGAAAAGCTTTATCTTCGTTGTTTATTAGTTAACTGTTCCCAAATCTCCTCGCTTTTCGTTACGTCGGAAGTTGGCGTGCTAGGGTAAGAAGGTGCTACTGGCAACCTCAACTAACCAGTTACAGCAGTGCGGAACTTTTCTTGTATTTGAGGGGAAATTATCACACAAAAACGAGAAAATGACAACGTGGTTTCCCAATAGTAAACAGCGATGATATCCAGTGTAGTTATGTATGCCAGTTCTCTCTTACAGTATTGCCACTTCTGGCTTAAATCAGATCATTCCCTGGCAACTCTAGGATAGTAAAACAGGCAGGGTAGCTCTATAGTACTTTTGGTTAAAGTTAATAGAATGTGTACTGTTGCAGAGTGGTGTCTGAAGAGTGCTACCCATATCAGTCATCTGGCGGGGAGACTGGTCGCTGTCGACTGCCCAAGAACGGCAACCTGGTATCTGCGAGCTGTCGGCCCCTGCTAGAACCTAGGACTGAATTCTACAAGGTGGGGCCGGCTTACAGGCTGGGCGACGAGCAGGACATCATGTACGAGATTATGGAGTCTGGACCGGTGCAAGGTAGGAACAGATGAATGCTTGAGAAGACAATAATACCGGGTTGCAAAACACGAGTGGAAAGAGTGGTCAGTAGCCCACTCAAAACTATGCCCTCTTGCATTATTTAAAGTGTTAAAGAGAGATTTTAGTGAACTCAAACATTATAATTCTTTCTTGGAAAAGCATTTGTTTTCACTTAAATTAACAAAGTTTTCTTATAAAAACCATTATTTGAATACCTTCTGTAATATTTTCATCGCTTTATAAAACAGAATGCCATATTTATTGAAGTTTTAATGATTTATTAGTAAGATCTCAATAAATCTCAACAAACATACCATAGTTGTTTTTATAAACAATGAAAACGTTTAGAAAGGTTACCAATAATGTTTATTATAGAACAAAAGTTTGTTGGTCATAGAAGTACAGTCAGATTTAGATATAAAGAAACTTTCGACATTTACACAACTTACTAAAATAATGTTAATATAATGTGTATACGTAAAGTCATGTGATAAATTCAGATAAAATCAATATGTACTTATAAAATAGTAACAATGTTGACAACAACAAAAACAAAAATTTTGCGGAGTTCTACTAAATAGTTTTAGAATTTAGCAAGCTGTCAAAATCTCACGTGGATATCCTGCTGACGTAGAAACTACAAGTCTTGTATTGACTCTGTTTGACTTTGCAGCCACAATGAAGGTGTCTCAAGACTTCTTCGTGTACCGCAGTGGGGTCTACCGTCAGACCATGTTGGGAGCCACTCACAGGACTGGTTACCACTCCGTGAGGATATTGGGCTGGGGGGAGGAGGTTAACCGCGCCGGAGAGACCGTCAAATACTGGGTGAGTAGGGAGGACTCAACAGGGGTCGTTTTCATTATGATACGCTGCCATGTTTTCGTTTACAGTTTAGAACATGAATCATTACGAGTCAATTATTACTATTTTTTCTTCTTTTCTTTAGCACCGCGTCTTACTACCCATTTGGGTTATACGCTTATATACTAATTACGCTAATTGGTTAGGGATGAGGAAGGTTGGATTTAGAGAAAGTGTAGCCACATTTGCGTGGATACAGAGAGATAGTGGGAAACCATTTGGGGAAAACCACCCTCAGTACACCCGACTGGGTTTGAACCATGATCTCTCCATCATCGTCATTCTAGTCTATTGTGGGAGTAGCGCCTTGGACCATACGAAGACTGAAGCGGGTAATTGTTACCTTGTGAATGACTGTCATGGTGTGATTTTTTTGCAAATAAATAACTATCGTGAAAATCTGTGCGTAATTTGGTAACAGTACAGGCGGTCTAGGGGTAAGGTGTCCGACTTCAGTGCTGGGGATCCGGGGTTCAATCTTCGGTCCCGGCACAGATTTATCTGATTGCCAAACCCTTCCTTCACCTCTGATAAGACGTGTATTAATCACAACTTGTGAATGTGAGGAATGCCAGGTCTTCACCGTGGTTCGGATTCCACGTTAAACTGTAGGTACTCCATTTCATCTCACAATCACCCTAACATTACACATTAGCGTAAGTGCGTATAGCCCAAAGGGGTAGTAAGACACGGTACTAATAATAATAATAATAATAATTTAAAAAAAACATAATAGCAATAACAACAACAGCAGTACATGCCCTAGTTTTCAGTGACGTTCAATACATATGCAGGCGCGGACAGCAGACATGATTGGTAAATAATATTTAGCACCGCGTCTTACTACCCGTTCGGGTTATACGCTTAAGTACTAATTACACTAATGGATTAGGAATTGGGAGGGTTGAATTTAGAGGAAGTGAACCCGCATTTGCGTGGAAAACCATTTAGGAAAAACCACCCCCAGTTCACCCGACCGAGATTCGAACCTCGATCTTCCCGTCCTCGGCGGAGCTCAACACGACTGGCGCGTTAGCCAACTACGCCACCGAGGCGGGTGATTGGTAAATTGAACAGCGATTTCTTTGCCTTTCTAACAAAAGTAAAACTAAATATCTTTATTTTAAAAAACCAGTTTTATAGAAGTGATTTTAATGAAATATATCTTATTGGCCTAGTGAAGCATTTGTCTATCTATCTGTCCAGACCTTTGCTCTACAATAGCTGTCAAATGGATGGACCAATATTTTAAACTAAATTTAGCAGGGACATTCTTTGGACCTAGGCCACAGACAAACACCTAGGCCAAACAATGTACTGAATGTATATTTTTCATTCCAGTTATTCGGTTCAATGCGATGATCGCTCCAGAGGATTTTCAATTAATATATCATCTCAAGTGATTTAAATATATAATTTTAAGCAAACAATCGAATACCTAAGAGATATGTTTGTAAATTTTGAAATGTATTGTGAGACTGGCGTCTTAAACCACGTGAGCCACGGTTATTCTCTATGAATATAATGTAATATTTTCTGTCTAACTCTATCACCAATTAAAAATATCTACTTTAAATCCAAGGAGAAATAATAGTAAATATTTTAACTTGAAATCCAAAGAGAAATGTCAATACTGTAGTAACGATAGGAACATGGAGAAAACGAGGCCCACTGTTCACAGACCTACTAGTACATAATATATTTATAGCCAAAGATATACCAGTTTGTTTCAAATTTTGCATTAAATTTTTAGTTTAAATATTCTCAAAACGAGGGTGAACACACTAACTCTGTGGATACGCGTATTATTTTTAGTAGTAGCAGCAGCAGCAGCTTTGCTAGGTATTTTGTGCTAATTCTATAATCATTATTTAAATTCAGAGGGGGCTTATGAATGTAAAAATTAGGATGTTCACATAATTAAAATTGTTGTGAGGAATATTTTGTAAATATACATATATACAGTTTGACTAGGTCAAGACAATACCAACTTACGTGCATATGTGTACAAAAATAAGTTACTTAGATATATTTATCAGCCAACTGGTAATTACTACCCGAAGAGAAAATACACCCTACTCTCATTAATACGTGGAAATTTGTTTATGATTTGAATAAAGACTTTAATTTAATTGATGTTAATACATCATTTTTCAATAGAAATAATAGCCATTGCATTAAGCCTGCTTTCCCTCATTGTATTTGAAAAAAATGTTTGTACTATTCTATAATTATATGTTTTAAATCGTTTGATGTCAAAATATAAATTTCCATTAAAACATATTCATTGGTAGCCTCCAACTCTTCTGCAGTCTTGAATATGCCCCTGGTCTCACAAAGGTCGAGGACCACTGACCACCTGTACATTAGTTGTGCATTAATCTAAAATAATGTTGTCCATAATCACGATATACGCATTCTAGCAAACTGTGCAAGTAATCGAAAATGATTTGTCCCTTTCCAGTTGGTCGCCAATTCTTGGGGCAGCCTGTGGGGTGAGAATGGCTACTTTCGGATCCGACGGGGTGAAAACGAGTGCGAGATTGAAGACTTCGTGCTGGCTTCTTGGGCTCACACGCTCGATTCTCTTCAAGGTCATTACCGGCCCAGCAATAACAATAGATTCAGTAACAATATTTGAATACCTTCTCAATCTCCGTCCTGTTTTAAATCGATATTTGGGCAAATCTAAAACTTACACTTTGTTTTAGTAAAACTTAGACACCTTGAAAACAAGTTGGAAAGCTACATCACTAGCGGGTGCATGGATAGGATATCTTGTCCACGAAGTATTAGTATAGTATAAAATGGTAACTTCAACACCTATATACATTATTGTAAGGAGGGTTTCTATAGTTTTTGAAATTGAGTATATTATTTTGGTGTTGATTAAATACCTTTTGCCAAATGAAGCTTTTACTTTATTGTCACATATCTATCCCATTTATTAAAATAGTATTTATGTTATATTTCTATGTCCGTGTTTGTAAATTATGTTTATATTTTTGCCCTGATAGTTTGTCCTATCAATTTATAAATATTTTATATTTTATGGGGATCAAAAAAATTTGATAAATCTTTTATTTTGACTATAAAAATGTTATAGAAGAGTTGTTGCTTTATGTTTATATAAAATTGCCAAAATGTGATTGTGTTTTGTATCTAACCAAGTAGGTTATCAATCCAAGATTTCCAAAGAGATTATGTAACCAAGATATCCAATTAGAAATGTCTATAATGAACTAAGCATTGTTTCGAATTTTAAAATTCAGTATTTCAAAATGTATTGAGTAGGCAATATACCTTTGAATAATGTAATACAATTAAATTTGAGTGTTGTAAATGTCTTGGTTGAAAAAAAAAAATAGATTATTTTATATTTTGAAGGTAAAATTACTATTTCACATCAAATAACCCGATTAATTGAAACTTTAAAGGCTCACATCTAAAATATGATAAGTAAGATCTTTCCTTTTTTAGCATTATTGTGTCAAACTTAAGTGTAATATCAAATAATTTGGAGGTCTTAGCCAATGTTTAAAATAAATAGACTAACATTTTATTTAATTATATATTGTTGGTTGTATTTAATGTTAACTTAAGTTTTTAAACAATTACTATTATAAGAAATGCTTACGTAAACTAACCTACTTATGTTATTTCTAAGATGTGTGCATTTTATGTTATGTGTATTGAATACTGAATTGAATTTCTTCGGACCAGCTTGAAATAATATCACCACTTTTACTATTAGGCCTATCGACCCAAACAACTAATGTTGTTAAAGTTACTTAAACTGTTATTTATTTTGTTGAAAAATCAAACTTTTAATTTGAATTTATAAATCATTTAATGTTCGAGCTATTAAAAATAAATTATGTTTTGTGTTTTAAATAATATATAGCATACATTAAAAAAAATATTTAATACTTATATTCTGTCTTAGTTTTATTGAATACATGTGAATTTCAAAGATTTTTACTTTTTTCATAATAAAATAATTTCAGTTTAAATGTATTAATATTTACCAAGAAATAAAATAACTGTATATTTTTTAAGAAAGAATTAATATCAATTTTTTTGTGATATTCAATATTTATTAATTTTTATATCATACAAGATATTCATCATAATATACTTCATTATAAAATATAAATCAATTACTTCAATATAATTGTTTTACAAACATTTTTTTTAGTTATTATTATTTTAGTAACTCTTTACATTAAATATTTTGAGCTAAGCTTTTAAGTTATTTTCATTGTTTGGCATACAAAATTGGTGTACCTGATTCCTTTCTTCTCTTGTATGTATGTATGTTGTGGAATACTTCTTTTTGTTAGCTAAAATATTGTGTACTATATAATATTATGTAATGTATAACTGTAAATATGTATTGTTTATTTCATTTTATATTACAGTTTTCGTAATTATTGAATGTAATGCAAACGTTTTAAATTAGCATGATATAACGAAAACTATGTTGATTAAAACATAAGGATTTGACAATGTTATAAATATTGTAATATTTCAAAATATATATTTTTATATACATACAGTTGAAAGAGATTTTCTTTACCATTTTTAAAGGAATATCTCTTTTTTTTCTAATCAGTGGGTGTTGAAAATTAATTTACAAAAGTGTTTTAATGGCAAACATTAAAATGGCCACGTTGAACGACTTACACTGCCATTTTATTTAATTATATTGACTAATTATTTAATAGTTGTAAATAAATGTATTTGTTTGTAGATGTATTTTATGTAGAAATGTTAAACGATATTTTAAAATAAAGAAAATATTTGAGTAAATTTAAATTTACATTTTTAACTTATTTCTAGTAAAATCTGATGGGTGTGTTTGTGCGTGTGCGTGTGCGATGTGTAAATAGCCCCCTCTCTCTTACACACACAACACACACACACACACACATATATATATCACATACACCGCTTCCTAATTGCCTATAAAGTTAAACCAAAATAAAGTGTTCATATCTTTACGATACACCTTACCTAAAATATGAGAGATATCTCACACAACTCTTCATTTAATACTGCTATCATACAGTATTTTATCATTTAGTAATTGGTAAAGGGCCTTTTTCTTTTTAGTCAATAGCCAGGTCACTCCCAAATACGCTGCGGTAGCTTCATATTCTTGTTGTGACAAGGCCCACGTGAGAATACTACTTCTTCCTATTCGATAAGAGTTTGTCAGAGATTCAACTTTAGAGACGCGCAACGCCGAATAGCTAGGATACGATTTTTTCAAAAGATGTATGATTACTTTTACAATGTATTTTCAAGTTGTATCTTGATCGTGGACACGCACTCGTTCAGAGGAGTGTTTGGTAATATAAATATGTACTGTACTTATAAGACCACTCAGCGTTAAAACTGTGGTTTTCATAATCGAAATTCCTTTTCTTACTGCCCAAATTAGTGCCATTCTAGAGAGGGAATGGACAAACTTACAATATGAGCTACAAGGCTTACAAGCAAGGCACTTCACTGTTCCTGTAAAGAACGCGCAAACAAACGATAGACAACTGTCAACTGGCGAGACGTCTGCTGCTGTGTGATGCATAGCTGTGTAGAGGGTAGAAGTTGTGTGGATCATCCCCGGCCACTCTGTCCTTCAGTCACCTGCATTGTTCGTATATCTGTTATACACGCATATCTAGTGATGGCTGGACTTTAAATCCGCGGGCTAATCTGTAGGGCTTGGCGGGCCGGATGTAGCCCGCGGGCCGCTAATTGCATAGCACTGGACTAGAGCATAGACAATCCTAGGATTTCAGAATATCAGGCAATACAAATGCGAGGAGAGGTTCTAGCCGACTAAAGCACCAGTAGGCCTACACATGCAGACGGATAATATATTCTGTTTATATTTGAAATGGTTATTAACGAATTTTCTTTGATTTAGTATATCTATGGCTATGATAAGTAGAATTGAAAATAAAGAAGAGTATTATATTTTTGAGTCTATTACTGAGAAATACGTATATCATATTATGCTTTACAGTAATAAAATCAGAGCCAAATAAATAATAGAATCTTATTTTAACAGTACAGTACTACTTAAATAAAGTTAACCTTATATTTCAAAATATACAATTTAATATTTAATTATATGTTTGTGAGTGAACTCTTAGATTGAGTTTATTTAGAGATTTTTTCTACTAGAGCAAAGTGATAAGGCCAACTTTAGAAATAAAAAACTATCGATTTGAGTCATAGGCCTACCTTAATAACTACGTTCCATTATAAACGATTTTATTTTGGTATGAGATGTGCACTGTGCGCTATGCACTATTCGTTATCAGTTACGCACTATGCGTGAATATAAATAAACTCAACCTGATAAAATGGTATGCAGATGAAATCTAAAATAATTATTTTACAGATGTATATCTCGTTATTATATAGAGGCCATTGATTTAAAACTAATGCTAGAATATTTTTATGTGTATTTGTTCTTCCTTTCAATATTATGTTATGTACTTACTGAAAACGAGGAAATTCTAACAATAATACACTAGAAATTTGAGGCTAAATTAAACTTGACTTTTATACTCACAAAAAACGGATAATTTATACAGTAAAAATAATAGCCTGCAAATGAAGTTGTTCCAGCAATCTTCAGGACTTAGGCCACTTCCTAGACTGCAAGAACATCAATTAGGACTACTAGGGAGGATCAACACAAGGATGTGTGGCACTTCCTAGACTGCAAGACATCAATTAGGACTACTAGGGAGGATCAACACAAGGATGTGTGGCACTTCCTAGACTGCAAGAACATCAATTAGGACTACTAGGGAGGATCAACACAAGGATGTGTGGCACTTCCTAGACTGCAAGAACATCAATTAGGACTACTAGGGAGGATCAACACAAGGATGTGTGGCACTTCCTAGACTGCAAGAACATCAATTAGGACTACTAGGGAGGATCAACACAAGGATGTGTGGCACTTCCTAGACTGCAAGAACATCAATTAGGACTACTAGGGAGGATCAACACAAGGATGTGTGGCACTTCCTAGACTGCAAGAACATCAATTAGGACTACTAGGGAGGATCAACACAAGGATGTGTGGCACTTCCTAGACTGCAAGAACATCAATTAGGACTACTAGGGAGGATCAACACAAGGATGTGTGGCACTTCCTAGACTGCAAGAACATCAATTAGGACTACTAGGGAGGATCAACACAAGGATGTGTGCACTTCCTAGACTGCAAGAACATCAATTAGGACTACTAGGGAGGATCAACACAAGGATGTGTGGCACTTCCTAGACTGCAAGAACATCAATTAAGGACTACTAGGGAGGATCTACACAAGGATGTGTGGAACTTCCTAGACTGCAAGAACATCAATTAGGACTACTAGGGAGGATACACACAAGGATGTGTGGCACTTCCTAGACTGCAAGAACATCAATTAGGACTACTAGGGAGGATCAACACAAGGATGTGTGGACTTCCTAGACTGCAAGAACATCAATTAGGACTACTAGGGAGGATCAACACAAGGATGTGTGGCACTTCCTAGACTGCAAGAGCATCAATTAGGACTACTAGGGAGGATCAACACAAGGATGTGTGGCACTTCCTAGACTGCAAGAACATCAATTAGGACTACTAGGGGGGATCAACACAAGGATGTGTGGCACTTCCTAGACTGCAAGAACATCAATTAGGACTACTAGGGAGGATCAACACAAGGATGTGTGGCACTTCCTAGACTGCAAGAACATCAATTAGGACTACTAGGGAGGATCAACACAAGGATGTGTGGCACTTCCTAGACTGCAAGAGCATCAATTAGGACTACTAGGGAGGATCAACACAAGGATGTGTGGCACTTCCTAGACTGCAAGAACATCAATTAGGACTACTAGGGAGGATCAACACAAGGATGTGTGGCACTTCCTAGACTGCAAGAACATCAATTAGGACTACTAGGGAGGATCAACACAAGGATGTGTGGAACTTCCTAGACTGCAAGAACATCAATTAGGACTACTAGGGAGGATACACACAAGGATGTGTGGCACTTCCTAGACTACTAGAACACCAATTAGGACTACTAGGGAGGATCTACACAAGGATGTGTGGAACTTCCTAGACTGCAAGAACATCAATTAGGACTACTAGGGAGGATACACACAAGGATGTGTGGCACTTCCTAGACTACTAGAACACCAATTAGGACTACTAGGGAGGATCTACACAAGGATGTGTGGAACTTGATGTTTTCTTTGCTCACGATGCTTAACTGGTCAAACAACTCCCCCCTCCCATTTTCTTTTCTTTTTGGGTCTTTGTAGATCTCGGGGCATCTCCAAACTATGGTGGGGGGGCTTGAGCCCCCTCAAACCCCCTCGTGGGTACGCTACTGCTACTTACATTTAACTTGAATAATATCATTTGTTCAAGATTAATAAATACTGTATTGAATAATATTGGTAAGATAACCCTGAAAAATACATGTGGGTCATAAATTTATATCGAAAATATAAACTATCTTACGGGAATAAGTTCTTGTAGAAGGTGACTGGATGCAGACATTTGGAGGAATACATTTCTCTAGAGGGTAGGGGAAAATATACATTTGGGTGTTGTAGTTTGTGATTTCCTGACTTTCCTAGGTACCGTTACCATCCCCTTGATCCACCTGAAGAACTACAAGAGCGTGTCTCCGCCACCATCTATACCAGCTCATCCCGTAGTACCTGAGCGTGAACACCACCCACATGTAATACATCTCGAAGGCGGCGTGGCTCAGGACGACGATGGAGACGACTAATATCTGCTCAGAGGAGAGATCGTCAGCGAGATCCTCAACGACCACTTCGCAAAGGCAGCCGTTGGCTAGGAATGACCCAAGGATCACTAGGGGCGTGCCGAGAAAGACGCAAGCCAGGTCCTTCCATTTGCATTTCGGGGCCGCGTGCCTCCACCATAGCGGGACAGATTCAAGCTTCCCGTACCTGGGATATACATTTTAGGTGATTATGAACGGCGAGATTTATCGTGGTCTAGCTACAATTTTTAAATAATTACTTTAAGGTATTTAATGTGCGCTTTCTAAACAAAGGGTTTTACCAGCAGATTATTCAAGCGTACGTTGAATCTGGATAGACGAATGTAAATGTATTCACACAACAACCAATAACGATATATGTGTGACCTGTTCTCTCTGCTCTGTTAACACGATGATCACATTATGAGACCATATAATTAAATCTCTTTTCCTAAAGACTTTGATTATTTCATTATTGCTTCTTGTTTTACCCACATTGTTGTATATATGGGTAACAGTTTCAGTTTCATCCGATTTTTGATGACAGGGAGTTGAGGTCTAGGCGTGCTGAGGTGTATTCTCTATTTGGTTTCACATACTCCTCTCCATATAAATGTGGACGAACTTCCTTTAAACTATTATATTATAACAAAAAATATATATATATTTTATAATTTAATATATTTATGAGTGAGAGAGCCCGAACGTGAGATTAAGATATTTTTTTTAAATGTGTGTGATTGTTTATTCTCACATTAAAAGAAACAACACCTCAGACAATGAAAATATCCGCTTATCCTCTACTTTGTCCTGACATTGACTATACCCAATTCTCAATGGAAACATACTATACTCGCCCTACTAAAGGTGTTTCACTTACGGACGAGAAGATTCCCTCATATAAATATTTTAATAGACATAACACAATTTATTCTAAAATCAAAATTGCCTAAAACTATAATTTTGGGGCTAAAAATACACGTGTCAACAATTTCAGTTTTATCTCGAGGTTCTGTTAATATAAAAAAAACACTAATAATTAAATCCACACTTATCATCAGGCTTGTAAATAGGCTTAGCTAGTTGCACGATATTCCATATTGATCTCGAAACCACTGGGATGGTTTTAGGATAGTTACAACCTTGAATGACCTACCTTGCTATTTTGATAATCAGCCATTACCATCAATGCTTTAAACCTGGTCGTGGACGTCAACAATACCTTACAAAAAACATACACAGGAGGGGGAAAAAAACTTCAACAGTGTAAATATGTTGCCATTTGAATAAACCTATATGAGGGTAAACATTTAAGGAAGAAAATAAACATATTATGAGTCACTGGTTTGTCTTATATTTTAGTAGTCTTTAGATTTCTTTAAAGCTAAGCATCCTGTGAAGCTTCACTAACATAGTCTAGGATTGACAAAAAATTATTCAACTCAACAGAAACGGTAAATTAAATTATAATAGTATTATATTGCTTGATCACAAACAATTTACTTTGATAAAAGAAAATATTTTATGAACTTGGATTATGAAGTCAGATTTTTTTAACATAGGAGAATAAAGGCTATTATAATTAGACAGTGAAAAGAATGAATAAACTTTGTTATAATATGAACAAAATTTATCTCTTATTATATTTACTTGTAATCTAAAGGGATATTTTTCAATAAAATTTCAGTTTTAGTTATACCACACAAAAAATTGTTATGTTGCCATAAAGGACACAAAACAATAGATTATTTGTAAAAAATAAAATGATTGAATATTAGGAAAATGGCAGAGCACAAATAAAAGTAAAAACACCAACACATATTTACACACAATTCGATATTTCGATGCTATTATAGCATCTTCCTCAGGAAGTAGTAGTTAGACTAAACAGGATGTTGTCTTCAGTGATGCCAGCTTGATTGGTAAGGATGAAAACTTCTCTAGTGAAATTGAAATTCTCTGAATGTTCTTCTATTATTCTATGGATGGAAGGTGGTGCTAGTGTAGCCTCTGGGTTGAAATTAACGAATATTTAGGTTGGGTGGTTTTCTAGATTTTGTGAACCATTGATGTGCCAGTTTCCATCTTCTTAACTGAAACATATTACATTGTGTCTTGTTGAATGATTTAACACCTCGACAATGTAGCAGTCCTGAAAGTTGAGGTTATGAGTGGAAGCGTGTGTTGAAACTGGTTTTTCTGGATTCTTGATTTTGGTGTCATGGCGGTGTTCATTAATTCGTTTACGGAGAGATTCAGTGGTGAGGCCAACATATTGTGCAGTACATTGTTGGCATTCTAGTTGGCAAATTAGGTTACTGGACTCACATGTGTGACTGCCTTTGATAGTATGGATGGAGTTTGTGATGTTGCTAGAGAAAGTATCTGCTGGATGATGTATTTGGCAGGTTTTCTAACCAAATTCTCACCCCTTTCCAACTAGCACTTCCCTCCATTACAAGCTGATTGGGTGACCTGGTGGTCTAGGGGTAAGGTGTCAGACTTCTGTGCTGGGGGTCTGGGGTTCAATCCTAGGTTCCGGCACAGATTTATCTGATTGCCAAATCCTTCCCTCACCTCTGACAAGACGTGTATTAATCACAACTTGTGAATGTGTGGAATGCCAGGCCTCCATCGTGGTTCAAATCCCACGTGAAGCTGTAGATCCTCCATTTCATCTCACAATCACCCTACCATTACACATTAGCGTAAGTGCGTATAGCCCGAATGAGTAGTAAGACGTTGTGCTAATAATAATAATAATAATAATAATAATAATAATAATAATAATAATAATAATAATACCAGCTCATCACCCGATTGAAATGTATACTAACTTTATACTTCAGCAAGTTTTTGATCCAAATTTCTACAAAACACTCCCCACAAGCCACAACCTAACTCGTGAACACCACCAAGCCATAAAATCCATTCAACAAAATCAGAACATCTTTATACTACCAGCTGACAAAGGATCCACTACAGTAGTAATGAACAAAGATGATTACATCGCAGAATCGCACAGACAGCTTTCAGACCCATCCACATACCAAAACATTTAGTATGATCCCACCATACAATTTGTCAACCAGCTTCAATAACTCATCACTAAAGAGACCAAGCGACAAAACCTTTCTCCACCCATCGTCCAGATTCTTCTACCAAAAAACCCAATACCGCCAAAATTCTACATGCTTCCAAAAATTAACAAAGCTAACATACCCCCACCAGTAAGGCCTATTGTCTCCATCTGTGGATCACTTACAGAAATAATTTAAGCCTGTGTCAACATACAGATGAGACCATTTGTTACCGGACTATCATCCCACATCATACACACCAACAATTTTCTTAAAAAACTCAATAGCCTTTGCCAACCTTTGCCTCAAAGTGCCATAATTGTCTCCATCGACGTTGTGTCAGTGTATACCAACATTCCTCATGTTCATAGCCTGGCTGCAGTGGAACATGTTCTCGACAAGCGTCCGATCAATACCACACCTACAACATAATTTATTCTGGATCTCACTAAATTTATACTATAAGAGAACCACTATCAATTCATGGATCAGAATTTCATTCAAACCAAAGGCACAGCGATGGGTACAAGGATGGCACCTTCATATGCCAATCTGTTCATGGGCAAACTGTAAAAAACATTTCTTGACTACCAAATCAACAAACCACTTTGCTGGCTTCGCTTCATCGATGACATATTCATGTCCAGGCCAATCTAACCCTATTTTTAAACAACCTAATCTCCTTTTCGTTTCAGAAGTTCACCTCATATCAATACCACGACCAGGCAACCTTTCTTGATGTGGACATTAGGCTGTCAGATGGCCACTCCAAAACTTCGGTACATCTTAAACCCACTAATAGACAATAATATCTGCATTTTAATAGCTGCCACCTATTCAACACTAAAAGATCTATCCCATACAGTCTTGCCATACGTGCTCACCGCATCTCCTCCAATCCAGAAAGTCTTCAAAACCACCTTGAAAACTTTCAAAAAGCTTTTATAGAGAGAGGATACCCTAAACCTCTCAATAATAACCTACTTATACTAGCTGAAACTCCACAATCACCCAAACCTGAAAAACCATATACTATACCACTAGTGACTAAGTAATACTCCGGCCTCCAAAAAATAAACAAAATATTAGCGTCACGTTTTCACATATTGGAAGCATCCAGCCATATCATCCATATTCTCAAAAAACTACCAGTCTTTGTGTGTAAGCAGCCTCCATCAATTAGAAATCCTCTGGTACTCCCTAAACTCAAAACTTAAAATGACACAACCTTCATTCAAACACAAAAAGGCTCTTAGCCCTGTAACAAAACAGCGCCAAATACATCATCCAGCAGCCACTTTCTCTAGCAACATCACAAACTCTATCTATACCCTCAAAGGCAGTTCCACATGTGAGTCCAGTAACATAATTTACCAACTAGAATGCCAACAATGTACTGCACAATATGTTGGCCTCACCACTGAAACTCTCCGTAGACGAATTAATAGACACCGCCATGACACCAAAATCAAGAATCCAGAAAAACCAGTTTCAACACACGCTTCCACTTATAACCTCAACTTTGAGGACTGCTACACTGTTAAAATCATTCAACAAGACACAATGTAATATGTCTCAGTTAAGAAGATGGAAACTGGCACATCAATGGATCACAAAGTGTAGAAAACAACCCAACCTAAATATTCGTTAATTTCAACCCAGAGGCTACACCAGCACCACCTACCATCCATATAGTAATACATAAATATTGAGAGAATTTAAACTCCACCAGAGAAGTTTTCATCCTTACCAATCAAGCTGTCATCCCTGAAAACAACATCCTGTTTAGTCTAACTACTACTTCCTGAGGAAGATGCTATAATAGCATCGAAATATCGAATTGTGTGTAAATATGTGTTGGTGTTTTTACTTTTATTTGTGCTCTACCATTTTCCTAATATTCAATCATTTATTTATTACAAATTGTTTTTGTTCAATGCACTTTATTTCATACATAAAACAATAAATTAGTATGTTGAAAATGTAAATAGTATAAGTAATTATTTTGAAGCATAATTTCATTAATTAATTGAAGGTTCGATTGAGCCAGTTTAATTCTTGTAGTTTGCATTAAACAAATGTTGACTCACCGTTTGTTGGAGATTCTGGTAGATGTAATTTAGATGAATTTTGAAGGTACTCATGAAAGTGGAAAATAACTTCTTGGAAACAGCTGGAGAGTTTCTTTTGAGAATTGCTTCTTATAATTTAGTAAAAATTGTTTTGGGAAACTCACACATTCATTCCTATAGTATACTAATACATTAGGCTTTCTATTGAGGCCATTTCCTGATATGAAGAACATTCCTCACTTTCGATTTTCTGAATTTCTAGTTCAATGGACGCGAATTAAAACTTCATCACTATAGAGGACACCGGTAGCCCAAGTCCAACCTAGTTTTTGACAACTCTTAAAAACTCATCAATCATTTCATGAACACGAACAAGGTTTACAATACACTTTTGCACTCACACGCATACATCATTGATCCAAGACATCAACTAATAGCTCAAATCAAACCATCCATTGTTCTCCTTGTAAATAACCGTGCGTTAATAGATGTAGGGCACTAGGCAATATAACATCAAACTTTCCCCTCAAGTACCCGAGCTGTACTTAATATTATCCAGTATAAATACGTTTTCGTTTCCACTGCAATTTTCTTTATAGCACCGTGTCTTACTACCCATCAGGGTTATACGCTTATGTACTACGCTAATGGTTTTAGAGATTAGGAAGATTATATTTAGAGGAAGTGTACCTGCATTTGCGTGAAGAGAGACTGGAAAACCATTTTGGGAAAACCCCCCTTCAATACACCCGACTGATATGCGAACCTCAATCTCCCCGTCATCGATGATCTAGTTTACTGAGAGAGTAGCGACTTAGACCATGTGGCCACCGAAGCGGGTCTTTGCAATATTATTAGAAAAGGGTCCCTACCTGGACTGTTCTGAGTAACTGGACCCAACATATGTATAAAAAAATATCCTTAGCGGAGGCACTACATTCTTGGCATCTATTGGTCTGTGTCCAAACTCCCTGCTTACGCGTCTTCGCCTTTACATTTGTCAGTCATGTTACTAAAGACATGAACAATACTGTAGACACATCTGAATTGTCACTAGGAATGCCGGTGAATCCTTCCCAGTCCTTTAGGTCCAATGATAAAAAGCGATACATCCTCACACGCGGCTGGTGTGGTGTTTGATAGGCAATTTTTTAAAAGATTTTTTTTAGTTTTACACGATTAGAGCACAAATCTTTACGTTTGCCATCATATTAAACTATATATAAATTAATAAGGCTACCAATTTTATTTTGTTATAATAAGGGAAAACTGTGTGAACAAAATGTGAAGGATTAATTAATAAAATCAAAGAATTAAACTTACTCATGTTCTAGTTTGAGAGCCCTTATTTATTTTCATAATGGCTAGTATATTGTATTTGAAAGTAATTTATTGAATAGTTGATAGGACCGTTAACAGTTAGAAAAATCTGGCCCGCTTCAGTGGCCGCACGGTCTAACGCGTTACTCTCGCAGAAGACTAGATTGCTGATGACGGAGAGATCAAGGTTTGAATCTCGGTCGGGTGTACTGAGGGTGGTTTTCCCTAAATGGTTTTCACGCTCCCTCCAAGAAAATGCGGATACACTTCCTATAAACATAACCTCCCTAATCCCTAAAACCATTAGCGTAATTAGTATATAAGCGTATAATCCGGATTGGTATTAAGACGCGTTGCTATTAATAACAATACTTGAATAATCTGCTGTAGTCTTGCATCAAAAGGGAATGGCAAATTAGGTTTTGGCTTTGTTCGAACCCCGCTCCCCCCATTATTCCAGGTGTCCACACAATGTCTGGAGAGGTAGACCATTGCAAGCAACAACTGCTATTTTACTACTCAATAAATCATCACTTTGTATAGAATATAGATGGAAGAAAGCAACGAGAAGGAGATGCGGTATATTAAAGTCGAAGCTTAGGGGATGAGTATTAATAATTACATAAATCAGCCGTATCTGAGTTATATTCGAATAAATTGAAAAATGACAGCTAGACACGCAACCCGGGCCTGATTCCCGTGTCCAGGTGTCATTTTTCAATCTATAGTTTAAAAATAAAGGATACGACGCAACCGTACATACTTTCTCATAGAGTCTATTATAATTTGGAACACTTTTTTCAAATATTGGCTATGGATAGACTACCGTTAAATGATTTTTTTTCCTCTAAAAATATGTACTAGTGCTTTTTTTTTTAACACTTCAAACACTCTATAGGTAGCCATTTTGTAGAAAATAAATAGAACAGTTTTTTAAGGCTTTTGAATTTAATTTTTGATCTTTATTAAATCACAATTTTGATTCTAGGTATGATCATATAACACACAAAAATCAAGTTTGAACGAAATGCATCAAACCACTTCGGTTGTAACCCCAAACACCGAACGACGTAAAGACAGAATAGTTATGAAACCCATCTTGTTGAGTTTAAGGACACATACAACATATATAATGATAAAGTAAAAAAAAAATATATATATATTCAAGGAACAGTAAAGATATTAGTAAATAATTGTATAGTAGTGAAAAACTCGACAAAGAAAACAATTTGCTAAATTAATTTTATGGCTAGTGTATTTAATTCAAAGCGCAATATACAAGAATAAGTTCTAGAGGAGGTTGCTGACTAGATGTATTGGGTTTTAGTCAGACCGGTAAAACAAATCTGCGCCACTCACTACTTTTCTCGGTGTCTTCGCCTGCCATTTGTTCCACCTGAAGAACGGCAATGGCGTTTCTTCGCCACCATCTGTACCAGTGCATCCCGTAGCACCTGAGCGTGTACACCATCCTCAAGCAGTATGATTCGCATGCAAGGTCATGGATACCAATGGTGACGAGAATAAAGAACTGCTCGACTGGAAGCTTGTCCTCGAACTCTTTAAAGGTCATGTCTAAAAAGTAGTTGTTCCCTAGGACTGCCCCGTAGATAGCCAGGGGTATGCCAATAAAGATTCGACCCAGATCCATCCATTTGTCCCTTGGGGCCGCTCGCTTCCACCATAATGGGAGAGATTCAAGTCTTCCATACCTAACATCCAAGGTTTGTCAAATTATAAACTACGAGATGTAACTTACTTGATTTTCAATTTATTTGTTTGGGATATTTAATGTACATTATTTTTAAAAGGCCATATCATTATAACTATCATATCATCATATATATATATAAAAAATAGAATGTATTTTATATAGAAAGTCGAACTTGGTTATAGTGACATCGAAGGGACCAAACAAATTTTTAAGTTACGTCAGAGTGACGTTATAAATGATATACCAACAGATCACTTTTAATAGCTTGTAAGGAAGGACATTTACAGTAGAATTCACTAATCCAAACTCACGGCATACATCAGCCTTTTTCCGTCCACTTTCACATGCTCTACATGACACGTACTTTCCCTTGAATAGACATTACTTTTATTTTTGTACTACAGCTTGCCATAATCATAAAAAAATGTAGGCCTACGTGTAATGACTACACAACGACTACAAAAACTAACGTTGGACTTATAAAACACGAAAAAAACACCTTGACTTTGAGCTTAGACGCGCACAAGAAACAGTTCCAGTCAGCTCAGTGAAAATGAAGGAGGGTTAGTCCTCTCTTCATTTTGACCTTTAAGTGCCCAAAATCCCGCAACCCTCTCCCTGACTTTGTTTTGCCATTTAGTCTATTATTAGACCAGCGCACTGTATGACCAGTACACTCCCAGCTTGCTATAAAATAGACCTCTGTAGGAATTTGTCATCATCTTCAGGTTTTTTTATCCATACATACATTTAAATACACTTTGAAGTAAAATATCCCAGAAGTTTTTGACGCTACAACCAAGTGATAGTGATGCTAAAACAGAGGTTTTAATAACGTTAATAGATGACAGTTTAACCGTACTGCTGATAAAATGACACTACGCTCGAGTTTATGGAATATCTGAGGCCGTTATAACCAAGTTCGACTGTATATAGTAGAATTTATACTATATATCGGTTGTATATTTGTGTGTCTGTAGACGTTGGAACTCCAAATTCAAGAAAGATTAGACTTAGCACACGTATTTTGGAGAATATGAGGGTGCCCCCTTTGGTGTATTATTTTTAACTGTTACATCTGTTGTGAGACAGACACCTTAGGCCATATTAAAAACGTTACGTTTGATATTACTATGTAGTGTTTGGAATCGTATTTATTTGTTTTCTATCTAGCTTTATCCAAAAATATCAACTTCAAATCCAAAGAAACTTTATAGTTTGGATTGGTTAGCTGTTTCGTGTTCACCTTATTTGGTAAATGCTTTATTTGATTTGATCTTGAATCTACATAGAATATGTATTCAGACAAACATTATTTGTCCCGTTAAAATACAATCAATTCAGAGATTCTTAGACCGCATGGTTATCAGTGCGGGTAACTAAAACAAAGAAATCAGGGACGTAAAACTTTGACTATCTATTTTAGAAAACCTTATACTGTAAATATTTAGTGGTTTTACTTTTTACTTTTGTAAGCCTAATGACTTGAGTGCTCGGGATGGTTCATTAACCAAGAAACATAGGAAGCTGAAACTTTTCATTTGTGCTTAGTGAAACCTTACCTCTAGTATAGTTTTTTTTAAATCATGTATTGCAAGCCTAAAGCCTTAGATCAAGGGTTGGTAATCTTTTTGTGCACCGATCGTTTTCCAAATCTATCAAAGGCTCAGTTATCACCCATTGTTTCATTTTTCAAATTTTGATATTCTTTTAAAAAATACCTCTTTTATTTATCCTTTAAACTCATTCTTTCCTCAATACAAATGTCCTCTCCTATACAAAAAGAAAATATAGAATAAATAAAAGGTTTTTAAAAATCAAGCTACCTATTTTTCTGATAAATACTAAGCTGCATAATAAATATAAACTATTAAAGAACTATAAGAGACGCGGATACTTCTGAATACTGGCAAGTCGCCAAAGATTAATTGTTCCCAGTCTTTTTGTACTGTGGTGATTTTAAATTCAAATGTAGCAGAAATGAGATGGTTGGAGGCAGAATTAACTTTCTGAGATTTATATTCAACATCAGAAGGAAAAAATTAGTTTAAAATAAATCTTGTAACTGGTTCTAGTTTTACAAACGTTGCGGATCTCTAAGCAAACTCGACTCTTAGATGATCGATGATTTCGAGTGGTATTTTCTACTCGAAGATTTGAAATCAAAACCATTAACCACCCTTTTGAAGAAAGTAAAGTGTAATCGCTTTTATAAAAACTAGTTCTGCAAAATGTCAATTTTCCTGAAAATATTTAAACCGCTGATATTATGTTTATGCATTTTTATCCTTACTTTTCAACGCCAAATATAGTCAATTAAATTGTGGCATCAAGAACGAATGCAAAATATACTAGCCATCCCGAATCTTACAGTTCTGGGTAGTAGATCATATCACTTTCTTTCAGAAAATCTTTTATTTGACAAAGCAGAGCTATGAATCTCTGACAAACTTTGCCTTTATGTATATGATGATCATCCATGTGAAGACGTAACTCTCCATACTGACATTCCAGTTCTTCTGGAAGCCCTGAACATTCTCCATTTGTAGTGCCCGGATGTTGTAAACAATTCTTAAAACAACTTTCGTGACACTTTCCATAGCTAAGAATTTACAGTAAAAGAGTTTGAGTGTGGATTGTACACTGAAACTCCAGAAATGAAATATTTTAACTTAAGCATTTCGTCTGTCCTTCTTTCTTTCTATCTGTCCGAATGTTTGCTACACGATAACTGTCGAATGTGTGGACCAATTTTAACGTGATTCTCCGCAGACATTCTTTGAACTTAGGCCAAACAACGTATGTACATGTGGTTTTTTTTAGATATTGTTATCTGTTTAAAGAATGCGGCCACTCAAAAATCTCTGTCTATTTGTTCCACGATGATTGCCAAATGTGTGGGCCAGTTTCAACTAAATCTGCCAGGAATAGTATTTGAACTAAGGCTAAGAGATTAACATACATAATTTTTCAATCTGATTATCCGTTTAGATATAGTTTTCACTAAATGGTTTTTCGTTTAGTAGCTCATCTCAAGTTATTGAAATCTACCATTTTTAGCAATCAATCCACTACATAAACTGTAGAGCGTATTTAATATTTATATATTTTGCAAGACCGACATGTTAAACCACAGTAATAGCAATTAACACCTTTGAATATAATGTACTGTACATTTGAATATACATAGGGGTGCAAACGTGGATATACGGTATAGAGTACTGATATTTTAATATGTTAATGATATTTATGTTTAATTTAATGTATCAGTTACACTACAGGTGTGTGTTAACAATTGAGACAAACAATTTGAGCACCCTAGGAATTAATAATAATATAATATTTAGCACCGCGTCTTACTACCCGTTCGGGTTATACGCTTAAGTACTAATTACGCTAATGGATTAGGAATTGGGATGGTTAAATTTAGAGGAAGTGAACCCGCATTTGCGTGGAGTGAGAGTGGAAAACCATTTAGGAAAAACCACCCCCAGTTCACCCGACCGAGATTCGAACCTCGATCTCCCCGTCCTCGGTGGTCGAGCACAACACGACTGGCGCGTTAGCCAACTACGCCACCAAGGCGGGTCCTAGGAATTAATTTACAAGTATATATGCAAATGAATATAATTTATTAAACTATTTAGGACTTGTATATTGTATGCTTACTTTTTCACCACTCTGTGTTATCAATTTGTTTTCATTTTCTCCCTACCCGCCTCGGTGGCGTAGTTGGCTAACGCGCTGGTTTAATGTTGAACTTGGCTGCCGAGGATGGGGAGATCGAGGTTCGAATCTCGCTCGGGTGAGCTGGGGTGGTTTTCCTAAATGGCTTTCCACTCTCCCACCACGCAAATGCGGGTTCACTCCCTCTATATCCAACCTTCCCAGTTCCTAGCTCATTAGCGTAAATAGTACTTAAGCGTGTAACCCGAACTGGTAGTAAGACGCGGTGCTAAGTATTAAATATTAATTTGTTTTCTGTCTAACTTGCTCGCCAAAGAAAAATATCCACTTTAAATCCAAGGAGAAATTAATTATAAGATAAATTTCAATTTGAAACCCAAAGAGAAATGTCAAGACTATAGTAACGATAAAAACATAGAAGAAGCGAGCTCTGTTCATAGAATTATTAGTTTACATCGTGTGCCTGACGACTTAGAATGCAATACTACCAGTGCGGCTAGCTTACAACCAAATAAACCGATATAGTTTAAACTTAGACATGCACTGGAAAGTAAGAGATCAAATCTATTGGTGTTTTTTTTTTTAGTTTTCACATATATTACAAGCTTTAAGACTTGTATCGCGTGAATACAGATTTGTTATTCAAAAAATATGTCTAATATTGTTCACTATCAGTAGGATATACTTTTAAATATTATAGTAGGTTTCGTGAACAGCAGATCTTGTGGCCAGCTCCCGCCATTCAAATATTGAAAAATTAAGAATTTTGTCATGTTTTTGTCGTTACTAAAGTCTTAAGATTTATCTTTGGATTTCAAGTTGAAATATCTCCTGTAATTTTTCCTTCGATTTGAAATAAATGTTTTGCTACTGTTATCAAGTTAAACAAAGAACAAATTAACATTATATTTAATACAAAGAATATGATATTTCAGCACTATGCAGTGCAGTTCTAGAAGAAACAGAGAGAAATATTAGCATGAGGGCATACAAAATGAAGTCAACGCCCATAGAAAAATTATACTTGGAACTTTGTGACAAAACATTATTATTATTAGCACCGCGTCTTACTACCCGTTCGGGTTATACGCACTTACGCTAATGTGCAATGGTAGGGTGATTGTGAGATGAAATGGAGGACCTACAGTTTAACGTGGGATCCGAACCACGGTGGAGGCCTGGCATTCCTCACATTCACAAGTTGTGATTAATACACATCTTGTCAGAGGTGAAGGAAGGGTTTGGCAATCAGATAAATCTGTGCCGGGACCGAGGATTGAACCCCGGACCTTCAGCACAGAAGTCTGACACCTTACCCCTAGACCACCAGGTCACCGTGACAAAACAAAATGGAGCAGATGTTCCAAAATGGCATTAGAAATAAGTGTTAACAAAATGGTGATCTTGAGTGGAGAAAATCACGTTTTGTAGCTCGAGGATTCTCCCATGTACTATGATTCAACTATGGAGAGAATTACTCCCTAATCAACAGATTAAGCTCTCTCAAAGCTCTTCTTGCGTTAGTAGTCGAATAACAATTCAAAAAAATCAACTCTATGTCTCAATGGCTTTTCTTTCTGAAAAAAACAAACTAAATTTCGTCTTCACACAGTCTTATTATTGTATATATGGGCGCGACTCTTAGGACTTTAGCCACTGAAGTTGAGCGTATTCCATACATTTATATACACCTCTTCCTCATAACTTAAAATCTAGGAATGTACAATATAAAAAACAAAATAAAGGATTAATAGTAAACGAATTCAATTTTAGGTAAATTTGATAACTATGTCAATCTAGCATAAATAAACATGGATATATATGATGCAATATAACAACCGTATAGGCATCAAAATTTAAGTTTATGAAAAAGTTTGGTAATACAATCACAAGTAAATATCATTTGAAGAAATACATAATACATGACTTAAGCCCTAACCAACATCTAAAAAGTTTTAAAAATTTTAAAATATTTATTAAAAATGGTGAACTTTTGAGTTAAATTGCTTTTAGCCAGTAATATGACAAGATAATCCAAACATGTATATGTTAATTGTCCCGCGTTGAAATGGGAATAAAACAAAACATCTATAAATAAAGAATTTTTAACAGAAATGAAAAAAGTAAGTGTAAAATTGAATTCATTCCTTAGCTTGTAATCCCTTGTTCCTTTGAATGCTGCAATCCCTGCAACATATTGAGCTTCAATACTACTAAATTGTAGTTTAATGTTACTATTGGTTGAAATGACGTGCTACGACATTTCATTGTTGACAGTCCCTTTTTGTAGTAAGGAACAACAATACGACACGACAACCGGCACGTTACTACTCCGACTCACCCGCCTCGGTGGCGTAGTTGGCTAACGCGCTACTCGTGTTGAGCCCGACTGCCGAGGACGGAGAGATCGAGGTTCGAATCTCGGTCGGGTGAACTGGGGGTGTTTTTTCCTAAATGGTTTTCCACGCAAATGCGGGTTAACTTCCTCTATTCAACCTTACCCATTCCTAATCCATTAGCGTAGTTAGTACTTAAGCGTATAACCCGAACGGGTAGTAAGACGCGGTGCTAAATAATAATAATAATAATAATAATAATAATAATAATAATAATAATAATAATAATAATAATAATAATAATAATAATAATAATAATAATAATAATAATAATAATAATAATAATAATAATAATAATAATAATAATAATAATAATAATAATAATAATAATAATAATAATAATAATAATAATAATATACTCCGACTCCAGACAAGCGGCTACGGCTCTATGTAGACCAGCCTTAATAACGTAACGTCTTCTGTGTGAATAATATTGTACTGTTGGGTGAGGTTAAGATATGACAATTTTAAGGTTGTGTAGTGGTAAAACACTATGTACGCATGCGTGGACAAATTTTAGAAGAACAATAGTTTACAATTAGGTGAGGAAGTCGGGATTGAGCTCGTATCGTAGTCTCCAATATCTATTTAAAAAAATTCCTTGAAGTTTAGTTTATTTTGCAAAGTGATATCATGGAAGAGGTGTAAGAGAATTAGTAAATAACTATATGTCAATACAGTTACAAAAATAAATACTATATTATATTCACTTCTCTATCCCACTACAACACCCTCCACCCACGCCTTCTTGTCTTCCTGCATGGTATAGTTTTATGTGTAACCTTTCCAGCAGTAGCGATATTAAAGCAGTCAAAGCTATTCTAGCCTCAATACTACACCCATTATAATTACAGCACCCCCGCCTACCTGTCTTCCTATATAGCATAGTTTTGTGTATAACCTTGCCAGCAGTAGTGATAGGCAATCAAGCTATTCTAACCTCAGTATTACCACCATTACAATGCCCACCACCCACGCCTACCTGTCTTCCAGCGCACTACAGTATATTGAATTACCAGTAATATGTAACCATAGGTATTATTTGAAGAGTTAGGCCTACACAAATTAGAAGAAAAAGGCCATTTGATCGAACCTGGGGATTCTGATGGTCTGGTATTGTTGCCCGCATAGTTCGCAGTGTCTTACGTCTGCGTAGCTCAGCCAACGTTCCAAACACGAGCGGTGGACGAAGGCCATGGAGCCCCGACATCTGCAAGGCGTCAGGAAGGGCTCAACACCCACGTCGTGGCATATTCGGCAAATTTCAGCGGAAGTTCTACTGCGATCTGAACCCGGATAGAATAAAAAATATTACGATACATAAATATTCCTGAAAACGTTTATAAAGTATAATATTATTATTATTAGCACCGCGTCTTACTACCCGTCCGGGTTATACGCACTTACGCTAATGTGCAATGGTAGGGTGATTGGGAGATGAAATGGAGGACCTACAGTTTAACGTGGAATCCGAACCACGGTGGAGGCCTGGCATTCCTCACATTCACAAGTTGTGATTAATACACATCTTGTCAGAGGTGAAGGAAGGGTTTGGCAATCAGATAAATCTGTGCCGGGACCGAGGATTGAACCCCGGACGTCAGCACAGAAGTCTGACACCTTACCCCTAGACCACCAGGTCACCCATATAAAGTATAATAGATACGTATATGTTTTCCACTTCTTACAACTGGATATTCGTATAATTTCATTAGTGGCGGTACGGAGGATAAAGGTAAAATTTAGTGTAAATATACCAGAATAAGTGCAGGGGCTGGACGGAAAGCTTTAATACACCTTGTGCGATGCACATAAATAAAAAAACTATAACCGTTTTGGTAGCCGCATGGTCTAAGGCACTATTCTCACATAGAATAGACTTCTGAAGACGGGGAGATTAGAGTTCGATCCCGGTCGGGTGTACTGAGCGTTAAAAAAAAATTCAATCTCCCTTCACGCAAATGTGGGTACACTTCATCTAAATTCGACATTCCTATTCCATAACACATAGTGTAATTAGTACATAGGTGCATAAGCCGAACGGGTAGTAGGACGTGGTGTTAAAAAATAATGATACTAAAAAAATGATATGGTAGATCGTTAAAACTTTCTTGTTCTTTTATCAAAAAATGAAGCAATTTGCTTATAAATCGGAAATTGGGAGCTACATTCCATGTCACCATGTAAGAAAATTAGTACTATTAACAAACTATGAAAAGAGAGAAGAAAAAATACTCCCAAAACGATCATTATGGCAATCAGTTTAAAATAAATGAATATTTTAAACAAAACAGTAACCAGCACATGTGTATAGCAACAAACCGAGTGCACTATCGCAGTGCTACGCAAACTTTTTAAGCTCGCGGTACATTTAAATTGCGGCACACTGTTTTGTTTTGGGTAAGCGCCACAGCAGCAAAACATAAATTACGCATCCAGTCCGACGGTTGTATGGTAAATTAAAGCTAGGAAAGTATGTACTAATTTTTTTTCCTGAAGTAACTTCAATTTTTCCAAAATGGTTGAAGTTCTTTTTCTGTGTCCGCTTCTTTAACATTTTGAAACATTTCGTTCAAACCATTAGTAATTTGGGTAGACCATAATTCTAACATAACGCGAAAGCTTTTGATTATGTCTGATGTATTAAAAAATATTAGGAAGTACGAGTAAGAAAGAAATGCAGACGACGCATGGCTGCCGCTCGTACCAACATAATTTGTGTTCTTAGTGAACAGCGATACGTGGCGCTCTGGACTGTGACCGCACGGCACACCCTAACTAGCCGCCGCGGCATATCGTTTGCATAGCATTGCACTACCGAATTAATTCCATTTATAAAACAATGTTTGCCTAGGATTGATAATTTGTTAATTGAAAACCCAATTGTATACATTGTTACAGAAACACCTTAGATTATTATGTAACCCCCCCTTTGATTTAATAGGTTCACCACACTATAAATAAAAGGTAGGTTGATTACAAGAGAGTTTATTTTTTTATTCATAACATACAACTCGTAGAAATATAGAAGTGAGACATACAAAAAGTAGCCGAGTGAAAAAGTCAACAAGGACTGATTGAAATAATAAATAATGGGGCAAGACCCCAAGTCTTTGAGAGAAAACAGTAAGACAATAATAAAAGAATACATATATAATTGACCCAGCGCAGAAGGCGACTAACCTAACCAAAAAAGGTTAAACAAAGACAAAAAGTATAGGTGTACACAACTCATCGATGCCGATACAAATTCGACATGAGCATGTTAAATAATTACTAGCTGCCATTACAAACAATGAATTAAATCAACCTAATCAGCTATAACAGACACCATTCAAATTAGATCAACCTAATTATAAACTTGGCCGAAGCGCTAAGTACGCGGGCTCGCGGCCTCAAAGTTGAGCAACAAGTTCTACAATTTACAAAAGACTAAACCCTTAAAACTTTGACAAGCAAACCAAACATTTCAATAAGTTTAACTTTAAGAAAAGTAACTAGCGCCCCAAGATGGCGGCGTAATAAACCCCAAACCCGTCCGTGAGGCGGACAAGGCGGGTCTGCCAAAAGAAGAAACGGAGTTTGAATATCAAATAATCCATAATGGCTGACAGGTGAATCCTGCAGTCTCAGGTGAAATTAAATCTGAGTAACGTATAATTAAATAAAGCCGAAACATATAAATTTTGAACAAGAAGAGCCAAACATAATTTTGATACGACGGAATATAGACTAAGTCTAAAGCTAAGACAAGTGTCTCACCTAATTGAGCGCAGAGAAATGAGTGACATCACTACACAGTCCAGCCGTTATATACAACACAAAGTCTGTCACGTGTTCACATACGGCGGGAAACACAGATGGGAGAGGGGAAGGGGCGTGCACATGCTTCGAGAAACGTCTCGTTTAGCCTCGTAATAATTCAAATTCACGCGCCGGTGGATAGTTCTTATTTCACCATAACACAGTCGTTGGCGCATATGGGACTGCGCAATCTCGACGTTCATTTGTTCGAGCCTAGCTCGGAGTTGTACTTCGAACCACGGACGTTTAGTAGTATCCATGATGTTGATCAGTGCGCGTGTTTACGGAGCCGTGAAGCAGGCCAGTCAAAAGGGAACCAGGCTAGGTGAGTCCAAACTGTCTTCTTTACATTCATGTCTGTGACAACGTCACAATTATTATTATTATTATTATTTGGGTGACTTGGTGATCTAGGGGTAAGGTGTCGGACTTCTGTGCTCGGGGTCCGGGGTTCAATCCTCGGTCCCGGCACAGATTTATCTGATTTCCAAACCTTTACTTCACCTCTGACAAGACGTGTATTAATCACAACTTGTGAATGTGTGGAATGCCAACCCTCCACTGTGGTTCGGATTCCACTTTAAACTGTAGGTCCTCCATTTCATCTCACAATCATCCTACCATTGCACATTAGCGTAAGTGCGTACAACCCAAATGGGTAGTAAGACGCGGTGCTAATAATAATAATAATAAATAATAATAATCATCATCAACGTTGCTGAAACAAATTGAAAAGGGGTATGCATGGTAGGAAATAACATCACGGCTCACCGCGCAATGCCTGCAGATGTTTATTTTAATTGTTCTGTCGTCATTAGCCAGGCGCTGGATTTTCTAAAAGTTTTGTGAGTTTTGAGAGATACCCGCCCCAATTTTCCGGCTCGCTATTTTGGAGTTTCTAATTTTAGAACTTTTCTGATTAACTAGGGTGTAATGTAGATTTTCAGCTCCCCATTTCTCAAACCTTCATTTTAGAAATATATTTGCTTATAGCTCGGAAACCAATGAAAATTTGCGGAGATATCAAAATTGGAGATACTATCCGTTTATTTTAAAAAACCCTTTAAATCATTTTTCCATAAACTTAAGAAATAAATTTTGTTTATAATTTTAATTTTAATAAAAACCGTTGAGCCGATTTTGAGAAGGTGGATTGTTTCTTCCTCCGCCTAATTAAACAGCCCTTAATTTTAAGGGTGGAATCTTATGAAAACACTAGATACAGGGTGTCTACCATCCGGAAAATCAGGGAAAACTGGAATTAGCCGGGAATTTGAAGTGATCGGGAAAAAACGGGAATAAGCCGGAATTTGGTAAATTACAATAAAAATTTGGGAAATGTGGTTTTACTCAAAATATGAAATATAATAATCATTAAAACAGTAAATAATAATGTTATTCAAACTGTAGTTTTTTTTGTAGCTGTGTACTAAATTTTATAATTCTTAATAAACAATGTTAATACAAATTTAAAAAATATGTTTATTTAAATTTTAAAACTTATTATTCATAAAAAAAAGATTAATAAAAAAATGAGGGGGAGGTGGGTGAATTAGAAGGATGTGACATACTTTTTAGTCGGGAATTTTAGGAAATGATCAGGGAAAATCAGGAAAAAGTCGGGAATCTCATTGGTCAAGTTGAGTAGACACCATGTAGATACCAAGTTTCAATCCAATCACTAAGATGTTTTCGGCTCAGGGTCGATGAAAATACAGATAGGCCGACGGCATTGCGAAAACAATTCTTAAGAGAGGTATTTAAGAAAGAGGCTGAATAATATTTGTATGTTATTGTAGATTTACTCTTCCTCCATTCTCCTTCTCCCCCTTTAACAGAACACTAAAGCTCCACTTTCACTCTGAAGTTATTTCTTGGTAAAAAGGCCACACTTCTCTCAATAAGCCATTTTCACCATTTGAATTACACTAACACTACAATTTTAACATATCAGTTTTACATATATATATATGTATATGTATATAAGTATGGTTTATGATCTTGCCAATTAAATTAGGCCATTAGTAGCAAGTGTACTAAATCTATTGATAGTAATAAAAATGTAAAAATGAGAAGTCTTCCTAGCACTCAATGAACCAACACACAATAATATTGTCTAGCACCTGTAAACTAGACTGTACCGGGTCAAGCGCGCGCGCTTGAAAAATAGAACCAGTTCTATTCAGCTCAGTCGCTCGCTCGCTCGCGCGCTCCAGTCTGGCCACCTCTCCTTACAACCAATGTGTTCTATTTTATATTTTAGTCGCTCGCGCGCTCGCTCGCTCAGTCTGGCCACCCCGTTGGCCGGTGTTGAACTTGTTACAAGTGTTCCGCCAGTGAATGATGCCACATGACAACAATTCTGAGTGATGTTGGCTACTATGATTATAACAATTGAAGACCGCTACAAGCGTTGCCTTCTAAACCAATAGAATATCATATTCTTTAAATTGAACAATGACACCTTACACTACACCTTACAATGACAGCTGGACACGGGTTTTTTCTCAAATGTATCTCATAATCAAAAGTGTTCCATGACTTCCAAATGATTAAGAGCCACTGATCTAAGGCATCATTTTCGTGTTATACTGGCCTGCTGATGACGGGGAGATTGGGGTTGGATCTACTGGGTGTGGTTGTTCCTAAATGATTTCCCACTCTCCTTCTATGCAAATGCGAGCATATTACCTCTGAAATGCTTCCTTCCTCATCCCTACCCTATAAGAGTAATGTTCATATATGCGTGTAATCTGAAAAGGTAGTAAGGTGCGGTAATAAAAAAACCACTCACACTCAATCAATACTGAGTCTTAATTTTTTGTATATGTCTGGAGTGCATTTTATGAATCGACTTATTAAATTACCAACACACCACTTTCAATCTAGGCCTAACTTCATTCTAGCATAGGCATGGCACTCCGTCCACCACCCATCAATTCATCAGTGTGAAAGAAGAGGTCCCAATTTCATATTATGGTATATTTTTCAGCTATACCGGGGATCAAACTCAGGACCCTTAGTTTAATTGAGACACAAAGTATACTGACTGAGCTAAGGTCATACTTATTTACACTACACTGGAATTTTACCTCCCTTAGTGGCGAGCAAGGACCATAAAACATTACCCTACACTAACATTATACTTCCCTTAGTGGCGAATCAGGGACATGCGTGCAAGGGGGTGTACTTGCACCCTCCTGGCTTATGAAAAAAGTATGGAGAAGGGTGGAGATCCACACGATAAAATAAGTCATGTATAATGATTAAATATTAATTAACATTTGTTAAAGAACTTGGAAAATCCATTTTTCAAAAATCAACGTTGGAACAAAAACTTGAGTTCGTGTTCTCTTGCAATATTTTCCTATGAATGCCGAACACAATCCACTTAGTCTCACGTCTCCCATCGTAAGCCGATTCCAAGTCTTGACGCACCGTAATGTACTGAATGAGCGTTCAAAACCACATGCTATTGCTGACAGAGTCATGCCAATCTTGATTGCCTCAGCTACAGCTGGGTGGAACCGTGTTGCCTGGCACATTAAATCTGCGTACTCAAGGGATTCATTTGTGGTTGCTTCATTTTTTCACATCTCATAACATGTGGCCGCCTCGATGAAAACATTCGGTAAAATATCTTCCTAACCACTATTTCTGTCTTCTGCGACAGCAAGAAATGACTCTTTATCTAAATTTTTCATAGCATTAGTGAAAATGCTTTTTAGTTCGTGGACGAGAAACGATCTCTCAGAGTAGAAATAATAGAGTCCAAGTAAGGGATGAAGATAGCTCTTCTTAAGAAATCGTCTACATTTGCAGAAAGTTGATTCCAGTTATGAGTCTGTCTTGCCCTTGCAGCCACTCAAGGACGTTTGAATTCAATATCTAGTCTTAAAAAAAATTGTTGAGCTTTCCAGAAGGAGGCAGTGGTCTCTGCCAAGGCATTGTTGCGATGAGATTGAAGCACATTTGTTAATTTAGCTACATGATAATTTAGTACTACCTTTATGCTCATGTTTACTTGCTAAGTTGGTTGCAAACAGGTTCAAGTTTGCCAGAATAAATTGTAATCACTAGGAGCGTCACAATGTAGGTTGGAGTTGTTGCAGTCGTGTAGAGTTGATGGGCTTGACCTTCATCCGCGAGTTTGGTGCGTTCTCTGAAATTTCCTTCAAAGGTCGTACGATGGTCAGAAAGTTCTCAGAAAATATTCTGATACTCTTATATTTTGACGACCAGCGCCTTTCTCAAAACAAAGGGATATTAGGAATCCTGTTCCACCATTAAGTACTCTCTATAAAAAAAAATTTGATTTCCTTTGTCGTTCCATCGGTATTTCTCCTTCATTGACATCGTTCAGGTCATTGATGACAAGATTCAATATAAATGGATGGACCATGGAAGAATAGCGCTATTGGATACTTGTCATTAATTATTTTCTAACGCCAATAATGTGACCAGTCACATGACCACAGCCGTCATACCCTTGGCCAACGAGTTGGTTTAAATCTAAACTGTATTGTTTAGAAATCGAATAGTAGTTTTTGAAATGGATTCAGAGTTTAGCTCTTGCAGCCTTACATATCCCAGGAATTATTCAAAAATTATCGGCTTTTGTTTCTTTGATCACAATGTAGATAGCAAACACCAGTTAATAACTGCTCTGTACCAGCAGTCTCATCAGCCAACACCGAAAAAACAGATGACACTTCACTTCCTCAGTTATTTTTCCTTTGAGTACATCAGAACAAGTTTGAATTATCACATTTTAGATTCGATGGTAGGAAGTGGACTGTATAGTTTTGTATCACATAACCACAGAATGTTTATGTTATAAGACACACGAAGAATACGGGACGGAATCCAAAACGAGAGTGGGCAGCCCGCGACCGGAAATATCACCGCGATAGATAAGGAGGCTCACAACAGACACCAAACCAAGTTTCTTGGAGCCAAAACAATAAAGTAAACATAGTTAAAAATAAAAACAAAATAAAAACAATACACACATATACAAGCTCCAAACAGATACAATAAATACAATGCGTTTTTTTTACTTCCGATTCCAAATGAACCTTCAAAATATTATCCCCAGATTCAATTCTAAAATGTGGAAGATCTGTGAAAATAGAACCCTCATCCATTTTTACACGAAGTGGAAGATGATGCTGTCCACAAAACAAAATTGTTGATATAGTTGATCGAAGTTTCTCCCTGTTTTTCTCAACTTCTAAGAATGTCTAGATCAAAAAATTGGTTTTCAAAAAATTTATTTCCGAAAAAATTATTTCAAAAATTGATTTTCACCTAATTGATTTTTGAAAAAGATGTTTTTGAAAAACGATTAGTTCGAAAAATTGCTATGTCAAAAAATTTGCTTTCGAAAAATAAAACTTCGAATAATTGAATTTCGAAGAACTGATTTTCGAAAAATTGCTATTCGGTAAACTCGCCGGCTTCCAATCTTTCACCCATAGAACGTCAGTTTAAAATCTTATATGTTAATTGGAAATTTTCTTGGATGCACCCCCTTGCAAGTAATTCTGCCGGCACTCATGGGTAGGGCCATAACACACTACACTACAATAACATTATACTTCCCTTAGTGGAGAGATATGGCCATAATACATTACACTACACTAACATTATACTTCCCTTAGTGGAGAGATATGGCCATAATACATTACACTACACTAACATTCTACTTCCCTTAGGGACGAGATAGGGCCCTAATACATTACACTACACTAACATTCTACTTCCCTTAGGGACGAGATAGGGCCCTAATACATTACACTACACTAACATTCTACTTCCCTTAGGGACGAGATAGGGCCCTAATACATTACACTACACTAACATTCTACTTCCCTTAGGGACGAGATAGGGCCATAATACATTACACTACACTAACATTCTACTTCCCTTAAGGACGAGATAGGGCCCTAATACATTACACTACACTAACATTCTACTTCCCTTAGGGACGAGATAGGTCCATAATACATTACACTACACTAACATTCTACTTCCCTTAGGGACGAGATAGGGCCCTAATACATTACACTACACTAACATTCTACTTCTCTTAGGGACGAGATAGGGCCATAATACATTACACTACACTAACATTCTACTTCCCTTAGGGACGAGATAGGGCCCTAATACATTACACTACACTAACATTCTACTTCCCTTAGGGACGAGATAGGGCCCTAATACATTACACTACACTAACATTCTACTTCTCTTAGGGACGAGATAGGGCCCTAATACATTACACTACACTAACATTCTACCTTTATTATTTGAGAGGTAAGGTCAGACCACATTATCAACTCACGGTGTCTGCCCAATTAGTCCTCGCGCAACTGAAGAAGAGGCTCATGGTCCCCGCGCCTGCGCGGTGCGCACCAAATACAGCCACGCTGGGACTCGTCGTCCGGGAGTGCACCCCACATGCTGGACGTTCGTCTGAGGATATGCATTGAATGTCAGAGGTGGTGGCTGTTGTGCTTGTCTTCAGGAACAACAAAAAGAAGTGGATATCAGTAATCCCTTAGAACCGGTTGATCGCCTCGCACATATACTGCAATTGTAAAATTATATGTGTTTCCCTTAGTTTAATAGTAGTAAACAAGAAGGGTTGGCTCGGCGCCAGCGGGCATGTCTGTCATGCTCACCTCTGTTTAAAGACGGCAGGACTGTGATCATATCATCAACTATCTAGGTGAGGGTTTTTATGATGGAGACTGGTGTACATTGCTTACACACACACAGAAGAAGTGTACTCGCATTTGCGTGGAGGGAAAGTGGAAAACTATTTAGGGGGAAAAAAACCTTAGTACACCCGACTGGGATTGAACCTACATCTCCCCATTGTCAGCAGTCTAGTCTATTACGAGAGTGGCGCCTTAGACCATGAAGTAATCGAAGTGGGTTAGCATGACAAAGATTATGCACACAGCCCTAGCACCTATAGATTTTATTAATTAAATATCAGGCCGTACAAGGCCGTATTACAGGAGAGATAAGAGGGGGGTTCACCTGGGCCCTTGCCCAGGGCATACCTTAAAAGAGACCTCTTAGGAAAGAAAAAACTCAAAAAATCAAAAGCAAGATATAGGCTAGTAGGAAATATAAACTAGTCCTGTCTCAGAAAATTCGCAAGATGGCTGTCATAATGTATTACTAACTAGTGTATACCATGGCTACCATGGCAACGATCAATTCTACCAACATATCAACCACTCATTGACCTGGAGTATCAGTGCTGCCAACCTTGCGACCAACAATTAGCCCAGTGGCGTGCAGCCTAACTATCAGTACTATTTATCCTGGTAGCGTGTCGTGCTACCCGCTACTGCTGCGTGTAGTTAAAATTGATGGACTTGAGCAGGCTCATACTTGATCAGCTGGTAGTCTCGTTATTCACCCTACTTCTCCCTCTCTCCTCCCAACCGCATTTACTATTCCTCCCCTTCCATCCTCCGAGCTGGAGATAAACTATATCACAACACTGCTTCTTCTTCCCTCACCATCCAACTCGATTGGTAGCGTCTCCGCATACTAGTCAAGATATTATCCCGGGTTCAGTTCCCAACATATTGGAAACACAGGGGTACCAGGTTTGATTTATAGCACGATGGAAGCACAGAAATTTTGCCTACTCTACCAGAGGTTCCAGGTTCGACTCCCAGCATGAGCTAAAAGTGCGTGGATAAACTTATTTACGGAGCTTTATATGTGTTATGGAACCACTTACGTTCTATCACCTAGAGATTGAACGAGCTATGGTGCCCACACCCTCTTTCCAGCCAACTGTTTACCACGATCCTTCGCAAGTTTCAGCTGAAAACTCAACACTTTAAGGGGGTATAGGTATAGTAATAATTATTATTAGGTTAACGTTAGCTTTCTCTCTAAATTCATCCTGATCATCTATATCGCTTGGACTTGATCGTAAATTAACCTCCAATACATTTAGGCTTGCACTAATTGAAGTTTGATTCCAAGTCAGGTGTGCTATGAGTAGCTCCTCTAGATTCAACTCTCTCATTCTAGTAAGGATACCATGGATGTGTATAAACACATTAGAATAGGCACCCTCTCATCATGAGGCAGAGAGAGAACATATTTCCATATAACTCGAGTCATTAGCATAGAGATAGGAAAGAAAAACAATCACAAATAAATCATCGGCACTTTTGTTGAAAAAAAGCCTAGAAAATGGAAGGAAAACACTTTATCTCGCTATGCAGAGCTAATGATTATAAGATATATCATAGAGAGAGGACGGTAAAACACAAGTCAAACTCGAATTCGGATCATTGCGATGCAGATCAATAATAGCAATCGCAATTAATTTGTCAATGAGAAGAAAAATAACAAAAAACCAATAACGTTGGCACATTTCCATGATTAATGTCAATACAATGTCAATAGAGCATAATTCGTTTCGTAAACGTGTTCGTAATACAAAGCACTCTTATATCAAAGCGAATTTCCCCCATAAGAAATAATGGAAACTCAGATGATTCGTCCCACAACCCAAAAATATTTAATCTAAAAATTATTAATACCTTTTTTATTTTCGTTATTTAAATGTAACTGTACTGTAATCAAATTTATTAATTAAATTTAATAGTGGCTGGTGTGAGGTATACGAGAGAGAGGAGAGGAAGAGGTGGGTTATAGTTTAGGTCGACTTTCACTGTCACTAACGGAATCACTGCTATATGTTGGATCACTGGAATACTTTTCTTTTTGTGCGACTTTAACAAAGAACCTATCCAATGACACTGCTCGGCAGACAAAGCGTAACCATAGTACTACTCGTATTGCAAGATATCGCTCGTTTATCAAGTTAAAATTTATTGAAAATTTTTGCTCGTCTTACAAAACACTCGCAGACCAAGTTACTCGCAATCCAAGGTTTTACTGTATATGAATGTTGGTACCTCTGATCAAAATATCGTGTTGGTATCACGCATGACCAAGGCCGTAGCCATCCAATAATTTCAGGGGAGGGAGGGGGGGTTGGTGGGCACATCCCCCAATTGCTGGAAGCTATAAAAAATTATAAATGATAAACAGTTCTATAAGCTCTCTGGAGTGGTTTCTTTTCATGATAAAAAACTCACTAACTTCCGAAGGCTTTTTTGAAAATTTCTAATATTAAACACTTTTTGAAGCTCTGTGAAGTTTTTTATGGTAAATAACCCCCAAAATGCAGAAGGCTAGGAAAATTTCAAAATATTAACACTTCTAGAAGCTCTCTGAAGTGCTTTTTATGGTAACACAGCCCCCTAATTTGTATTTGTATCTTAATTTTAATATTGTTTGAACCATAAATAAAGCCATATATATTCTGTTCATAAAATTTCGCGGGGGGTTGGAACCCCCAAAACCCCTCCCTGGCTACGGCCTTGCGCATGACATTTATCAATGAATGTATTTACACACATAAATACATAATCATGTCTGGAATTAGAACAGGAGGAGAACTTATCAACACACCTTGTTTTGCTGATGACATTGCTGTTTGTGCTGAAAGTGGAGATTATCTTCAAGAACTACTGAAAATAATGGATAAAATACTGAAAATTATATACAATAAGAGGATCAACAAAGTGAAAACAAGAGCCGTGGTGTACAGTAAAGGATAAATCAATCACATTAATATAGAACTAGAAGAAGCAAGGCTACAGAACGTAATTGAGTTCTGCTACCTATGAAGTAAAATAACCAAAGTTAACAGGAGCAAGAAAGATATTATGAGCAGAATAGCGCAGAAGAAAAAAGATTTTTTGTAACAAGAAGACATTTTATAACCTCGACCAGCATAAGTTTTGAAATCAGGAAAAGGTTCCTAAAGGCATATGTTTGGAGCGTTGCGCTCTATGGATGTGAAACATGGATCATTGGGGCAGCCGAAAGTAAAATATTCGAAGCATTCGAAACGTGGTGCTACAGAAGAATGTTGAAAATATCATGGCTGGAGATGGTATCAATTACAAAAGTGATAAGAAAAGCAAATAAAGAAAGGAAACTTTGGAAAGGTATACAACAAAGAAGAGTTAACATGGCAGGTCACTGAGACATAATAAGTTTGACGAAGATGATAATAGAAGGAGATGTGGACAGGAGAAATTCAAGGGTGAGACCAAGACTGGAGTACATGAGTCAGATACGAACGATTTCGGGAGAAGAAGGTACAAAGATAAAAATTTGGTCCAGGATAAAGTGGAGAGCTGCATCAAACCAATTGCAAGGTTGAGAACCTAATGATGTTTATGATGAAGTACATACATACATATATACAGTAATACATCCTCTAGGCCTACATAGATTAATACATACATCCATACATACATAAATACAAACTTATGCGTTAATTCATTCATATATAAATATACAAATATATATATCAATAGTAATAATAATAATAATATATTAGTCCAACATACACATACAAACATAAAAACATATCAAATTAGATTTGAACATGCACTAAATTATACATATATGCATACAAACATGCCAAATTACCAATATACATATACAATAGGCCTAATGAATATAAACGTTTATAAAGATAGATATAAAAATGCATACGTTCATTGATATATTTAAACATAACTACATAAACTCATACATACGTACAGTACATACATACATTCATTAATAATTAAATACAATTATACACATAATTCTTTATATAATACATATTATATACATTAATAAAAAATTAATACAATTTCCATACGTATTTACTTCTTTTACCGGATCATCATATTTCATTTACTACTAATTTTGTTTGAATAGTATGATATCGCGCTGATTTTCCTAGTTAATTATATTTAAAAATAGAAAAAATTAAATCTGATAAAAAAAATTGAAATATGGCCTTTTGAAATGACTGATTTAATTAGGGTTATAATCATATGTATAATTTATAATTTCTACTTTTTATTTCGTACCACTAAACTATATATTTTAATAATGAAGCGTGATTTTGAAAATAGTGCAAATTCATCAATTATGTTGTTATAGAATAGGAATACAATCTTCAAAATGTCAACCTTCAATAAACTATATAAGTAAATCATTTTCCTCGAAAAAAAAAGGAAAATTTTTGATAAGCAAATGTAAAACTCTTTAGATTTAAATTTCGATCAAATTTGTTGTAGCCATTTAGTAAATAAAAAATAATAAAACTGTTGCCATTTAAAAAAATAATTAATCAATGAAAACAATCTTAAAATCACATTTTCTCCTGAAAAACAAATACGGAGCGTTATTTATCATGAGAAACACTCCCCAGATATCTATTTTCAATAAATCAGTAAAATGTATTTAATTTTAAATCTAGATTTTAGAAACAAGCGTTCTCCTTGAAGTGATATAATAATATCTAAATATAAAGTTTGAACGAAATCTATCAAACCGTTTCGGCTGTAGCCCCGAGTACAGACAAACAAGGGGACTGACATAATTGTTAGAGCCATTAGTTTGAGTCCAATGACACATAAAATGTCAAAAGCAGCCAAATCTTGAGGTAGAATATTTTCACTATTATAATATTTTATCCTTTTGCCTTGGGGCCCTGAAATTTGACCAGAACATATATTGTCTTATAACGGTTTGAACAAAACAAGAAAATACGAGCTATTTGCTGGTCGCCACCATTGTAATGTTAAAGAACTCTTTTTTTTAATATCTTGTGATTGTGTCCATTAGTCCATTAGTCAGGCAACGAAGCTGTGTAGACTATGACAAAATATGATAAATGTATTATAAATTATTATTATGTATTTTGAATTAGCACGATTTACTACATCGGTATACGTTACATCTGTTTGTAGTGATTGTGAGATGAAAGGGAGACTACATTTACGTGGAATCCGACACGGTGGAGCCTGGATTACTCACATTCAAATTGTGAACAAATATTGACAAAGGAAGATTAGGGAATGTGGGAAGAATGTGGAAGGGGTAGGTTTTGAGTTGACGGGGGGCTGTACAGAGATAAAGAACCCCCAACTGCTTGCACTTGCAAAAATACAAACAGTGGCAGTTTTAAAACAGTGTACTTGAATATAAGTACCTAGGTTTTATAGATACTCTGTTGTGTGAATGCTTTTATTTTTGCTAATTTAGTGTGTAATGTAGACTAGGTTTTTTAGCACCACGTTTTACTTTTGGTTTTTCTAAGTAAAACTATGCATTCCAGTAAACAAACAACAACCGATTAGTCTACTTTCGTATATTTAACAGCACTGCATGTGGAAATCTATGTATGAAAAAGAAAAAAAAAAAATATTGTATGTTTTCAGAATTTTAACGGAAAATATAAGATTTGTGTATTTTTAATCAAGTGTGTATATCTATATGTGGATCCTATACAACCCGAAAGATTGAGTTTATTTTCTTCTAATTTTTCTTTGAATCTTAATACTACATGTTCAACATCACGTCACGTCGAATGTGGTAAATACTGTCTGTACGCAATACGCAGGGTCTATATTTGTGTTGTTTTTTTGTGGGTGGGTGCAAGTGTGAAATTGTTGCGACTATATTTTCTGGAAACCGCTAGAAAATGTTTACATGGTGAATAGAAAACTTTTTCTAAAATTTAAAATATAGTGTGGGTCCCCCCTCCCCCCACATCCCTACATATACTTCTACATATAGGCTAAATATAATTTTTTATAAGATACATATTGATTTCCAAACAAAGGTAGCAATTTTATCTTAGAAGTTGTGTGGGTACAAAGACATTACTGTATCCCAAAATTACTAATATCGTTTTATTCATTAGATTTAACCAGAAAGGAAAATACTAAAAACAACTGTTGTTTCATTTTTGATTTAACCAGTCAAACGGAACAAAATGATAATTGAAATTGGCTCTTCTTAAGGAAGAACAATTAATGTTAGACGTATTTGTTTAGCTGCTTTGAAATACGTGAACATTTAAGCCCTAAAAAAACACGCGTTGAAATAAACGAAATTGTTACAGCTAATCCCCCCCTCCTTTGAAGAAGATGATATTGTTAAATGTGATGACTGATAACGGTGTAAACTATGAGCAATTGCTTGGAAAAAATAAAACTCTAAGACCGCGTACATTCAGAAAGCAACTGGTGACGGAAACTCAACGGCAACTGGTGTTTCTTAATATAAAGTTGTTAGTCCCCGTGTGACTGGTTTACAAGGCTGTTTATACAAAAGGACAAACGCAGCAACGTTTTAACTGAGTTTAAGTTCTACAATAATTAATATGAATGTGAACCTTAGTCAGTGGCGTTCTGTAAAAGATTTGGAATATTATCCGGACAAATTTTTTAATTACTGTCGAATGAGTAAAAGTAGTTTTGACTTTCTTTTGAATTTGGTAACCCCAAGTATTGAGAAAAGCATAATCATTTGGCGAGAACCAATATCAGCTGGGTAGTTTTCAATAAATTGCGTGAAACCTGATGTTTTCTTGTTGTTCTGACGCCATAGTTGGAAAATATTAGCTCTATCAAAAAAAATACTATGGAACTATAAGTTTTATTTATTAAGCACCGGCGTGTCTTACAATTTCCAGTTGGTATAGCTTAAAATACTAATTGTCTCTAATGGACTCCAGGCAAGTTGCCCAGGTTGTTGTAATTTAGAAGGAGTGAACCTTGCTTATTGCAAGGGAAGGAAAAACAGTTTAAAAAAATCCACACACCCATTTCAACGACAGGAGATTCGAACCTCGATCTCCCCGTCCTCAGCGGTCGAGCTCAACACGACTAGCGCGTTAGCCAACTACGCCACCGAGGCAAAATACCGTCGGCAACTGAGGAAACTGGGTGACAAGTTTACAACATGTCGTGACTAGAGCGACTCTAGTTGCCGTGTCACTCGTCAGTCGAGGATATTACTTTCAAGTTGACTCAATATAAACATAAACATTTAACTCTGTGTGCTCTGTAATAGCAACTCCAGTTCACGTTGCTTTTCCTGTACCAGATGCTCTTTGTATGTACTTGGTCTAACGAAAACTGTAGATTCCTTGAAAACCAAGTTGAATTTATTCAAAAAGGTGCAACAAAAAAAGTTTTAAAAAATTTATCACAAACTAAAAGCCATTTCAAACGAATCAGGAAGCATGTTGTTGTGACAAAATAATTAAAATAGAATTATGCTTAGTAACGTAAATATGAAGAAAAATGTCGTTTAACTAATTGTGTCGCAAAACATTTGACAACCCACACAACTAAAATCATTTGCCTGTGAGGGTAAAATCATACGATGGACAAGTGAAGACACTTCACGTTCAGTTACGATGGGTCCTTATCTCGTAAAGCGAATGACTTACCTTTGGCTTCTTCAGCAACTTTATGTAGACCGTGTACTAAGTTTACTTCCCCCCTCCGGTATTATTAACAATGTGTTGGCGCTAGTTATAAAATCCTGTGAAAATTTACCTACAAAAATAAATGTTTCGATGAAATTCACATAGACAGCAGAGCTGTCTATGATGTTGGAATGGACCAAATTCTCGCCCCACACTCCATAGTTCAAGTACTATATAGTCCTACACATTGGCTGTCTATCAACGACAATATCTGCCACTAACATTGATGGGTGGGGGAGAAAGGCATCGGTCTCGTCTGATTCATCGATGACGGGGAGGTCGGGGTTCAGATTCCGGCCAGGTGTTCCGATGTGTGTATTCACTAAACGGTTCCCACGCTCCCTCAATGAAAATGCAGATACAATCCTTCTAAATTCTACCTACTTAGTGCCTCCCATTTTTGTGAACATATGCATAATGTCCAAACAATGTTTGCGAGTTTTCTGCGATACTAAGGCACGAGTACAAGAAAAATATCCATGTATTTGTACCTGTCGTGGGTCCGATAATTCCGTTGTCAAATGGGGATCGTTCATGATGTGGCTTGGCCATTTAAGACAAGGTCCCACTCACGCCGCCATGGGGAGGGGGGGCGAAGTTCACATCTTGGGAAAAATTTGGATTTTTTACTTTAGTTTCTATAGAGATGAACATTTGGGCTTCGTATGGTTTAATTTGTTTTAATTTATTTCGTTGTGTTTGTACCATTATTAAGTTGTTAATTACCATGGTGCTAAACGTCATAATATTTTTATTATTGTATTCTTTTAAATATCCCGCCCAAGAAACGTGTACGGTTTGTTTCGGCTGAGACACCTAGCGATCAAAGCTGAAACTTCCAGGTTAAATCTATTCGCGTTTCCGCGCTATGCAACGAAATGTAAAAGCGAATCTTAACGATATTTTTAAACTGTCAACGTTTAGTTAATTATTATTTGCATGTGTCAAGTCCAATTGAATGATTTGGTTCTTGTAGATAGTAAGTATTGCATACTTTTAACCCTCTATGGGACTATTATAATTTGCATGTCTTTCAAAGATGTTTTTTTATAACAGTGCACTTTTGAGGTTAAGAACCTGAGTTTTCCTCAGCCTTTGTTTTCTCTGAATCCAAAGAAAATTTTATATAATCTTACATTTGTGTTTTCAATCAATTATTTCAGAGGGCGTTGACATATCTTGCTAATATTAAAGCTGCTTACCTTATTTCCTATTTAGTTAGATAGTGAAATTCTAATTTTGATTGTTTCAGCAACTTTTTGTGAAAGAAGAGTTGGCAAAGTTTTGTTTTCGAAGTCAATTGACATGAATTAAGAAAATGTGGCCAGCAATAAACCTTGTATCTATTTTACACAGGAGTATTTGTTCCTAAGGACTCAAGCACACTTCTTCAGAATGGATAAATACTTTTAAGCAGACCTATAGGTAGGTCTACAATTTTAGGTAAAATTTAATTCTTTAGAGCTCATTCAAATAAAGAAACTAGCACACAAGTCTGAGAGTTAAAGTATTTTTTTTGAGTTTTTTCATAGAAAAAATTAGGCCTAAAAGTTATTTCAATCATTATTATTTAAATTTTAGGCCAAGAAGAAATAGGCCCTATATAAATTTAAAAAAATTAACACCTATAAAACATAGGTTTACCTATACCCCATGATTTATTTTATGGGTATTGCATGACTGGGATTCAGTGTTTAAAGTGTAAACATAATTAGAAGGGCAAATTTACTGTTTCCTAAAAATATATTATAATGTGTTTGGATGCATTTAATAGGGCCACATTCTACTTATTCATATTGTCAACTTGGTTGCAGAAGAGTAGCAGGCTAAATAATTATTTTTTAAATTTTAAT